>CM038045.1:81216615-81412713 GCA_021397845.1 Areca catechu
ATTTTATATAACTGGGTCCCGGGTTTGCCGGATTTGGATATTACATATCCAAATCCATATTCATTTAATTATAACTAAACGGGTTCGGATCTGGGTCCGGATAAACGGGTCCAGATTTAATACCAGACCCGGACCCATTAGAAAAATACCCGCAGGTCTCGGATTCAGACCCGACCCATTGGCAGCCCTAACTCTGGAGAGTAGATTGCACACTAATCACCATACAAGACAGATTTTGCAAGGCAATTTGTTAATTACTTAAAACACTTTTCTGGATCAAAAATGTAACAGCAAATTGCATTTTTAAGCATGATTGTAATATTGATTGAACTGAGGGATCATGACAGTTGAGTAGAGTCACTTTCTTCGACTTGCTTATGATCATAGATAAAGTATCTAGAGTTCAAGCCAGAAAACTCAAGAACCTGGACTTCAACCCACTTCAAGATGTGTTTCATATTCACAACCTATTTAGTTCTACAACTTTCTAATGACAGAGGGCATCTCTGTCAACTATATTTTGTGCTTTCTCTTTTCATTTTTTTCTTTTTCTTTGCCAGTGAACTTTATTTTGTATATTCATCATCAGTCATCACAAGCTCAACTGAAGATAAATTAACATGGGTAGCATCTGGTGAAGCATTTAAGCAAAAACAACAATCTTCAAGAGTTTGGAGATGGGGGATGCCCCCAGATTGTCTGATAGCTTTCATGGGACGCTCCATGAGCAGATTGTATTCCAATGGATGAAGACTGTATGCAAACTATGATGGTACAGTAACAGCCATATTTCTGAAATGAAACATAGATCTGCATATTTTCTTTTAAAGAAAAAGGCGACCTAACCATGTATAAGAACATAGTTGACATCAATTTCACAAAAGCATGTTGCTTTAAATTATAGATCTTCTCTTAACCTCTGCTTGAGTTGCTAAGATTTCAATGTCCACAGTTTGCCATAACACTGATATCCCCAAACATGGGAACCCTACAAAACTCTTTGGACTGTATTTGTTTCAAGAATGAATAATGGCTGTTATGATAGCCACTATTAGCTTTTTTGGCAGAAAATAACAGATAACAACCAAGAACATGGTGGCAAGATACTGAATAAAGAATTATTTTTAGCTGACAGGGAAATTTAAATCTAAAAATTTTTTTCTATTGCAACGGCCATCAACGTTATAAAGGTGGCTTTTTTGAAGATTGTAAACTGCTTGCAGACTTGCACTGAAACAACTAAGGGAATGGCTAGGATTCAGGATTGGCATGCTTAGATTTGATTAACCTTCTGACAACAGACAGTCTGGCAAATGAGTAAAGATATGATTGCACTTGCTCCAGGAGTGTCTTAACTCATGAAGTAAACATGGTTTCAACTTATATTTGGTCTGCAAACTGACATATCTGACATGCAATAGTGGAAAGCTTGGTCTAAAAGGCTAAAACTATGAGACGTGGAGAGAGGTTTCTTTTAACTTGAATCACATATTGAATGGAACAAATGTTACCATCATAAACCAATATTTTATATTAATCTGTGTAGGTATTGGAAGTCACTATACAAATATGGCATACATCTTACCAGCTCCAGCTCTTGATTGCTACAGATCTGTCCACGCTGGAGAATAATTGATCATGAACGTTATACACACAAAAAATGAAAGGAGAAAATGGATTGTATTTGAGAGTATACAGGTTATTACATTGGGACACTGTACACGTGATAATTACTTGTGAGGAAGATAGGAAATACTATGATACAGACTTATCTGCATGGTTGATTTGATGGAGGCTTCATGGACCATGTTTCAAGTGAAGGCCCCTTCTACCATCCTTTCTTGATGGAACCATCTTTAAACAGCCTGCGACTAAGGGTACTAAGCGCTTGTCTTGAGTAGCGGCGTGAGGCATTTCTCCAGTCTGATCCAGTTTTCATCATCAACTCAAATTCTTGGAAGCTGATACGTCCATCCTGAAATATTTATACATAAAATTAATGTGAAGTAATCAGCAATATCATGAGGTTAGAAGTGATTGGAAGCAATTGAGGATATGATGCATTCATGGATTGTGCTTAATAAGCAGCAATCTGTTAATAGTGAAATAGTGGCAACTGGTTCAAGACATTAGACCACGAGTTATGTACAATATTTTTGTGCATTAAACCAGATAACCATGATATGTAAATGATGATGGATATAAGAAACTGACCTTGTCCTTGTCAACATCAGAGATGATTTCCCAGATTACTTGCTCATTTGGACCTAGATCACCCTCACCTAAAGCTTCTCTCAATTCTTCAACTTCAATAAAGCCATTCCCATCCTTATCAAAGAAGTCGAATGCTTTGGCCAGGTGTTCCTCACTGCTGACTTTCTTCAGGTGCAAGGAGACGGTGACGAACTCCTCACAGTCCAGAGTTCCATTTCCATCAGTGTCAGCCTACAATAGGAAAAAGCAAGCACGATGGAGTGAAACAAGCAACACACATGATACTATCGAGATTGATGCCATTATATGTGTACAAGAATATGTACAATACATACATGTATGATCCCGTTCATGCATATGTCTATGCTTATGTATGTATATATATGTGTATAAGCATACAAATGCATGTGTAAATGGTTAAATCTGAAATGACTTAGCATACAGATGGAGTCAAACCAACAGATGCACTTGCATGACCATAAGTGGCCATATATTTGCTAACCAACTTGCCAAATATCAATCTAAACACCAAAAATATGTAGTAGATTAAGCACATGAAACAATGATTATAAAACACCTGCAGAGCTTACATGCATGAGCAAGAACAGTAATGCAGCCATTTTGGTTTAAGGATGGCAGTTTATGAATTTGTTGCTTGCATTAAAATCAAATTCAAATGCATGTTATGATTCTCTATCCTCATCTACAGTAGAATCCACATATTTAATAAATTGTTACCACATCCTAAGAAACCATATATGCAGTTTGTAGATATGCATGATAATTTTCTTGAAAAACACTTTGACACAATTAAAATTACTTCCAATGCAAGTTCTACCTGTAGGGAGGTCAATCACCACCCAGGCATATGGATTTTCACTCCTGATGTTATTTCCAAGAGCCCATGTCGGTTTTATCAGATGGACTTGTATTCTATCACACGATTACTCCTTTTTATATTTAATTACCACTAAGGTGTCTATGCAATTTGTTTATCTATGGCTAAGACTTTTGCAGAAATCTTTTTCTTAATGGAATCTTAAAGATAAAGTTAGTGGATGTAATACGTAGGCCACACAGCACCCTTCTGTTAATGGTCAAACAACACATCCTATCCTAATATGATAACTGCTAGCCTTGGCACACTGCATAATACTCATATATGTGCCAACTGCTGTTGTATATATATATATATATGTGTGTGTGTGTGTGTGTATAAACGTTTATACATATGGTGCAAACTATTTGACGGGCATCTCCAATGCCATGAGGAACCAAATTCAGAAGCACCCCTGAGATATTTCGGATCCCATAGATAGTGTGTCTATCTCTATCTCTTTTGCTTATAAATACCATGATGATAAGTAAATCTCTTAAGGTTTCAACACCCCTTCTCTCCCCGTGTATGAGGGAAAGAAGGGAACTGCTCTATCAAAGCCACCAAAATACAAATGATAGCTCATTCATCCTCATTCTACAATCAGTTAGATGCCTTCCACATGCTGAATGCTATATGTAGTATAGTGAAGCAGTCACTCTGGCATGTTGCATGGTAGATCCTCCACAAGATGATGGACACTAAATCTGAGCAACTCAAAAATAGCTAATTACAAAAGAAAGAAAGAAAGAAACCAGCATTTTCCTATGGCGCCAACTGTGGTTTGCCTTCTACCTGCTGACATTAGTAGGAGCAGCAGAGCTGCTTGGGAGGGTATCAGTTTAAAGACCACACAAAACCTAATTGTAAAAGATGTGGATTAGCCCCACTGCATAGTGCAAAAACAAAGTTTCTGCTGGGTGCCACTGCGACATATATGGGCTTTTAGATGTGCATGATTGAAGCTTTTTAACATCTGGAGCAGAACTTCAGCTGTATGCCTTCTGTACCAACACCCATCATAAACTTTATTCCTCCACTGCTCAGCACAGTGTAGTAGTATGGCTGAGGTCTTGTTCCAGTGTCATAATTACAGTTTTAGAAGATTTCAGAGAGCCAAAGGAAATGCAAAAATTGAATTAGATGTGAAGCATTAAGAGACTCACTGCTTCCATTAACATCTGAAGATCAGGTTCTGGTACACGCTCTCCATTTATGTGTAAGCCCTCTTTGAGTTCTTCAAATGTTAGGTGTCCATTCTTGTCCTTATCCATCATGTGAAACATCTGTTTAAGGCTAGTTACTTCTTCCACAGGCAATTGTTCAGCTACAACCTACAAAATGTTATCTTAGTCTCAACATTTCAAAGCTCTTATCCAAAGGAAAAAATGATTGGCATGAGTTCTCAAGGTCACAAACTTACTCTTAGGGCTTTCTTTTTAAATTTGTTCATTGCTGAGAATTGTGTGAGTCTTGCTCTGACAATTTCTCCAAGTGAAATATTGGGAGCCGTATCAGCATTCTGAAGCCAAGGATGTTCTTCATATAAAGAGCAAGAGAGAAAATTAATCGAAGTCACAGTGTTGAAGATTTGCATGTAGTAGAATGAGAGCACTTATAAATGTATAAACTATGCAATAGATGAACTGAGAAGTCAACTGTAAGTGGTGAAAGCGCTGGGTTTTTTTATTATAAATCAGTCAAGTCTTTGTTTATGCTCTTAAAGGATCAAATGTTATAAATATGGAAATGACATGATATGTTGCTCTTTATTTCTGTGCCATTAGAAGAGTAACCAAGACACAAAAAACAACAATGTAAGCTAAAGAATGAAAAGAATAACTCTAGACCATAAAATATCAATGAATAACTCTAGATTATAAAATAAAGATTACATGGAACAAACAAAAATAACGATAAATACAAATTAATGCTGATCCTCTAAGCATCTAGAGTTGTTATTTAAGCATAGTGATTTTCTGTCATAATCCTCGTGAATTATGCATATCATGTAGCATTTTTGGGAGAATACCATCATTTTATGATCCATCAGACTAGTTCTACATTTTACATTGAGAAAGAAAAAATAGCATACCAAGAACTTGCTGAGCTGTCAACCGGGTGTTTGGGTTAGGATCAAGCATTTGCCTCACAAGGTCTTTAGCTTTGCCAGATACCATTGGCCAAGGTTCCCTCTCAAAATCAAAAACAGATCGGATAATTGCCTGTGCAATTCCCTCATCAGTTTCTGCATTAGTTGTATCAGAGGCCCATTAGACTACCGCTGTCTCTAATGTGCTGGCCTCCAAATAATATGAGCTGCACATCTTGAATATATCGCCATACAAGATACACACATACATACACACAGAGAGAGAAAGACACATACACACACACACACACACACACACACACACACACACACACACACACACATTTTGGGTTGTGAGATGAAAGGGGGGAGAGCGATGGGCTGGTGCTGGAGATTTACCTGCCCAAAATGGTGGGACTCCACATAACAGGATGTAGAGAATAACCCCAGCACTCCATACATCTACTTCTGGCCCATAGTTCCGTTTTAGGACTTCAGGGGCCATGTAGTATGGACTTCCAACAACTTCAGTGAAGCGCTGACCTTTAACAATAAAAGAAAGGGGAAAGGGAAATTTTTATACAGCAGAAAACTAATAATAGCATTAATGTCTCACAATTTGAGCAAGCCAATTGTCAGAGAAATCTATCAGAGACTTACCAGGCTTGAAGAATACAGAGAGGCCAAAATCTATTGCCTTTAATGGAGCATCTTCTGATTCATTTGCAAACAAGAAATTCTCCGGTTTCAGGTCTCTGTGTATTACCCCATGCTTATGGCAGATCTGCAGCACAGATTACTAAAATTTAGGTTGACAAGGTACAACACCATCAATCTACGTACACAGAAGCAAGATCTTGCATGTGCAGATAGCACTTCTCACATGAGCTCTATAGTAATTAGACAAATGTTGGAAAACAAATTAGCAACGTCCTCCAATTAAATTAAATACAAAAGAATTTCATAATCAGTGTAGTGCCTCATAAACATTTAGTGTACTAAACAACTTTGAAGGCCTTGCAGCTGATTTAGGTATTTGATTCTTGGAAAATCCTAATGTCCTTTTATCTACATAATAAATTACTGAAATAACTTGAGGGAAAGGAAAGGAAAAGCTCCATCTATTGAGATCTATTATCCACTTCCTTGACAAGTGATTCTAATAAGTTCAAACACTTGGCACTGCTGAAAGTATGAACCAGAGATGCCCCAGCATCCTTAGCTATATTCACAACCTCATTCATGTTGGAGACAGGTTTCAAAAGAAAGGTTTCTTCTAAAATGAATCCATTGTGATCTCTCATCATCCTACCAATTTGAAGGTCCGGAATTACCAAGAGAAAAAAAGGAAAGAAAGAAAGCAAAAGTTTGTTATTCTATATTTCCTTGAAAAAGGTGCTCCACCTATGGAAACTGTTTGTGATATTTTAAGGTAGGCAGAATTATCTCAAGAAAGAACTTCGATTTGAGTTAATTAAAGGAAAAAACAAAATTAATAAATAAAAAGAGAAAGGGGAAAAGGAAGAGGGGGTGTAACTAGCATCTATCATTGTGTAACTATTTACACACAATTTGCCTTTTTCTTGCTGTGTTCATACTTAATTTACTTTTTCTCTTGTTTTGTTTGTTGCAGGAACGTTAATTGAACAACTCCCAAAGGATTCAGTAGAATGCAGAAATCCTCAAGCCTTTCCATTGTTGCTTCAACTCCAATAACGTGCCAAATTGAAAGCATTGTCATCAATCATTCCATCAACTCTGATCACATACTACATAACCCAATGATATGCTCTGGAGAAACGAGTACCAAAACACAACTTTCCTTTTAATCCATGAACAATGGGATTGGATTTATCTTCAAATTATCCCTTCTTTCTCTTTTTCCAAATCCTTTCTTTGACCACCCTCGAATAAACTTTCTACCAATCAACCAACAAATCTCTTATTCCACTGGGACACGTAAAATACATATCCATTAACACAAGGCAAATTTGTGTACTGATAGCATTCGGAGGCTTTTATAATTTGAAAGTTCACTAGTCAAGATCTTCCCCATGACCATTGTCCATCTGAATCTAAGAAGACCAACAGTCACTAGCACTCTAACGAAAGACTGGAAGCAGAGAACACAGTCATAATCCAACAAGACTGATGATAAATCACAGAGCGTTCTAAGAAAGATTGGATTTTTTTTCACCAAAAAGAAAGAAAGATCGGATTTTGGAGAAACAAACAGCTCAATTCCTTCTAATTCAATCAAAATCTCGATAAATTAACGCCATACCTGAACGACCTCGACGATGGTCTTGAAGATGGTGGCCGCCGCGCGCTCGGTGTAATGCCCCCTGGCCACGATCCGATCGAAGAGCTCCCCTCCCTCACAAATCTCCATCACGAGGTGGACGGCCTCCCCGTCCTCGTACGCCTCCCTCAGCCGCACGATGTTGGGGTGCTCCGGCAGACGGCGCATGATCTCGATCTCCCGCCTGACGTCGGATACGTCAATGATGGTGCGAAGCTTCCGCTTGGAGATGGACTTGCATGCGAGAGTCTCGCCGGTGGTGGCGTCACTACAGCGCCGTGTCACCCCAAACTCTCCCCGCCCGAGCTCCGCCCCGAGGAGGAAGCGGCGGAGGAACTCGGCGGCGGAGGATTGGGGGCCGCGGAGGACGGAGACAGGGGAGGCGGTCCCGGAAGAGGGGTGGCTGAGGGGGTCATCGTTGACGCTGTTGTCGTCCTCGTCGTCGTCGTCATAGTCGCAGGAGATGGAAGGGAGGCAGCGGAGCTTCCGGGAGCGCCAGAAGTTGGCGCCGCTGGAGGACGGGGCGGAGTAGCAGCCTCCCATGTCCCTCTCTCTGTCTCTCTATCTCTTTCTCTCTCCCCCAATCTCCCCCTCCTTCTCCTTCCTCGTCACCTCTTCTCCTCTCCCTTTCTCTTTGCTTCTCCCATCGAGAGAGGTAATGCTCTCTAATAAATAATAATGCTAGCTATCGTGGGAACGGGAGAGCTTATTTCTCGGGCAGTCGCCCGGGTTTCCCGCCACTTTCGGGCTTCCGCCGTTTCTCAAAAACGAGTGGTTCTTTTTTGGCAAGATTTCTCCAACGAGTGGTTGGTCACAGTTGGATATTTACCTGTACACGGAGAGATATGATTTCAAACTAGACGTATATAACTATACACGCTGGCCGCAGGACCACTTATGGACTGGCCCCTTGCTTTAGCTGGCAGCTACCTAAGATGCACGGAAACCATTTTTTTAACATTTTTTGCTTGATCTCACTTATTTTTTTTTTTTTAAGGTGAAAGGAGCGAGGGATCTCACTTAATTTTTCAATTTGTAGAATTTTCCCCGAATTTTTGCAAGAAGAGTTCAATTTCAATTTGGATTTGGCTAACCACTTTGGGTACTAATTAAAGAATATTTAATATTCTAAAAAATCAGTAAAATAAAAATAAGGTCTAAACTTACATGATATTAATAATTCATTTGGTTTATAAATTTTTTTCAAATATAATTTCTTGAAAAATTACTTTCTGAAAATTTTTTGGCTTGTTTAGTTGATGTTGTACCCATCCGGCTCACCCCTAAACCGGACCGGCTTCTCCTGCTGGGATCCGATCCCCTGGAGCCAAGGTCCGACAGCTCGTTCCTGCTGGAGGCTGACCCCCTGGAGCCAAGGTCCGATGGCCCGTTCCTGCTAGAGGCCGACCTATTGTCCCTCACACGTCCTCCCTTCGGTCGGCGTCCGACCGAAAGTATTTCATGGCCCAGAGAATTCCAGAAACCCCTTCTGTTACAACAGAATCCTGCCACGTCAGCATTGCTGCTCCACTACTTCCACGACGCCGCCTTTTCCAAGCGCCATGTGGCCATTCTTCAGATTCTTGTAGGGGCAAATTAGTCATCTTCGGCCTACCACGTAACGATTTTTGGATCATTCCGTGCCTATATAAGGTACTCGGGGACCCCGTTTTAAGCTAAGTTTTCTTTTCCCTCTCCATACGCTGCTGCATCTTTGACTCCTCCATTCTGTTGCTTTCAAGCTCCTGCTAACTTAGACATCGGAGTGTCCCCCGCCGGAACACCACTAGCACCTTGGGGACTTTGTTGCAGGTCGACTGAGAGAGGAGCGCTCCAGTGAAGCCAACTGGACTCGGTCTAGGAGAAGTTGCAGCGACAGATTGGTGCTAGAGAAAGGGCATCCCTTCTCTAAAAGGAGAAGTTCACTCACCCATGAAGCAATGGCTAAGGGAAGAGCGCAGAACCCCTCTGCTAGAGGCTTTTCCCCATCCAGATCTGAAGAACCCCCGAGGGAGAGCGCCACCGCCACCGCCGCTGCCGCTGTCCCCGCCGCTGCGGCGGAGCCCACCATCACTCTGGGACTGCAGCAGTTCCAAATGTTGATGAGCCAAATTGAAACGCTCACGGCAGCGGTCCAGCATTTCCAGGAGATGGCCGACAACCAGTAATAGCTACCCACCGTGTCCTGCACCGATCATCAACCAGCTGTCGATGGAAGCCGACAGCCGGAAGTCCAGCATTGTCCCTATCCCGTGGTAGAATCCCGAAGGTCCCTGGGGGCACGTGCCGATAGCAAAAGGGCGAGATATGCCTCGCCTTCTTACGCTGAATCCATTCCCGCTGGTGGTCGGCCTACAGCCGAACCCCCGAGAGACTATGCTGACAAAATTCTGTGCATTGAGGAGCACATAGATGAAATTGTCCTCCGGCAGAAAGCCGAAGGGGGGCGGGTATACGATTCCCACCCGCCTTTCTCCAGTGAGATTCTGGCGGAGCCGATCCCCCGCCACTTCAAAGTTTCTCAGGTGGAGCCCTACGATGGCACCACCGACCCGCTAGACCATCTGGGCACCTACAAGGCCCACATGATGGAACAGGACGCCTCCGCGCCCTCCACTGTATTGCCTTCCCAGCAACCCTGAAGAAGGCCACCCGGATGTGGTTTTCCACCATCCGGCCAGGTACGATCCACTCCTTTTCCCAACTCGAAAATCTTTTTCTTTTCCATTTCAAGACTTGCAGTCGGACTCCAAGGAATACCGACTGCCTCTTCCTCATGTCGCAAAAAGAGGGAGAGACACTCCGGGACTACATGGCCCGTTTCAACTCAGCGGCCATGGAAGTCCCGGACTTGAACGAGGCGGTGGCTATGTCGGCCTTCAAAAGAGGGCTCCGATCATCCAAGCTTACTTTCTTCCTGGACAAGCAGTTTCTGACAAGCTACCTTGAGCTACTGACCCGGGCACAGAAGTATGCCATCGCCAAGGAGCAAGCGGCAAGCTGATGACAGGAGGAGGGAAGGCCGAACCCCAAGAAACGGAGCGACAAGGCTCTTGAAGTCTGAAACCCCAACAACAACAGGTCCGCCCGATGCCAGAGTCCAAAGCTGAAGGACTACCCTAGGAGGTTCAGAAGCTACGCACCCCTCTCCCTCCTGAGGATGAAGATCCTCCTAGAGATCGAGAACGAGGCCTTCCTCTAAAGAACTCGCCCGATGAGGGTCCCACCTGCTTCTAGGGATAAGAACAGGTACTACAAGTTCCATCGGGACCACGGGCATAATACTGAGGAGTGCCTGCAGCTGAAGGACGCCATTGAAGATCTCATCCGAAGGGGGTACTTACGAAGTACGTCCAACCTCATCGGGATCGGGCTGAAGCCTCCACCGCCAGAAACCCTCCAGATGAAGTGGAGCTCTCCCACTAGAGGCCGACTAATGGGGGCGTCAACATGTTGCATCAAAGGACCGACTAGGGCTACGAGGATGGTCCAGACATCGTCAAGAGATCAAGGGGCTTCAATGCCATTACCTTCTCCGACGAGGACCTTCTGGAGTCCCATGTTTTTGAAAACGATCCTGTAGTCGTGTCGATGGTTATCGCCAACTATGATGTAAAGAGAATATTTATAGATAATGGAAGCTCAATGGAGGTCTTGTTGTATGATGCTTTCTTGAGAATGAACTTGACCCGACCGATGCTGCATGAATCCCCCATACCGCTGACAGGTTTTGGGGAGAACTTTGTTGAAGTTGAAGGGAAAATTACCTTACCAATCACAATTGGGACGGAGCCTTCTCATAAAACTCTTCCCATTAACTTTGTAGTCGTCCGGACGTCCTCGGCGTACAACACCATTTTGGGTCGACCGGCTCTCAACAAGTTCTGAGTCATCGTGTCTACTTACCATATGGTGGCAAAGTTTCCAACCAGGAGCAGCGTCGGAGTGATAAGGGGGGACTCATATTGAAGACCAAATGAAGCTATATTGAGGCTCAAATCTAATCTAATTTGGATTCAAAATCAAGCCCACATATAGATTTTAAAGAAGCTGGTCCATGGCAGACCAGCCACTCTATCTTGGAGGCTACTTGGCATGGTGTACGACTATAGGGGCCTCGGTCTTCATGTGGTATATGGGAAAATGCCTTTTGGTGCATCTACGTGGTAAAGGTTTTGGGCTGGGTTGTCACCGGCTCTGGTGATGGCTCTGGTGATGTGATGGCACAACACAGGGGAGCATCAAGATGGAGGTGGCGATCAAGGCAGCAAGAGCTTCAACAATTCCAATGGTGGCAGCACTAGTGAGGGCTTTGGTAATGTCATCGGTGGCACTGACGAAGGAGAACGTGCCAATGAAGGCACTGGTGAATAGTGATGGCATGGTGACAGCATGGTAGTGACAACGGATTCAGCTCGGTCCACAGCCATAGGTCGATGATGAAGATGATGATGACCCGAGAGATAGATCAATGGCAAAGATAGTGAACACTCGAGCAATAGGTCGATGGCAAAGATGGCAAACACCCGAGTGACAGGTCGACAGCGATGGCGATGGAGGCAATAGCCAGAGGGAGGCGAAGCAAGGAGGCTGAGTCGCGGTCCATGAAGGTTCCTGATCAGTCTACATTGTGGTCCAAGGCTGGGCAAATTGTGGTCCAAGCCTTGGTAGTTAGGAGTTGTCTAGATTTAGGTTAACTCTAGATAGAGTTTAATTATTTGTACAACTTGTTTACTAACAAAACTTTATTCTAATTAAAACAATCTTCTCTATCATCTCTTATCTTTAGGATTCCTTATGTTCTTATCTTTAGAACTCTTCTCTATCTTTAATTTTTCTTCTTTCCCCCTCTCATCTAGTAAAAAATATTAAAAATATGAAAATAATAATAATTAGAGGATTATTATAATCTAGAATCCTTAATTACATATTTGAATAATCAGAACAATCCGACATGGATCTCTACAGTAGACTGGATGAGTTGTTCTCTAGTTTAGATCATCTAATAGCTAGCAAATACTCTCTATTTATATCTTTTCTTCTGGTGCAACAAGTTTATGTTGTATGTTCAAGCCCCACTCACTCTATGGGTGAATGTCCAATCATGCACCAATTTCTTGAGTTTATGTATGAACACATTGATCAAGATCAATTCTAAATAACCTACAAACTAGAAAATAACATATATGTAAACACCTACAAACTAGGGTGAAGGAACCAAATAAATTGTTCATGGCCACTGATGTGGCGAGATCGCTGACATGGATAGCTGACAGGCGTCATATTAAGGGAGGCCGCCACGGCGGATGCCAAGACGATGCCCCAGCCTGGATCATTTTGCCAAGCTGAGTTGAGCTCCTACAAGGCCACGGGCCGAGCTCAGTCCTTCGCTAGGTCATGCCCGCAAGTCCGGGATGCCTAGGCCGGAGCCGTCCTCCGCCCTCTAGAGCGAGACCCTCGGAGGCTAGTGCCCTGCAGTCGAGGTCAAGCTCACCGCTCACCCACCGATGTGGAGCCTCTCCGAGTGCGCGTCCTCTGGACCAGGTCTGTCCTCCGCCCTCCAGAGCGAGACCCTCGGAGGCTAGTGCCCTGCGGTCGAGGTCGAGCTCACCGCTCACCCACCGATGTGGAGCCTCTCCGAGCGCGCGCCATCTGGACCGGGCCCGCACTCTCCCCTCCTCCACCGAGGCGAACGCACGAGCTCGGAGCATCCAAACCGGAGCAAGCCCAGCCATCTCAGGACACCGGCGAGCCACTCGAGGACCACGGAACGTCGCCCCCCATACCGCCATAACTACCTGTCCAACCATACTTTCAAGAGATGGGCCAGCCAGAGAGCACGCACCCCTGGGGCAGTGGCCCCCGGATCAAGGCTCTGCCAGGCTTCCCGGAATGGGACGACCGGAGAGAATGTCAGAGCGAATGGAAGCTTCCGCCATCACCTGTCAGGAAAGGCATCTCATCTATGGCACGGAATCCCGCCTCACGCGCCTGTCAATCAAGCGAGGATCCTGAGGCAAGCTTCAAACAGCCAATTTTCAACTACAAAGAACGATCGTCACCCCCACGAGGGGGAGGTAACATACCAGTAGCACCAAAATCACCACCAACAACACAAGCGCAAGCTCGACCAAGAGGGCAAAGCGCCGCCACCAAAAAAAAATCATAGCTGAGGGAAAACGAGGGAAACAAAGAGAAGCGGAGTGATAGGGAACCCCTCTGTCCCCACTATTAGTCTCCCCCAGTCACGTTTTCACCTACACACATCTCTTACTCCTCGTAAAGCGGAGTCCATTAAGAGGGGCCCAACCAGGAGGATCTATTCCCCTGGATTGTCACTGATTTGATTATCGGAGTGCCCCCGCTGGAAACCCCGGCCCGGGTCACTAACCCCTATTTCGCAGGTCCAGGAGTAGAGGACCGGCAGGCAGCGAAGGAAGCACACTCTGGCACCGGCAGCAGCTACGGGCCACGATGGTCTTGGTGGCAACAGCCACAAAATCCTAATATAGGTGTTCTTAGTTTCAACCAGCCATAGCCCAATCCTACAATAGACAACCACCCATTTTTCCACAATCATAGAGAAAAATTTAGTTCTCTAGAAAGAAGCTTAGAAGCTATGGTTAAAATTAATGCTAACTTCATGCAGACCATGAGCTAGCTCTTATTCTTTCAAACTCAGTCTATTGCCTATTTGGATATGCAATTAGATAAGTTAGTTATAGTAATGAGTGAAGAAGAAAGAGAGCTACCTAGTCAATCCAAAAATGTCCCTGTGACTTTTCTTGAATAATCAATTATAACTCTCGGGAATAACATGGTCATAAAGTAATCCAATAATTTGATTAGCCTCGAAATATATGAAAAATCAGAATGAAGGGATGAATCACTTCCATCATCACCTTACTTACTTATGGCCCCAGTCCTAAGTATCCTAGAATTGTTTATTGCTTTTAATGGGAAGGGAGAACAAAGAAATACAATAATGGAATTAATTGAGACTTCTTAAGGATCACAACTACAGAATATAATAGAGGAAGCTACACGTAAAATTCTTCCCCATGATTCATTAATTTCCTATCTAGCTCACTTTGGGATGAATGATTTTGATGTAGATGGGTACATGGCACAAATTAATAACCTAATAGAAACACCCTACTCCAAAACCATTCTATTTTTTATAAAAAAATATGAGCCACCATCCAACCCCCTAATAGTTTCCTTGTTAGAATCACCAACTACTCTAGAACTGAAGCCACTTCTTATCAACCAGTAATCCCTAATCAGGAAGCCCAACTTGTAGGTGTTCTAAAAGCACGTAAAGACACTATTGGATAGGATATTACTGATATGAAAGTAACAACTTTAAGAATTTTATAACTGATTTCACTATATTTAGCACTACTTTCGAGGACTGTCTTCAAAATTTATCCGTAGTACTAAAATATTGTATGGAGATGAGGTTAATATTAATTTGAAAAAAGTACCAAATTATAGATTGGAAAAGGATTTTGCTAAGACATAGACACTCGAGACGAGAATTGGGGTAGATCAGGTAAAAATTGAAGATACTTTTAAACCACCACCTCTGATCTCGGCCGCAAATACCATCTATTTTTGATATTTCTAGATTTTAGTGCCACTTGCTAGCCATAAACATTCTATTAATTTTGGCTCATCGTCATAAAGTACTCCATGGTTATTTTTCTGCTACAATAACAAGGCCTTTTGATTGGTCCTGTCCTTTTGAAATCTTGAAGGATGCACCCATGTCAATTTTAATTAGAACTCCCTCAAAAGGTCTGGCTGAAGATGTTAAACTTAGTACTTTTTGGAAGGCAACCCAATATATTTATAAACTTTTGCTTTAGTGATTTTTATTTTTGTAATGAACCGATCTTTACAAAAGCACCTAGCATTACACAAACATACCAAGTTAGATCTTTTGGACAAGTTACTCTACCTTGAAGACTTGGAATAACATTTGCAAGCCACCTCCATCTCAAATTATTTTCAACTCCAAAGCAGCTTAACCCTAGGTGACATCTATCATTTCCACCCTCTTTGCTTCATTTTTCTTTTCTCATTGAAGATAATGTTGTTTAAGTTAGGGAGAGAACAAATACATTTAAAAAAAATTAAGTCATCGAATAAAGTTGGTATTTAGTATTCAGGCACCCGATTATGCTCAAGAATCAAGTTAAACTAAGTAATTTGTTTAAAAATAAATTGATGCTCAGATCAAAGAGTTTGTAAGATATTGAGGGATCAAGTATCAAGAAAATCTAATAGAGAGTTAATTCTAGAATATAAATATATTTTTTTGAACACTTCTAAGTCTCTGACTAGCATTGAAGAAGAGTTTATTTTTTATGGGCTAGAGTAGGATAACTATATGTTTCTTCATAAAAATAGCAAAAAAATCAAAAATAAAATAGTTTCCAAGTACTTCTTATTGACTAACCAGGCTTCTTTGCCTAAGAAAACATTGAAGTTCACATCAAAAGGTGAGGAGGGCAAAAAAGCTCATTGTAAGTCTAGTCCTAACTCATAGCCTATTTGACTCGAGCAAGTAAGTCCAAGAGATATTCTATACCTAATGTCTGATTTGGAAGTCATTGGCTAAAAACTCGCTACATGGATCAAATAGAAAGCTTAAAAGGTTAAGACACTCAATAGTAGTAAAACATTAAAAAAATGCAAGATCTGAATATTGGTCTCCCACCAAGTAACTACGCACCTTCATCTAAGTAAGTATTATTACTCATATTAAAACATGGACAATGTAAAGATGCTTCTATAATAAATAAAGGACAGAAGTAACAATACCTTAGCCCATAGGAATGTTAATGATTTAGAGATAAAGGTAGGGATAATTTAGAAAAACTTTGAAAAAAGGTTTAATGTTCTTTACTTAATTTTTATATTAGGTAAGTATTAATACTCTAATGATGTACCTCACTTTTACTCTACTGAATATCAATGGTCCTTTAAAGAAAATTACTCAATGAGACTTGACACTCTAAATTAAAAGGTATCTAACTCTAAATTCTTTCTTTACTCAAGGACAAGCAAAGTCCAAGTTGGGGGATATGATGAGCTCTATAAATATGTTAATAAAAGTATCAATTTGTAGATCAATTTATCTTAATTCTTTAAGATTTGATATTTTTATTTATCTTTTATAGGAATGATGATCATTAGTGTAAAGAGTATGATTATAGGTTAAAATGACTTAAATTAGGAGCAAATCAGACTTATATTGAAGACTAAATGAAGATATACAGGAGATCCAAATCCAAGCTCAAATCAATCTAATTTGGGCTAAAAATCAATCCAAAATCAAGCCCACATATATATTTTAAAGTAGCTGGTCCATGATAGACTAGCCGCTCAGTCTAGGAGGCTGCTTGGCATGGTGTACGGCTATAGGGGGCTTGGTCTTCATGTAGTGTATGGGAAAATGCCTTTTGGTGCATCCACATAGTGGAGGTTTTGGACTAGGTTGTCACCAATAAGCGACAAAGGCAGTAGCATTGATGAGTGGTGACAATTCTGGTGACATGATGGCATGGCATTGGGGAGCATCGAAGATGGAGGTCGACGATGAAGGTAGCGAGAGCTTCAGCAGTGCCAGCGGTGGCGGTGCTGGCAAGGGCTTTGGCAATGTCGCTAGTGGTGCTAATGAAGGAGAAGGTGTCAATGAAAGCACTAGCAAATGGTGATGGCAATGGTGACTGCACAATAGTGATGATGGATTCGGCTTGATCCATGGCCATAGGTTGATGACAAAGACGGTGAACACCTAAGCGACACGTTGATGGAGAAGACGATGAACACCCAAGTGATAGGTCGATGGTGATGGTGGCGAAGGTGACGGTAAGAGGGAGGCGATGCCATGGAGCCTGAGTCATTGTCCATGAAGCTTCCTGATCAGTCTACATCGCGGTCCAAGGTTGCATAGAAATAGGGTGGTCTTCTTTTATTCCATCCGATGCCCCATGAGCTACACAGAAATAGGGTGGTCTTCTTTTATTCCATCCGACGGCTCATGACTATCTAAGGCACCAATCAAATGGCTATCATTCAATTCGACCATGTTTTGGATAGGTTGCAATGTGATTTGGGCACCTTAATGAGGATCAAATGGCCAACAGGTCACTAGGGCTTAAACACTAATTCTAAGAGAATTCTAAGGCCAAATTGGAGTGGGATTTGGCCTGTTCCGAGGCCTGTCCTTTAATTTCGAGGCCTATTTAAAGGACAGCCATGGAAAAGCAAGGAAGCAAGCAAAGAGTAGCGAGCAACCATCTTTTATTTTATTTTTATTTTTTGAAATTAGTTTAGGCTTGAAAAAGAGGAAGAGCAGAGAAAGAAAAGAGATGCTTCAAGAGGAGGTGCTATGATAGAGCTCCAAATCTTTAAGAAGATGTATCTAGAGCCATGCGAGACTGAGATGCAGTCTGTAGGGGAGTACAGGTGTCCATACATATTTTTTTATAATTATTTTTATTCTATGTAATTAAATAAATTCTTCTAATTTTTGTTCAATTTTTTAATGTTTTGATTCCCTAAATAAATTATTTATATATGTGATGGATCATGATCCTGATATGATATGGTCCATGCTTAGTATAGATAATTGATTCGAAAATTTATATTTATGTATTCTATTTGGGTCTATTCAACTAAATCATTAGATAATCTATACTTGTAGGATAGGCCATGATTTTAACAGGATATGGTTCATACTTGACAAGATAGCCTATACTAGGGATTAGTTTATAAGATTCTTAATTAATTATGGCCTTTGATTATTTAAATGTAAACAAATACAAGATTATGTTTGTGATTACCTGAAAACCTAAAGACATCTTTTTATCAAATAAATCCCTCAATTTCATAATCAATTTAAATTAGTTAGTTTTAATTAAAATATTACCTACTTTTAAAGAACTAAAATTTTATCTTTACTTCATTAATTATAACTATCTAAGATCTCTGAGGATATGATCCCTACTTACCCTATCTATATAGCAGTAAGTTAGGCTTTATTTTTGACCACCCCTCTCACTCTATCTCCCACGCTCCTCTCTTTCTCCTGCACTCTTTCTCTCAGTTCTATCTCTTTCTCGCTCTCACCCTTTCTTCTTCTTCTTCTTCATTTGCTTTTGATTCTTCCCTTCTCCCTCTCAAGAATCTAGTAAGGATTTTATTTTTCTTTTTATTAAGCTTATTTTGTAGTGATATGGCAACATCGCTGACGTAGAGTATGCGCCAGATCCAGTTGGCTGCCAGGCAGTACTACGCGGCATCATCTCCCGGCTCTCTTGCCAGGTGGCCTGGCTAGTGGTCAAGCCGACCTCGAGCTGAGCTCGGCACCTCTGCCACTTCACCAGGTGTCGACCCAGGCGGGATCCACCTCGATCGAAGTGGCCCTACCTCTGCTCCTTCGCCAGGTGGCACCCCCAGATGGGCTCACCTCGTCGAAGTCGAGCCAGGCTCCCCCTGCTCCTTCGCTAGGTGGCACCCCCAGATGGGTCCACCTCGACCGAAGTCGAGCTGGCCTCTGCCACTTCGCCAGGTGTTGACCTAGGCGGGGTCCACATCGATCGAAGTGGCCCTGCCTCTGCTCCTTTGCCAGGTGGCACCCCCAGATGGGCCCACCTCATCAAAGTCGAGCCAGGCTCCCCCTGCTCCTTCGCCAGGTGGCACCCCAAGATGGGTCCACCTCGGTCGAAGTCGAGTTGGCCTCTAGCACTTTGCCAGGTGTCGACCCAGGTGGGGTCCACCTCGATCGAAGTGGCCTTGCCTCTGCTCCTTCGCTAGGTGGCACTCCTAGATGGGCCCACCTCATCAAAGTTAAGCTAGGCTCCCCCTGCTCCTTCACCAGGTGGCACCCCCAGATGGGTCCACCTCGATCGAAGTCGAGCTGGCCTCTACCACTTCGCCTAGTGTCCACCCAGGCGGGGACCACCTAGGTCGAAGTGGCTCTACCTCTGCTCCTTCACCAGGTGGCGCCCCAAGAGAGGCCCACCTCGCCGAAGTCGAGCTAGGCTCCCCCTACTCCTTCGCTAGGTGGCACCCTCAGATGGGTCCACCTCGGTCGAAGTCGAGCTAGCCTCTACCACTTCACCAGGTGTCGACCCAAGCGGGGTCCACCTCGATCGAAGTGGTACTGTCTCTGCTCCTTTGCTAGGTGGCACCCCAAGATGGGCCCACGTTGCCGAAGTCGAGCCAGGCTATCCTGCTCCTTCGTCAGGTGGCACCCCCAGATGGGTCCACCTCGGTCGAAGTCGAGCTTGCATTTGCCAGTTCGCCAGGTATTGACCCAAGCGGGGTCCACCTTGATCGAAGTGGCCCTGTATCTCTCCTTCACCAGGTGGCGCCCCCAGATGGGTCCACCTCGGCCGGAGTCAAGCCGAGCACCTCTGCTCCTTCGCCAAGTGGTGCCCCTTGATGGATCCACCTCGGTTGAAGTCGAGCTTGCCTCTGCCCCTTCGCCAGGTGTCAACCCTGGAGGGGTCCACCTCAGTCAAAGTGGGCCTGACTTTGCCCTCTCACTAGGTGGCACCCCCAGATGGGTCCACCTCGATCGGAGTTGAGCCTGTCACCCCGCTCCTCCTACTAGGTGGCACCCCCAGACAGGTCCACCTCGATCGAAGTCAGCCTTCTCTGTGGAGTAAGGAAGGACCGAGGGCGCAAGCCCCGAGGAGGCTATTGAGGACGGCGCGCACAGGCAGTGCATCCAGTATAACATCCCCAGGCTTGTAACAATGCGCGGAACCTTGTTTATACCAGTTTAGGAAGGGCACCCTACACGAGATATTGGATCCGGTGCCCGGTAACCTATTACTCCAAAAGGGAAGAGCCACGGTCAATGCCTCGAACCCGAGGATGCCTTCAAGAGGATCAGGGCCCTGCCAAGTTCCTCCTTTCGTGACTGCATGGTAGACGAGACTGGCTCACCACTTATGTTGACTATGGTTTTGATTATGATAAAACACTTAAATATATTTGAGTACTAATTATGCATTAAGTGTATAAATTAGTTACATGTACTCAAGAATTGAATTTGAAGAAGTTTCGGCACTGGTGCAACCAAGTGTCGACTCAATGTATCGACTCAAAGTGTCGACTCAAGACCTGAGACCAAACAAAAGACAGAATGAGATAATTTCAGGGTTTGGTCAAGTGTCGACTCACGGACTCAAAGTGTCGACTCACCAGATGAAGTGTCGACTCACCAGTGCAGAGCAGAAGACTTCAGAAAATATTTTTGGTTAAGTATCGACTCAAGAAAATAAAGTGTCGACTCAAGGTGTCGACTCACGAAGATCAAGTGTCGACACTTGCTGTAACGACTAGTTTTTTTGAAGTACAGAACTTCCCCAACTTGGCTCCAACAGCTATATTTTCTCCTCCAACGGTCACCAACGGTCAAATATGGTTTGGAGGGCTATTTAAACACCACTAAGCTCAAGGGAAAGTAGATCCTTTGGATTGAATGATGAATTTATTGAAGATCATGTAAAAATACTTTAAAGATCCAATTGTTGAGAGTGTTGAGCCTCCAAGGATTCAAAGTGAAGAGGGAGCTTCCAAGAGCAACATCTTCAAGCATCCATTAAAGCTTCTACAACATGGAGACAAGCTCAACATCAACAATCAATGTGCCTCATTGATAAATTTGCTTTGTAAGAAAGCTTTTTATTTTCATTCTTTAATTATTGTATCTAGGTTGGTGGTGAGCCTAGTGAAAATCATCAAAGGTTGTTGGTGAGCCTATGTGTATAAAACCAACCAGAGTTTTGACTTGTGAGCCCGAAGACAAAACAAGATGGGTTGTTGGTTAGCCCGAAAAATCATCTAGGTTGTTGGTGAGCCCGTAAAACCAACTAGGTTCTTGGTTAGCCTGCAAAACCAAAGGAGGTTGTTGGTGAGCCCGCAAAACCATCAAGGTTTTTGGTTAGCTTGGAAAACCAAGGGGTTTTTGGTTAGCCCATGAAATCCAAAGGGTTTTTGGTTAGCCCGTGAAAACCAAGGGGTTATTGGTTAGCCCGTGAAAACCAAGGGTTTGACTTGTGAGCCCAAAAAATAAGTTGACTGTAATCGGTTGAGATTATAGTGAATTCCCAAGGAGATCTTGGGGAGTGGATATAGGTGTCTTGGAGTGCATCGAACCATTATAAATTATTTTGTGTTTGTGATTATTTTTATTGTTGCATTTACTTTATAATTTCCACTGCATATTATATTTATCTCACAAACACATGTTTTGAATTGGCACATATTGTTCGAATCGCAAAAAGTTTTAAAAGTCTAATTCACCCCCCTCTTGGGTTGCATCATCACCCTGGCCTACAATTGGTATTAGAGCTCAGTGCTCTGTTTGAAAATCTAATAATTTTGAGCTAAAGACCATGGCAGCCTAAGTTTGAAAATTTGAAAGTTTAAATATTTCGAAAAACTTTAAAAAGAATTTAGAAATCATATGTTGAGGGGGAGCTTTCGAAAAATTAATTTTAGACCATATTTTGAGGGGGAGCTCAATGTTTTTAATTGCTACATTGCTCTATTCTTATTGTTAATCTTTTGGAGCATGTTATATTTATTTTTGAGCTTACCTTGTTTATATACTTAAAGATTTTGTCATTATCAAAAAGGGGGAGATTGTTGACTCTGGTTTTGATAATGACAAAACACTTAAGTATATTTGAGTACTAATTATGTGTTAAGTATGTAAATTAGTTACAAGTACTCAAGAATTGAATTTGAAGAAGTTTCGGTACTGGTGCAACCAAGTGTCGACTCAATGTGTTGACTCAAAGTGTCGACTCAAAGTGTTGACTCAAAGTGTCGACTCAAAGTTGTGTCAACTCAAAGTATCAACTCAAGGCTTGAGACCAAACAAAAGATAGAACGAGATAATTTCAGGGTTTGGTCAAGTGTCGACTCACGGACTCAAAGTGTCGACTCACCAGATGAAGGTCGACTCACCAGTGCAGAGCAGAAGACTTCAGAAGATATTTTTGGTCAAGTATCAACTCAAGGAAATGAAGTATCGACTCAAGGTATCGACTCACGAAGATCAAGTGTCGACACTTGCTATAACGGTTAGTTTTTTTGAAGTGCAGAACTTTCCCAACTTGGCTCCAATAGCTATATTTTCTCCTCCAATGGTCACCAATGGTCAAATATGGTTTGGAGGGCTATTTAGACACCACTAAGCTCAAGGAAAAGTAGATCCTTTGGATTGAATGATGAATTTATTGAAGATCATGTAAAAATACTTTAAGGATTCAATTGTTGAGAGTGTTGAGCCTCCAAGGATTCAAAGTAAAGAGGGAGCTTCTAAGAGCAACATCTTCAAGCATCCATTGAAGCTTCTACAACATGGAGACAAGCTCAACATCAACAATCAATGTACCTCATCGACAAATTTGCTTTGTAAGAAAGCTTTTTATTTTCATTCTTTAATTATTGTATCTTGGTTGGTGGTGAGCTTAGTGAAAACCATCAAAGGTCGTTGGTGAGCCTATGTGTATAAAACCAACTAGGGTTTTGACTTGTGAGCTCGAAGACAAAACAAGTTGGGTTGTTGGTTAGCCCGAAAAACTATCTAGGTTGTTGGTGAGCCCATAAAACCAACTAGGTTCTTGGTTAGCTCGCAAAACCAAGGGATGTTGTTGGTGAGCCCGCAAAACCATCAAGGTTTTTGGTTAGCCTGGAAAACCAAGGGATTTTTGGTTAGCCCATGAAAACCAAGGGGTTTTTGGTTAGCCCGTGAAAACTAAGGGGTTATTGGTCAGACTGTGAAAACCAAGGGGTTTGACTAGTGAGCCCGGAAAACAAGTTGACTGTAATCAGTTGAGATTATAGTGAATTCCCAAGGAGATCTTGGGGAGTGGATGTTGGTATCTTGGAGTGCACCGAACCACTATAAATTATTTTGTGTTTGTGATTGTTTTTATTGTTGCATTTACTTTATAATTTTCATTGCGCATTATATTTATCTCATAAACACATGTTTTGAATTGGCACATATTGTTCGAATCGCAAAAAATTTTAAAAGTCCAATTCACCCCCCCTTTTGGGTTGCATCATCACCCTGGCCTACAACATAACTCCCGACAGTAAAGGGGGATGACTTGGGAGAACGGTCATTGACCTCCAGAGTCTCCCCAGGAGGGGGAGTCAAGGCATGAAGGTATCCAACAACCAGTGCCTCAAAAGGGACACCACAGGAAAAAAGGAAGGTAAGCAATCGAGAGGGCAAGCATGCACATGAGAAGAGGAGGCGATCTTGAGACAAGAGCTCCAAAGGAACTCGCAGGAGCGAGCTCGACGAGCCCAATTACAGGAACCAGAGTGCTGATCCCTCTCGTTCTCACTCATCTTCTAATCAAAGATTCCTCTAAGCACGTAAACCTAGCGGGGATCCATCTTAGTGGATATGTTCCACTTTACTGCTCTCTAACTTGATCATCGGAGTGCCCCCATCAGGATCCCCGGCCTGGGTCTCTAACCTCATTTTGTAGGTCCGGGAGCATTGGGATCCGTAGCAAAGGGGACCACAGTCCGATGCCAACTCATAGCTGTAGGCCATAGCGGTAAGTTAGGTAATAGATTGGCGCACCAGGTAGGGGGGTACAAGGCCCCTATACGAGTAAGCCCCCCTCGAGCTCGAGAGTAGCTCGATCCCAAGTATGGTGGTGACTTGCGGACGTGAAGCCTCCACTAGTCGGGTGGGGGAGGTTCCTTCTTCTCCGGGCCCCCGCAGCCCAAAAAAGGAACTCCCTGCTCCTCCTATTCCACCTCCTCAGCTACCCTCGGCGGACGGTCAGTATGCTACCATTGTCCAACAATTACAGACACTGACCATGACCGTGAGGTAGCTACAGCATCAGCAGTGCTCCCTGGTGACTCAAGCCTAGCCAGGGACCCCCGCGGCCCAAGCCACGAGCCCCCGTGGAAGCCTGCGCTCCATCCAAGGCAGGCCATCCCATTCGTGGGCAGCAATCAATCCCCGCGGGAGTCACCAGACCCCCGTGAAGAGAAATCATTCTGGGTCGGTGGACCATGAGAGCCGATCCCCGACGGACAATAATGATGCTGCCAAGCGCAGCAAGCACCGTCGCGGCAAGGCCCCCACCATGACCCATCAGAACCTTCTTCTCCAGCGACCTCGATGGAAGGTTCCACTGACGAGGCCATTAGGCATCTAGCTGAAAGGTGCCTAGAAGAGCAAGAGCGCAAACTGGCGGAGCTCTCTTATCGGTTCGCCAACATGCAGGGCTCCCCCAGCGAGCCAGTGGGCTATAACGCCCGACCCCCCTTCTTCTGAGAAATCCAAGAGGAACCGATCCTGAGTCGGTTCTGCATGCATCAAGTGGATCCCTAAAATGGGACCACCGACCCCCTAGACCACCTAGAGAGCTATAAAGCTCTTATGAGAGTCCAGGGGGTGATGGACGCCCTTCTGTGCATTGCCTTCCTAGCCACCCTTCGAAAGGTCGCTCGAGTTTGGTTCACCTGCCTCGAGCCTGAATCTATTGACTCCTTCTAGCAGTTGGAAGGAAAGTTTGTGGCACACTTTGACGCTTGTCAAAAGGTGCCGAGGGAGGTGGATAGCCTCTTCTCAATCTGCCAGTAAGACCAGGAGCTCCTGTGGGACTATGTAACATGCTTCAAGACTGCTGCGCTAGAAATCTATAGCTTGGATGAGCCTGTCACTATGTTGGCGTTGAAGCGAGGGCTCAAGACCTCTTGTCTGATGTATTTGTTGGACAAAAAGCCACCCAAGACATACTCCGAACTCCTCCTCCATGTCCACAAGTACATCCAAGCTGAGGAGGCTGACCATACCAGGAGAGAGCTGGATAGGAAGCCTTCGAAGAGGCCCATCTTGAAGGATGTTCAGGGGACCCGCAAGCCCGGGCTGCCTGCGGACTTCTGGTCAGGGTCGAAGTCAAAGAATGGTCCCGTTCTGGAGTGGACCTTTACTCCCCTCCTTGCTCCAAGAACCAAAATCCTCACGGAGATCGAGGGCGAGGGTTATCTCCGCCGACCTCCTCCTCAAAACTTGAAGAATCATCGTGACAAGACGAAATACTGCCAGTTCCATCGCGACCATGGCCCTGACATGGACGAGTGCTGTAACCTAAAGAGGAAGATCAAGGACCTCATCAGAAGGGGCTATCTCAAGAAGTTCATGGAAAGAGAAGCCCCGGTGGAGGATCAGCCACTTGTGGCCCTTCTCCATGTTCCTGCAGTAGGTAACCGCCCTACGGAGAAGTCGGTGGGCATTATTTCTTGGGGGATAGGGCACGCGTCAATGAGAGACCGGGAGGGAGGAGACTTGCAAAATGTACTCCCCTTTGAAAAGGGGAAGGTAGGTAAAAATTGAAAGAAAAGAAGTGGTTGCGAGTGCCTACATTAAGCATGCAACAGCACAAGGAGTAGGTATGTATTTTAAAATAATTTTAAAATAGTAGCGAAAAACTCTACTCCGTACAAGATCTAACATTTTCAAGATGCATGTACAAGCAAAAGAAGGCATGAAATGGTCATGTAATATTTATAAACAATTTAATAAACTTAGATCTAGGCTTGCATAAAAAAATAAATTTTACTTTATTCCTGCTTGGAATAAAGCAGGGATGACTGTTGGAATAGTTGGAATATCTGAAATAATCTTATTCCAGTCTTCTTCTTCCAGCAACCGTTTGGAATGGTTTTCTTCCTCTCTTCCAAGTGCAGCAAACTAAAACCAAAGATAACAATGCTTTGGTCTCTCCTTGGGCAACAACAGCAACATAATATCTTGATGGAACTTGCATTAATGGGGAGAGCAATCGTGTTGTTGGAAGAAGTCCCGTTCACCCAGAAATTTCTGAACAGTAATTTCTGTAACCAAAAACAGAGTAAACAAAACCAATAGCAAGGGAGGTTGATGCAGCTCACAAGTGCTTAAGAGAACACCCTCTAGAGGGGGGACACGCCTAGGCTTCCTCTGATCTGACTTCTCGTGTGATGCTAGTCACCAGAAAACCTTGAAATGGTGAGAGGGAAGAAGAATAGAATGCTCTGTTCTGTTGCTGTTTTCTCCAAAACAGAGCTTCTTCCACGGATTGAACACCAAGAAAAACAGGGACTTAAGTAAGACTCTCTCCCAATCTCTCACAAGAACCCAGGCTCAAAATCACCGGTTGAAAGCTCTCAAAGACAAGCGGACTCTTAGCATTTTCACAGCCCATAATTTATCTTCAGCATGAAACAAAGAAAACCGGTGATTTGGGAGCCGAGGGGACCAGCTGGGAAAATGAGAGGGCAGCAGATTTCAGGACGAATCAAATTTGTCTTCAACATAGCAATGAAGAGCAATAAACGGTGGTTTAATTCCAGCCAAAACCAATGAGACGGGAGATAAAAAGGCTTCTTATATTCCCTGTTCACCCAAGCCTTTAATTACAGTGTGAATTGGTTAAACAGCGTGTTGATAGATCAAAACCGGTTCACAACAGGTTCAAAAAAATCCCAAACCGGTTCACAAAATAATTAGATCAAAATCTAATTAATAAAAGGCTTGGTCAAGTCCCGATCACCCAGAAACAATTCCCGGTAGATTCGAACAAATTCTGATCGACCCAAAACTGAGTCAATCCAAAGTGTGCTCAATCAAACCGTTACCGAAATGATTCCTAATTATAAATCTGTACATGGATCAGGGAGAAATCCTCTATGGCGTGTAACCTTATAGGTTCGAACCTAGGCGGTAGCACTGGAACAATTCCAATACCAGCACAATATACCATCTAGCAATGGGTCCCGGTGTCCAGATAGGTTAAAGATGCGAAAGCAATCAATCGAACCTCTGGCATACGTTACCGTATAATTCATCCCTTTGACCTCCAATACTCAGGATGACCTAGGGTTAGACTGCCAACCCTAGCGGAGTCAATCCACAACATGTCTCAACCTCGCAAGTCCAGTGACTCCTCACTAGGAGTACCCCGGCCGAGGATTTGCTAAATTAAGACACTGCGAGACATTCAATCCAAACTATTTGGACAGGTCAATTCCATCATGGTCTACCACTGCTCCATAAATACTTGCCTGTACCCAGAAACCTTCTATCACCAGATTAGAAATCCGGGTAGTCCAGCACCAAAGCACAGGGAGTTGCTTGCAAGCTACCATGATGACCTCAGGTTGGAGGGACACATATACCCATATCCAATCATGAGTATCCCTTTGGCAGAAAGGGGCTACATGGAGTTACGTTCAATGAGATATCATATATCCCACTTGCAGATCACATCAGTGTCACCACACTCCTTTGGTCAAGAGGACAACCAAATGATGTGAACCTCAACAACCTACACTTGATACATTACCATCCAGTATAATGTATCCTTTGGTCGTGAACCTATTTTAAGGACCACTCGATATATCCTCTCTATATCGAAGTTAGTGTAGTCTTAAGGACTTCATCACATGAAAAAGAGTTCATTACAGAGAAAAGTCAGAATGCGATGAGCTACCAAAATAATATTTATTAATTCATATAAAGAGTGCAATACTCAGCTCAACCGCCTACAGCTTAGGCGATTGGCTTTGGGACACAATTCCCAACAACTCCCACTTGTACTAAAGCCAATCATAATAGTATCTAATACCCATTTTCCTTTTACAAAAGTCGAACTCTTTTATTTCATGGGTTTTAGTGAAAATGTTGGCCAGATTTTTCTTTCCATCGATCTTCATAAGATTGATGTCGCCTCATTCTACGATCTCTTGTACGAGATGGTAGCGCTACAGAATATGCTTGGTGTGGTGATGAGCTTTCAGCTCCTTAGCTTGAGCAATGGCTTCAGTGCTGTCAAAGTATACTAGAACAGGACCATCTAGGGAAGATGCCATCCCTAGCTCTCCAAGAAACTTCTACAACCACATGGCTTCCTTTGCTGCATCTGATGCTGCAAGGTACTCTGTCTTGCATATCGAGTCTACAACTGTCACCTGCTTGGAACATTTCCAGCATATCACTCCTCCATTCAGGGTAAATACAAACCCTGACACACTCTTGCTATCATCTCTGTCTGACTGGAAACTGGAGTCAGTATACCCCACAAGTTTCAAGTCAGATTCTCCATAAATCAGCCATTGGTCTTTAGTATTTCTCAAATACTTCAGGATGGACCTAACCACCTTCCAATGCGCCTTATCTGGGTCAGACTGGTATCTGCTCACTACTCCTAGTGAGTATGCCATGTCTGGTCTAGTACATATCATAGCATACATGATAGAGTCTACTGCAGAAGCATAAGGTACTCTACTCATGCATTCTCTTTCCTTAGGAGTTGTCATATAATCCTTCCTGGAAAGAGTAATTCCAGAACCTATCAAAAGATAGCTTTCTTGAAATTTTTCATGCTGAACCGTTTCAGCACAGTATCAATGTACGTAGACTGGGACAATCCTAGAAGCTTTTTAGATCTATCTCTATAGATCTTCATACCCAGTATGTAAGAAGCTTCACCCAATTCCTTCATGGAGAACTGAGATGATAACCAGACCTTTATTCCTTCTAATGCTGCGATGTCATTCCTGATTAAGAGAATGTCGTCAACATACAGTACCAGGAATACAATCATAGAATCATTAACCCACTTATAGATGCACGGTTCTTCTTCGTTCCTAACAAAGCCATACGATTTGATACACCTATCAAACCGTAAGTTCCAGCTTTGAGATGCTTGCTTGAGTCCATAAATAGACCTCTGCAACTTGCATACTTTTGATTCATTTGAGGATGTGAACCCTTCAAGCTGTATCATATACACCTACTCTTGTAGCTTCCCATTTAAGAAAGCGGTTTGGACATTCGTTTGCCAAATCTCATAATCAAAATATGTTGCTAAAGCAAGCATGATTCGAATGGACTTGAGCATTGCCACAGGGGAGAAAGTCTTGTCATAATCGATACCATATCGCTGACGATACCCCTTGGCAACCAGACGGGCTTTATAGGTCTCCACCTTCCCATCTGCGCTCCTTTTCCTCTTGAAGATCCACTTGCACCCGATGGGTTTAATCCCTTCAGGCGGATCAACCAATGTCCATACATTGTTGATCTCCATGGACTCCATTTCGGATCACATGGCTCCAAGCCATGCCTCAAAGTCAGATCTCTGAAGAGCATCCATATAGGTGATCGGATCCTCATTATTTTTGTCGAGCTCAAAGGGATCGCCGTCCCGAACCAAGAAACCGTAGTATCTGTCTGGCTGATGCGGTACTCTACCGGATCTCCTAATAATAGGTTTCGGGTGTGATTGAATCATAGTCGGTTCTATGATGTCCTTAGAGTGTGCAGATTCTTCTACTGGTTGAACTTCATCAAGTTCAATCTTAGAGGCTACAGTCCCTTCTCCAAGGAACTCCTTTTCCAAAAAGATAGCCCTAAGAGCGACGAACACTTTCTGTTCATCCTCCAAGTAGAAGAAATACACTTTGATTTTTTTAGGGTAACCAATAAATAGGCACCGATCAGACCTAGGACCAAGTTTATCTAAGTCTAAACGCTTTACATAAGCCGGACAACCCCAGACCCAAAGGTGTGAGATTGAGGGCTTACGTCCAGTCCACATCTCATATGGAGTGGAGACAACGGACTTACTTGGAACATTATTTAACAAGTGACAAGCTATTTCAAGTGCATAACCCCAAAAGGATAACTGCAGAGTTGCAAAGCCCATCTGGATCGAACCATGTCTAACAAGGTTCGAATCCTCCTTACGGACACACCATTCAACTGTGGTGTTCTTGGAGGAGTCCACTGAGAGAGAATCCCATTCTCCTCTAGGTATGTCAAAAACTCACCAGATAGGTATTCATCGCCTCGATCAAATCGAAGGGTTTTAACACTTTTTATAGTTTGTTTATCTACTTCATTATGATATCGTTTGAACATTTCAAACGACTTAGATTTATGTCTAATCAAAAAGACATAACCAAACCTCGAAAGGTCATCTATAAATGTAATGAAATATCTGTATCCAGCTCTGGCACTAACTGTCATGGGTCCATATACATCAGTATGTATGAGACTCAGAAGTTCTCTAGCTTGTTCACCTTTTCCAGTAAAAGGTGACTTGGTCATTTTACCAAGTAAACAGGATTCACAAGTAGGCAGTGATTCAGAATCACTGACCTTGAGGAGGCCTTCTTCTCGCATCTTGTTTATCCTATTCTGGTTAACATGACCTAGCCTACAGTGCCAAAGATACAGATCACTGATATTTTCTAACCTTGGGTGTTTGCTAGATGTGTACAATACACTAATAAGCCATGATAGTGCATAAATTCCATTATTTAACTTAGCTTTCATTATCATAGAGTTATTCAAAATAACTTAGCAAATATCTCTTTTTATTGAAAGTTCAAAATCACAATTGGCCAAAAGGCCTACAAAGATTATGCACATAATGAAACTAGGACAGTAATGACAGTCGACTAAGTCGACAGCACATGACTCAAAGACAAGACTCAGAACTCCGATCGCTAATACTGGAACATGATTTTCATTCCCGATGCTCAGAAACTATTCCCCATCCTCAAATCTCTTGCTAACTTGCAATCCCTGTTACGAATTACAAACATGAACAAGACTACCGGTATCTAATACCCAGTTAGCAGTATCACAAATAGAGAAATTACAAGGTTTTATCATATAAATACCTTGTCCAGCAGTCTGCTGCATTCCCTTCCTTGGCCTGTTCGGGTCTAGGGATGCTTGGTAAAGAGGACAGTTCCTCTTCTAGTATCCTCGCTTCTTGCAGTAGAAGCACTCTGCAGTAGATTGGTCAGCTTTCACTTTCTTGGTCTAACTCGGGCCAAGAGTATTCAGCACCTTCTTTCCCTTCCTTTTATTCTTCCCTTTCTTAAAGGGACGACGACCTCTAGAACCTTCCACTAAATTCACCACTCCCCTATTCAGTTGGTGGTCTTTCTCGAAAGTCTGCAGTAATCCCATCAAACCATGGTAATTGACAATAGGCTTGTTCATTCTGTAATGGTCGAGAAAGTCAAGATAGGAGGAGGGCAGAGAATTCAATATCACATCCTTGCCGAGCTGTTCATGCAAGGGACATCCGAGCTTGCCCAACTTTTCAATTAGCTCGATCATGTACAATACATGATTAGTGACAGAACCACCATTCGGCATCTTGGCATTGTAGATGGCACAAGATACTTTGTACCGCTCTACATCGTCCGGAATGCTGAAAGATTCCTTCAACTTTTGAAGGATCTCATCAGGTTGGGCCTCCTCGAACTTGTGATTGAACTCTTCGTTCATTGCCGCTAGCATATGCATCGGACAGTAGTCCGATCATAAACCCACTTCTGATAAGTGTCCCTGACCGAACTCCGAGCATTAGTAGAGGGGATTTCAGGTGTCGGATCCGTTATCACATAAAGGATCCGTTCATGCTCCAAGACAATCCTCAACTTTTTATACCAGCTATTGAAGTTGTGACCCTTCAACTTCTCGTTATCAAGAAGTGACCGGAGCGAAAGATTTGAAGACATCTGAAAGGAAAAACAAGATCATATTAGAGTATGAATTAATTAATTAACCAAAAGACTTGGACTTTAGTCTAAAGGACTCTCCCACTAATTTTTCAGATTGGGAGCCTCTAACTCCAATCCATGAAATCACTATTTCATAGTGGGTACTGAAATCCAATAGACCATGTATGAGCCCGACTATGGCTAGCTCACCCATACATGCCTAAAGGTAGGTTCACCAACCAATTGCTTTCCTAAGCAACTTCCAGTAATTTATTTTGTCCCAGAGAGCACCCCAATCGGCCTAGAGGCCTCCTATTGCGGGTCTCCGGTTAGGTCCAATCATTAACATGATAAATTCAATACTTCCAGCCAATGAATGACCATGCCCGACTATGGCTGGCTCACCTGATCACCGTTAAGAAGGTTTTACTGAACCATCATCTATGAGAGAGTAATTCCATAACCGGATGCACACCCGTTCTATGGAACTGCCGATGAACACCAAGTTAAAGGACACATTACTAATCCACTTAATGGGGGGCTAAGACACCATCAACTCTTTGACTTAGTCTTTTTCAGGACCTAATAATTTTAGAGGATTTTAGGTTGTGACAGATGAATAAGAGAAGAACATGGATCATCCTCCCACTGAATGAATCAGTTTTTAGGAGGGTTGAAACAATTCAACAATTGATCCATAGACACCTACCGATCAGTCAGACTGATAAACTTGGGTGACATGGGTTAACTCGAGTCAATTAGCTTTTCTAATCAGTTCTGGTCGACATGACTGGCCAGGTAGGTGAGATCATGGGTGAGTATTCATCATTAACTATCTTTCCTAGACACCAACCAAGTTGGCAGGAAAGAGGTAGCCTCATGCAACCATGATCACAATGCCAAACCTACCTTGACACCAACCGGTTTACCAGACTCGATCAGACTAGCCTAAAGATTCGCTCTTCCACGGAGCCACTAATTAGATCCATTTTAGATGAATGGACTAACTTATCTAACTATTAGATAGTTTTAAAAGAAGGACCTTAATCAACTTTTGATTAGTCTTCTTATTATCCAGTTCAACTAAATATATGTCTAACCCAAATATGGATCCAATTAGACAGCTAACCCAATTAACCCAATCGGCTTATTTAAATGACATTAGGTTTCATAAACCCCAAGATAACTTATCATTTAATTTAACATGCAATTCAAAATTATTTGAATATAAGCCAATATTTTAATTAAAATAATTTTAATTAAAATATGTAAAACTCCTTTTACATATAATATCATGCATCATATCTAGTTATATTCTTTTATAAATATATTACATTGCAAAAAAGAAAATTATAAGACATGCCAAAAATGCATCTGAATTAAAACAATTTTAATTCCTTTGATTTCCTTAAAGTATCCTTCTGAAGAGGCCAACATAGATGAATCGCATCGTGACAAAGATACACGGTCATGGTGAAGGTCTCAACTAGGTTCCTAAAAGTACTCCCTAATCATACCTTATGATTAAGATACAGATACATATGTAAAGATTAAACATTTTAATCTACTATACATGCAATCAAGATATGTTACTCCTGAACCTTGCTCTGATACCACCGAAAGAAAAAAAAGGGTTGCGAGTGCCTACATTAAGCATGCAACAGCACAAGGAGTAGGTATGTATTTTAAAATAATTTTAAAATAGCAGTGAAAAAACCTACTCCGCATAAGATCTAACATTTTCAAGATGCATGTACAGGCAAAAGAAGGCATGAAATGGTCATGTAATATTTATAAATAATTTAATAAACTTAGATCTAGGCATGCATAAAAAAATAAAAATAGAAATTTTAACTTATTCCTACTTGGAATAAAGTAGGGATAACTACTGGAATAGCTGGAATATCTGGAATAATCTTATTCCATTCTTCTTCTTCTAGCAACCATTTGGAATGGTTTTCTTCCTCTCTTCCAAGTGCAGCAAACTCAAACCAAAGATAGCAATGCTTTGGTCTCTCCTTGGGCAACAACAACAAGATAATATCTTGATGAAACTTGCATCAATGGGGAGAGCAAACATGTTGTTGGAAGAAGTCCCGTTCACCCAGAAATTTCTGAATAGTAATTTCTGCAACCAAAAACAGAATAAACAAAACCAACAGCAAGGGAGGTTGATGCAGCTCATAGGTGCTCAAGAGAACACCCTCTAGAGGGGGGACACACCTGGGCTTCCTCTGATCTGACTTCTCGCATGATGCTAGTCGCCGGAAAACCTTGAAACGGTGAGAGGGAAGAAGAAGAATAGAATGCTCTGTTCTATTGTTGTTTTCTCCAAAATAGAGCTTCTTCCATGGATTGAACACCAAGAAAAATAGGGAATTAAGTAAGACTTTCTCTCCCAATCTCTCACAAGAACCCAGGCTTAAAATCACCGGTTGAAAGCTCTTAAAGACAAGCAGACTCTCAGCGTTTTCATAGCCCAGAATTTATCTTCAGTGTCAAACAAAGAAAACTGATGATTTGGGAGCCGAGGGGACCTACTGGGAAAACGAGAGGGCAGTAGGTTTCAGGACGAATCAAATTCGTCTTCAACACAGTAGTGAAGAGAAATAAACGGTGGTTTAATTCTAGCCAAAACCAATGAGGCGGGAGATAAAAAGGCTTCTTATATTCCTTGTTCACCCAAGCCTTTAATTACCGTGTGAATTGGTTAAACAACGTGTTGATGGGTCAAAACCAGTTCACAACAGGTTCAAAAAATTCCCAAACTGCTTCATAAAATAATTAGATCAAAATTTAATTAATAAAAGGCTTGGTCAAGTCCTGATCAGCCAAAAATAATTTTCGGTGGACCCGAACAAATTCTGATCCACCCAAAACCGAGTCAATCCAAAGTGTGCTCAATCAAACTGTTACCGAAATGATTCCTAATCATAAATCGATACCTGGATCAGGGAGAAATCCTCTATGGCATGTGATCTCATAGGTTCGAACCTAGGCGGTAGGACTGGAATAATTCCAATACTAGCATAAGATACCATCTAGCAATAGATCCCGGCATCCGGATAGGTTGAAGATGCGAGAGCAATTAATCGAACCTCTAGCATATGGTTACCGTATAATTCATCTCTTTGACCTCCAATACTCAGGATGACCTATGATTAGATTGCTAACCCTAGCGGAGTCAATCCATAACATGTCTCAACCTCGCAAGTCCAGTGACTCCTCACTAGGACTACCCCGGCCAAGGATTTGCTAAATTGAGATACTACAAGACATTCAATCCAAACTATTTGGACAGGTCAATTCCATCTTGGTCCATCACTGCTCCACAAGTTCTTGCCTGTACTTAGAAACCTTCCATCATCGGATTAGAAATCCGGGTAGTCCGGCACCAAAGCACAGGGAGTTGCTTGCAAGCTACCATGATGACCTTAGGTCAGAGGGACACATATACCCATATCCAATTGTGAGTATCCCTTTGGAAGAAAGGGGCTACATGGAGTCACGTTCAATGAGATATCATATATCCCATTTGCAGATCATATCAGTGTCATCACACTCCTTTGGTCAAGAGGACAACCTAATGATGTGAACCACAATAACCTACACTTGATACATTGCCGTCCAGTACAATGTATCCTTTGGTCATGAACCTGTTTTAAGGACTACTCGATATATCCTCTCTATATCGAAGTCAGTGTAGTCCTAAGAACTTCATCACATGAAAAAGAGTTCATTACAGGGAAAAGTCAGAATGCAATGAGCTGCCAAAATAATATTTATTAATTCATACAAAGAGTACAATACTTAGCTCAACCGCTAACAGCCTAGGCGATTGGCGTGGCTTTGGGACACAATTCCTAACAACTCTCACTTGTACTAAAGCCAATCAGAACAGCATCTAATACCCATTTCCCTTTTACAAAAGTCGAACTCTTTTATTCTGAGGGCTTTAGTGAAAATGTTGGCTAGATTTTTCTTTCCATCGATCTTCAAAAGATTGATGTCACCTCATTTTACGATCTCTCGTACAAGGTGGTAGCACCGCAGAATATGCTTGGTACGGTGATGAGCTTTCGGCTCCTTAGCTTGAGCAATGGCTCCAGTGCTGTCAAAGTACACTGGAACAGGACCATCTAGGAAATATGCTATCCCTAGCTCTCCAAGGAACTTCTGCAACCACACGGCTTCCTTTGCTGCATCTGATGCTGCAAGGTACTCTGTCTTGCATATCGAGTCTACAACTGTCACCTGCTTGGAACATTTCCAGCATATCACTCCTCCATTCAGGGTAAATACAAACCCTGACACACTCTTGCTATCATCTTTGTCTGACTGGAAACTGGAGTCAGTATACCCCACAAGTTTCAAGTCAGATTCTCCATAAATCAGCCATTGGTCTTTAGTATTTCTCAAATACTTCAGGATGGACCTAACCACCTTCCAATGCGCCTCATCTGGGTCAGACTGGTATCTGCTCACTACTCCTAGTGAGTATGCCATGTCTGGTCTAGTACATATCATAGCATACATGATAGAGTCTACTGCAGAAGCATAAGGTACTCTACTCATGCATTCTCTTTCCTCAGGAGTTGTCATATAATCCTTCCTGGAAAGAGTAATTCCAGAACCTATCAAAAGATAGCCTTTCTTGAAATTTTTCATGCTGAACCGTTTCAGCACAGTATCAATGTACGTAGACTGGGACAATCCTAGAAGCTTTTTAGATCTATCTCTATAGATCTTCATACCCAGTATGTAAGAAGCTTCACCCAATTCCTTCATGGAGAACTGAGATGATAACCAGACCTTTATTCCTTCTAATGCTGCGATGTCATTCCTGATTAAGAGAATGTCGTCAACATACAGTACCAGGAATACAATCATAGAATCATTAACCCACTTATAGATGCACGGTTCTTCTTCGTTCCTAACAAAGCCATACGATTTGATACACCTATCAAACCGTAAGTTCCAGCTTTGAGATGCTTGCTTGAGTCCATAAATAGACCTCTGCAACTTGCATACTTTTGATTCATCTGAGGATGTGAACCCTTCAAGCTGTATCATATACACCTACTCTTGTAGCTTCCCATTTAAGAAAGCGGTTTGGACATTCGTTTGCCAAATCTCATAATCAAAATATGCTGCTAAAGCAAGCATGATTCGAATGGACTTGAGCATTACCACAGGGGAGAAAGTCTTGTCATAATCGATACCATATCGCTGACGATACCCCTTGGCAACCAGACGGGCTTTATAGGTCTCCACCTTCCCATCTGCGCCCCTTTTTCTCTTGAAGATCCACTTGCACCCGATGGGTTTAATCCCTTCAGGCGGATCAACCAATGTCCATACATTGTTGATCTCCATGGACTCCATTTCGGATCGCATGGCTCCAAGCCATGCCTCAGAGTCAGATCTCTGAAGAGCATCCATATAGGTGATCGGATCCTCATTATTTTTGTCGAGCTCAATAGGATCACCGTCCCGGACCAAGAAATTATAGTATCTATCTGGCTGATGCGTTACTCTACCAGATCTCCTAATAATGGGTTCTGGGTGTAATTGAATTATAGCCGGTTCTATGATGTCCTTAGAGTGTGCAGGTTCTTCTACCGGTTGAACTTCACCAAGTATAATCTTTGAGGCTACAGTCCCTTCTCCAAGGAACTCCTTTTCCAAAAAGATAGACCTAAGAGCGACGAACACTTTCTGTTCATCCTCCAAGTAGAAGAAATATCCTTTGGTTTTCTTAGGGTAACCAATAAACAAGCACCGATCAGACCTAGGACCAAGTTTATCTGAGTCTAAATGCTTTACATAAGCCGGACAACCCCAGACCCGATGGTGTGAGATTGAGGGCTTACGTCCAGTCCACATCTCATATGGAGTGGAGATAATAGACTTACTTAGAATATTATTTAACAATTGACAGGCTGTTTCAAGTGCATATCCCCAAAAGGATAGTGGCAGAGTTGCAAAGCCCATCACGGATCGAACCATGTCCAACAAGGTTCGATTCCTCCTTTCGGACACACCATTCAACTGTGGTGTTCCTCAAGGAGTCTATTGAGAGAGAATCCCATTCTCCTCAAGGTATGTCAAAAACTCACCAGATAGGTATTCACCACTTTGATCAGATCAAAGGGTTTTAATACTTTTTCCAGTTTGTTTCTCTACTTCATTATGATATTGTTTGAACATTTCAAATGACTTAAATTTATGTCTTATCAAAAAGATATAACCAAACCTCGAAAGGTCATTTATAAATGTAATGAAATATCTGTATCCACCTCTGGGACTCACTATCATAGGTCCATATACATCAGTATGTATAAGACTCAGAAGTTCTGTAGCTCGTTCACCTTTTCCAGTAAAAGGTGACTTGGTCATTTTACCAAGTAAACATAATTCACAAGTAGGCAGTGATTCAGAATCATTGACCTTGAGGAGGCCTTCTCCTCGTATCTTGTTTATCCTATTCTGGTTAACATGACCTAGCCTATAGTGCCAAAGATACAGGTCACTGACATTTTCTAACCTTGGGCATTTGCGAGATGTGTACAATACACTAACAGGTCGTGATAGTGCATAAATGCCATTATTTAACTTAGCTTTTATTATCACAGAGTTATTCAAAATAACTTGACAAATATCTCCTTTTATTGAAAGTTCAAAACCATAATTGGCCAAAAGGCCTGTAGAGATTATGCACATAATGTAACTAGGACAGTAATGACAGTCGACTAACTCGACAGCACAGGACTCAAAGACAAGACTCAGAACTACGATCGCTAGTACTGGAACATGATTTCCATTCTTGATGCTCAGGAACTGTTCCTCATCCTCGAATCTCTTGCTAACCTGCAGTCCTTGTAACGAATTACAAACATGAACAGGACCACTAGTATACAATACCCAGTTAGCAATAACACAAATAGAGAAATTACAAGGTTTTATCATATAAATATCCTGTCCAGCAGTCTGCTACTTTCCCTTCCTTGGCCTGTTCAGGTCTAGGGATGCTTGATAAAGAGGACAGTTCCTCTTCTAGTGTCCCCGTTTCTTGCAGTAGAAGCACTCTGCAGTAGATTGGTCAGCTTTCACTTTCCTGGTCTGACTCGGGTCAGGAGCATTCAGCACCTTCTTTCCCTTCCTTTTATTCTTCCCTTTCTTAAAGGGACGACGACCTCTAGAACCTCCCACTAAATTCACCACCCCCTTATTCAGTTGGTGGTCTTTCTTGAAAGTCTGCAGTAATCCCATCAAACCATGGTAATTGACTACAGGCTAGTTCAGTCTGTAATGGTCGAGAAAGTCAAGATAGGAGAAGGACATAGAATTCAATATAGCATCCTTGCCGAGCTGTTCATGCATGGGACATCTGAGCTTGCCCAACTTTTCAATCAGCTCGATTATGTACAATACATGATCAGTGACAGAACCACCATTCGGCATCTTGGTGTTGTAGATGGCACAAGATATTTTGTACCGCTCTACATCGTCTAGCATGCCGAAAGATTCCTTCAACTTTTGAAGGATCTCATCAGGTTGGGCCTCCTCGAACTTGCGACTGAACTCGTCGTTCATTACCGCTAGCATAATGCATCGGACAGTAGTCCGATTAGAAACCCACTTCTGATAAGTGTCCTTGACCAAACTCTGAGCATTGGCAGAGGGAAATTCAGGTGCCGGATCCGTTATCACATAAAGGATCCATTCATGCTCCAAGACAATCCTCAACTTTCGATACCAACTATCGAAGTTGTGACTCTTCAACTTCTCATTATCGAGAAGTGACCGGAGCGAAAGATTTGAAGACATCTGAAAGGAAAAACAAGACCATATTAGAGTATGAATTAATTAATTAACCAAAAGACCTGGACTTTAGTCTAAAGGACTCTCCCACTATTTTTTCATATTGGGAGTCTCTAACTCCAATCCGTGAAATCACTATTTCATAGTGGATACTGAAATCCAATAGACCACGTATAAGCCCGACTATGGCCAGCTCACCCATACGCACCTAAAGGTAGGTTCACCAACCAATTACTTCCCTAAGCAACTTCCAATAATTTATTTTGTCCTAGAGAGCACCCCAATCGGCCTAGGGGCCTCCTATTGCTGGTCTCCAGTTAGGTCCAACCATTAACATGATAAATTCAATACTTCCAGCGAATGAATGACCAAGCCCGACTATGGCCGGCTCACCTAATCATCGTTAAGAAGGTTGCACTGAACCATCATCTATGAGAGAGTAATTCCAGTAACCGGATGCACACCCGTTCTATGGAACTGCCGATGAACATCAAGTTAAATGACACATTACTAACCCACTTAATGGGAGACAAAAAGAACTTTGTTGGTGCAGTTTCCCACTATGCTCAACCAACTTGATGCAGTCATTTCCACCAAAAGATTGTTGGTTCAGTCCCACTATTTTTGGGGTGGGAGAGATGAGGGGGGTAGTTCAGCCCATCTAGCATTGCCTGCAGGCTATCCCGGGTGCCTGGAGTGCCGAGCTCGACTTTGATGTCGTTGACCTCGACCAAAGGGCACAGGATCCCAGGGGCAGCCCGGTTGAGCGCTTGCTGACATATCTCCTTGGCTCGGATCCACAGAGAATGGTGCATATAGGAGCCCAACTCCCGGAAGATGAGCGGGCTCGCTTGCTAGACTTTCTTCGGGCGAACATAGATGTTTAGCCTGGTTCGTGGCGGACATGCCGGGTATTCTCTCGAACATCATCATCCACCAGTTGAAGATCGATCCGAAGTGCCATCTAGTTCGGTAGAAGAAGAGGAGCTTTGCTGCAGAAAGGCAGAAGGCGATCAACGAAAAGGTGGAGAAGCTCTTCATTGCTGGCTTCGTGTGAGAGGTACAATATTCCAGTTGGCTGACGAACGTGGTGATGGTGAAGAAGAACAATGGCAAGTGGAGGATCTGTGTGGACTACACTGACCTCAACCGAGCTTGCCCGAAAGACAGCTTCCCCTTCTCGAAGATCGACCAGCTCGTGGACACCACTTCGGGTCACCACCTCCTCTCCTTCATGGATGCTTTCTTTGGGTACAATCAAATTCGGATGCACCCAGAAGATGAGAAGCACACTGCTTTCATCACAGATTGTGGGACCAACTATTATAAGATGATGCCCTTCAGCTTAAAGAATGTCGGTGCCACGTACTAGCGGTTGGTTAATAAGGTCTTCAGAGACCAAATTGGCCGCAACATGCAGGTATACGTGGATAATATGCTGGTGATAAGCAAGCCTACCTCAGACCATGTCGATGACCTGGGGGAGACCTTTCGCAACCTCCGCCTCCACCAAATGAAATTGAACCCGGTGAAGTGTGCTTTCGGTATGGCGGCGGGGAAGTTTTTTGGCTTCATGGTGACCCAGAGAGGGATAGAAGCCAACCCAGAGAAGGGTCAGGCAATGCTTGACATGGAGCAGCCCACCTTCAAGAAGCAAGTCCAGTGGCTCACTGGCCGAGTAGCAGCCCTGAGCTGATTCATTTCAAGATCTACTAATCGCTGCTGGCCCTTTTTCAAGGCATTAAGGAAGATGCATGACTTCTCCTGGATGAAGGAGTGCCAGGAGGCGTTTGAGGAGCTGAAGAAGACCCTGGTGTCACCATCACTACTCTCCCGGCCAAAGGAGGGAGAAGAGATCCTCTTGTATCTAGCGGTCACTCCACAGGCCATCAGCTCAGTCTTAGTCCGAATGGATGACAAAGGAATCCAAAGACCTATGTACTATACAAGCAAGCTCCTCCGCGATGCGGAGCTCAGGTATTCTCGATCTGAGAAGTTGATTTTTGTGCTAATAGTGTCTGCCCAGTGCCTCAAGCCTTATTTCTAGGCGTACCCAATCGTGGTCCTGACGGACCAACCATTGAAGGCCGTGCTCAGCCAACCTGACACATTTGGATGCCTGGCGAAGTGGGTGCTGAAGCTCAGCAAATTCGACATCGCTTATCGATCGCGGTAGGTCCTAAAGCCGCAGGTACTGTCTGACTTTCTTATTGAGTGTGCAGGCCTGGACGAGAGGCCGGAAGAGAACCCCTAGAGTTAATAACCAGGACCTGAACCAGAGGAGGACATATGGGTCCTGCATATGGATGGAGCCTCTAATCCGATGGAAGCGGGGCTGGGCTCATCCTCACCAACAACGAGGGAGTCATAGCTAAATGCGCGCTCCGCCTCCAATTCGTTGCCACCAACAACCAGGAAGAGTACGAAGCACTCCTTGCAGGACTGAGAGTCTCCCGCGAGCTCGGTGTGACCAGCCTCAGGGTCTTCATCGACTCTCAGCTGGTCACCGGGCAGGTCTCAGGTGAGTATGAGGTGCGAGATCCTCAAATGTTTAAGTATTTGGAGTTGGTGTGTGCGAGCACAGTGGGCTTCAAGCGCTTTAGTGTCTCCCACATCCCGCACGGTGAAAATGCCCGTGCTGATGCCCTCTCTCGCCTAGCAACTCTGCCATACTCATCGTTGGGCCGCGCCCATGTCGAACATCTCCAAGCCCCAAGTTAAGAAGTCCCCAAAGCGATCTAGCAGGTCACCCCGGAGCCCAGCTGGATGGACCAGTATGTCAAGTACATCATCGACGGCACCTTGCTTGAGGATCGGGTAGAGGTCGGCCTCATTAAAAGGAAGGCCACGTGCTTCGTGTTGATGGATGGACTGCTCTACCAGAGGTCATACTCCTATCCTCTCCTCAAGTGTTTGACGCCCACGGAGGCCGCACTCGTGCTCCAGGAAATTCACGAAGGCCTCTGCAGGAACCATGTGGGGGGCAGGACTTTGGCGTACAAGGCCCTCCATCAAGGATACTCCTAGGAGACGATGAGGGAGGACATAGCCAACTTTGTTAAGAGATGTGACCGCTGCCAATGTCATGCCATCGTGCAATGCCAACTGGTTGCACCGCTCTCCCAACTCTCTGTCCCCTGGCCTTTTGCCCAATGGGGCATGGACCTCCTCAGTCCCTTTCCTCCCACGTCCGGGCAGCGTAAGTTCTTGATTGTCGCTATCGACTACTTCACGAAGTGGGTCGAGGCCGAGCCATTTGCCCGGATTACAAAGGCGAATGTCAGTAAGTTCCTTTGGAAGTCGATCATATGTTGCTTCAAACTTTCCCACACCATCATCACCGACAACAGAGGTCAGTTCGACTATCGAGAGTTCTAGGAGTTCTGCAACGACCTCGAAATTCATCACTGCTTCATCTCGGTAGCGCATCCCTAGACCAATGAGGAAGACGAGGTGACCAACCAGACCACCCTGCAAGGGCTCCAGACTGGATTGGATCAGGCCAAAGCGAGATGGGCTGAAGAACTTTCTAGCATCCTGTGGGCGTACCATACAACCTCGAAGATAGCCATAAATGAAACTCCCTTCAACCTTATCTTTGGAGTGGAAGCAGTAATCCCGGTGGAGCTTAGCCTGCCAACGCTGTGTGTGGAACAATACGATGAAGCCAAGAATCCAGCACAGCTGCTGCTCAACCTAGATCTCCTCGAGAAAACAAGGGACAAGGCACGGGTTTGGATGGCAGCCTACCGGCAACGGATGGCCAGATACTACAACTCCAAGGTAAGGCTGAAGTTCTTCCATTCGGGAGATCTAGTGCTGTGTCACACCAAGCCTCGCAACCTCAAGAATGTGGAAAGCTCTCTCCAAACTAGAAGGCCCTTACCGAGTGGTCGAAGCACTCCCTCACGATGCCTACTATCTTGCCGAGCTCGACGGGGATCGATTTTCGTGGATGTGGAACATTGCGAACTTAAGGATATATTACCAATGACGTAAGACTTCTTGAATATTAATAATGAGATTCTCTCTTTGCACAATGTTTGTTTCTATCTCATAGGACTAGCATCGCCCGGCCTTAAGTCTGGCGAATGAGGGCAAGGCAAAGATCCCGCAAGCGGTCCACGAGAAATGCAAAGTCCCGGATTTCAGTCCAGAAGGTTGCGCAGAATCCAGTTCTGGCATGGAGTCCCGAAGTTCAGTCCGGAAGTTGGTGTGGAACCCAGTTTCCCTACAAGATCCCGGAGTTCAATCCGAAAGGCCACATGGAACCCAGTTCCGGCAACAAGCCCTGGAGTTCAGTTTGAAAGGTGGCATGGAACCCAGTTCCTCCATGAGATCTCAGAGTTCAGTCTGAGAGGTCGCCCGAAACCTATTTCTGGCAAGCAGCCCGAAGTTCAATCCGGAGGATGTCTCGGCGCCAAAGACTTATAAAATGCAAGCCGAAAGCCCCAGGGGTTCTTTCCCGAAACCTAGGAATTTCCTAAGTCTAATTCCAAACTAAGAGTCAAAGTTGAATTGCAAATTGAAGTTGCAGAAAGATCAAACATGGCATCAACAAGCAACAGAATGAGGAGCCAGGGAAAGGCAAAAACAGATGGAGAAAAGAAAGTTTTCATTTCTAATGTAAGGGTTTCTTACAATTAAAAGGGCCCCGACAGACCGGGTAGCCCAGGAAAACAAAATGGAAACCCTAAGCTTGAACACCAAGCAGGCGAGTTGAGTTCACTCCTCCATTGCCGGTTCCTCCCTAGGCTGAGAAGCCTCCGCATCGTCGGCTGCTTCCCCAGAAGGTTGCCCAACAGGCTCCTCAGGCTGCTCCCCGGGTCTGACCAGCTCGACCCTGGTCAGATCGAGCTCGGGAAAGAGGAAAGCCACCCTCTCCTGGCAGACTCTGAAACCCTTCAGAAAAAAGTCCACGGTGGCCTCTTGCATCTCCTTCTAGAACTCCTCGGAGGCCCGAAACTTGGGCATAGCCTCCTGGGCCTCCCTCTATGAGGCCTCCAGCAGCTCGTTGACATAGGAGGTCTTCTCGTTCGTCGCTGCGAGTTCCACCAAGACCTCCTCGACTCGGCGCTCTAGTGACCGAGACTGCCCCCTAAGGCGGGAGATCTCGGCTGCATCATTTTCGGCTTGGCACTGGTTCGAGATCCTTTCCTCAGACTGAGAAGCCTTGAGGTCCCGGATGCACCCCTCAGCCCAGGCCAGATCCTCTCGGAGAGCCTGATTGCTCCCCCTTAGCTCATGGCCCTTGTCCATGAGATCCTTCATATTGGTTGCGAGCTTGCCCAGCCTCTGCTCCTTCTCGGCCTCCTTCTTCGCTGAAGCAGAGAGGAAGTTCTTGAGCAGGAGCACATTGGTCCCAATCTGCATCAAAGAAAGAGTTAGGATTTTCAAAGAATTTGACTGGAACATTAAGAAGGAGAGCTGGATGCTTACTATGAAGAGCAAGAAAAGGATCCCAAGTAGCGCATTCGCATAATCCTGGCTGCCCCTCAGGTAGCGGTCCTAGGGCTGGGATGCATACTCCATCATCTTCTCCGCAAGGCCTTGGTTGTAGATGATGGAGGCATTGCTGCTAAGCTCTGGCGATGCGAGGCTCGGAGGAGGAGGGCTGAGCCGAAGTCCCTCCAGCTAGTGGAGCAGAAGTCCTTGGTGCCACTACCATCGATGTAGCCACCGCTGGAACGGTGGGCGCTACGACCACCAGGGGAGGCATCGGTCGCACCTCCCCTCCGCTCCTGTCGAGGTCGATGACCTCTATGGCATGGGCCTACTATAGGGATGGGCCGGGGGCCATATCCACCGCCCTGGGCTCTAAAGCTGGAGTGGGCCCAGGCCCTTGGTCCGCCTCCACGCGGGCCCTCTTTGGAGGAGTTTCTTGGGCCGCGCTCGAAGCCCCTCTCTTTCAGGCCCCCTCCATCAGGCTTTCAACTGAGAACTTTATCCCTGAAAAGAGAAGAGGTCAGCATAAAAAAAAGGAAAAGAAAAAGAAAGGGGACCGAGGGCCTCACCAGCTTACCGGATAGGGCTGACCCCCACCTCGAACAAGTTCTGCTCTGAGAGCAGAACTTCGAGAGAAGGGACAACGTCTCCTAGCAGTTGAGAATAAACCTCTTTATTAGCCGGCTCGACCTGGGAGTTCCAGTTCGGGGACCGGTCTGGCTCACTCCAAACCCAATCAATGTTCTGAATCGAGGCAAAGAAAAACTAATTTTTCTACCCCTTAATCGATGTAAGGAGGTCGAACTGGAGGCACCTAGGCCGAGATGAAAGATACCACCAGTCGTCATCAGTGGAGTACCGCTTTAGGGTGAAAAAGGCCCTAAATAGTGTCAAACGGGCAACAAATCCATGGAAATGATAGAAAATAATGAAAGCAAAGATTACCCTGATGGCGTTAGGAGCCAACTGGGCTGGAACAAGACTGAAGTGACTGAAAAATAGGAGAAAGAATGGATGAAGAGGAAAACGAAGACCCCCGGCAAGGAAGTCCTCAAAGAATGCGACTCTACCAGGGCTGCTCGAAGTCACTCGCTCCCTCGACCCTGGAAGTGAAAGCTAGACATAGTCCGGGACCCCATACATATCCCAGATCCAGGAAAGGTCATCTTTGGTCATCGTCGAAGTGAAACCAGAGGGACCGGAAGGAGTCTCTGCCACCAGAGGGGGGAGAGCAGAGATAGGAATAGCAGGAATGATAGGAGGAGCCCTAGGGACTTCGATGGTTATACCGCCTGGTCACAATCGCTACCGGATGTCGATCAGAATGTCCTCCTCCATTGAGGAGGATGATGTAGTCCTCAGCTGGGAAGGGCTGGCCTCATTCGGGTTAGAAGAAAAATGGCGATGATGACCCGAAGGAGCCATCGAGACGAAGAAGGAAAAGGAAGGTCTGGTTCGGGAGGACTAGGACTCGAGAAGAAGCAAATAAGAAAATATGGGTTGCAGGACACTCACCAGGATATTTTGGCGGAAGAATGGCAACCCGAGAGAAGAAGAAGGATCGCTACAACTGCCAACAAGGTATGAGAAAGCCAAAAGACCTCATTTCCGAAAGTCTCCTCTCTTTTCAAACTAATCAACAGCGGTCGTACATCTCCTTTTTTTGCCAAAGCCATTGAGCACCATGTATGAAGACGCCCGACGACGATGCTTTGGTTCGCTGGAAACCACCTCGAATCTGGGACGGCATGATTATGACCCACTGAACATGCAGACATGGCACCCACACATTAGATCTTGGGCATGACGAGCGGAGTAGCAGCGATCGCAGCATTTATTGTGCAGGATTTTTGTCCTCCCACGTCATCTCCTTATTAACTCCCCACGTCCCTGCAGCGGCACTTCGATAGGTCTTAGGAGTGGGGGGCAACTGATATGGCAACATCGCTGACATGGAGTGTACATCAGATCCAGTTGGCTGCTAGGAAGTACCACGCGATGTCATCTCCAGGCTCTCTTGCCAGGTGGCTTGGCTAGCAGTCAAGCTGACCTTGGGCCAAGCTCGGCACCTCTGCCACTTCGCCAGGTGTCGACCCAAGCGGGGTCCACCTCGATCGAAGTGGCCCTGCCTCTGCTCCTTTGCTAGGTGGTGCCCCCAGATGGGCCCACCTCGTCGAAGTCGAGCCAGGCTCCCCCTGCTCCTTCGCCAGGTGGCACCCCTAGATGGGTCCACCTCGACCGAAGTCTAGCTAGCCTCTGCCACTTCACCAAGTGTCGACCCAAGTGGGGTCCACCTCGATCGAAGAGGCCCTACCTTTGCTCCTTCGCTAGGTGGTGCCTCCAGATGGGCCCACCTCGTCGAAGTCGAGCCAGGCTCCCCATGCTCCTTCGCCAGGTGGCACCCCCAGATGGGTCTACCTCCGTTGAAGTCAAGTTGGTCTCTGCCACTTCACTAGGTGCCGACCTAGGTGAGGTCCACCTCGATCGAAGTGGCCCTGCCTCTGCTCCTTTGCCAGGTGGCACCCCCAGATGGGCCTACCCGTCGAAGTCGAGCCAGGCTTTTCCTGCTCCTTCACCAGGTGGCAACCCTAGATGGGTCCACCTCGATCGAAGTCAAGCTGGCCTCTACCACTTCGCCAGGTGTCGACCCAAGCAGGGTCCACCTAGGTTGAATTGGCCCTGCCTCTGCTCCTTCGCCAGGTGGTGCCCCCAGATAGGCCCACCTCGTTGAAGTCGAGCCAGGCTCCCCCTACTCCTTTGCCAGGTGGCACCCCTAGATGGGTCCACCTCGATCGAAGTCAAGCTGGCCTCTGCCACTTTGCCAGGTGTCGACCCAAGTGGGGTCCACCTCGACCGATGTGGCCCTGCCTCTACTCCTTCACCAGGTGGCGCTCCCATATAGGCCCACCTCATCGAAGTCGAGCCAGGCTCTCCCTACTCCTTCGCCAGGTGGCACCCCCAGATGGGTCCACCTCGATCGAAGTCGAGCTGGCCTCTGCCAGTTTGCCAGGTGTCGACCTAGGTGGGGTCCACCTTGGCCGAAGTGGCCCTGCCTCTGCTCCTTCGCCAGGTGGCGCCCCCAGATGGGTTACCTTCGGTCGGAGTTGAGCCGAGCACCTCTGCTCCTTCGCCAGGTGGTGCATCTTGATGGGTCCACCTCGGTCGAAGTCGAGCTTGCTTCTGCCCCTTCGCCAGATGTCGACCTGGGAGGGGTCCACCTTGGTCGAAGTGGGCCTAACTTTGTTCTCCCACTAGGTGGCATCCCCAGATGGGTCCACCTCGGTTGGAGTCGAGCCTGTCACCCCCTCCTTCTACCAGGTGGCACCCCCAGACAGGTCCACCTAGGCCGAAGTCAGCCTTCTCTACGGAGCACGAAAGGACTGAGGGCGCAAGCCCTGAGGAGGCTGCTGAGGATGGCACGCATAGGTGGCGCATCCAGTATGGCATCCCCAGGCTTGTAATGATGCGTGAAACCTTGTTTACACCAGTTTAGGAAGGCACCCTGCTCGAGATACCGGATCCGGTGCCTGGTAACCTGGTACTCCAAAAGGGAAGAGCCACGGTCAATGCCTCTAACCTGAGGGTGCCTTTGTGAGGATCGGGGTCCTGCCAAGTTCCCCCTTTCATGACTGCATAGCAGACGAGACTGGCTCATCACTTAACTCCTGATTATATTGGAGGACAACCTGGGAGAATGGTCGTTGACCTCCAGAGTCTCCCCAGGAGGGGGAATCGAGGCATGAAGGTATCCAATGACTAGTGGCCTCAAAAGGGACACCACGGGAAAGAAGGAAGGTAAGCAATCGGGAGGGCAAGCATGCACACGAGAATAGGAGGCGATCCTGAGATAGGAGCTCCAAAGGAAATCGCAGGAGCGAGCTCGACGAGCCCAGTTGCAGGAACCAGAGCGCTGATCCCTCTCGTTCTCACTCATCTTCTCATCAAAGATTCCTCTGAGCATGAAAATCTAATGGGGATCCGTCTTAGTGGATCTGTTCCACTTTATCGCTCTCTAACTTGACCATCGAAATGCCCCTGCTAGGATCCCCGGCCTGGATCTCTAACCTTGTTTTGTAGGTCCGGGAGCGTTGGGACTCCGCAGCAAAGGGGACCGCAGTCCGGCATCAACTCACAGCTGCATGCCACAGCAGTAAGGTCGGCAACATGTAGTATCTAGGAAAGGAAGAAAATTAGGGCTTTAGTTCCTTATCCAAGGATTTTAATCTTCATCTCTTTCGTGGTGGTTGAAGGCCATGCCATGGGTGGTGGTGGCATAAGGCTATGCCATGGATGGTGATGGCACAAGGCCATGCCATGGATGGTGGTCTACAAGAAAGAAACCCTGGGTGTGGATGGATTAGAAAAAGATGAAGAAGGAAAGAAGGGATTGTTTCTCCTTCTCTTCTCTTTCCTTCCTCTAGCACTTTGTGCTATTTTCCTATACAATAGAAATATTTGAGATCATGGGATTTAAGAATTTTAGAAAATTTTTTAGAAATTAGTTTAAAATATTGATGTGACTTAAATTTGATATATTTATGATTTTGGATTATCAAGTCCCAAGGAATCCCATCAAGGTGATCAAGTTAATTAACATAGCATCTTCGAGGTAAGTAACATAATTTATAAAGATTGATTCCAAAGTAAGCATATAATTGGATATTATATTCTCCAATATAAATTATAATTAAATTTTGGAATTATGCTATTAGTCTCATATTATAATTTTATTGAGTAATTTCATGGTTAAACCATCTTCATGAATTAAGCATACTAATTTTTGGTTATTAAATGCTGAATAATAAAGTTTAATATGGTTTTGAAAGAAAAAGTAATTTGGATAGGTGTATATGTGTATTTCGATATGTTTCAATTCTCTCTGCTTGACTATGTATGGAACCAGATGTGATTGCATGACCTATGCTACAGGGATTAAATGTGGCCACGTGACTCGAGCTGTAGGGGATATATATGGCCACATGACCAATGCCACAGGGGTTAAATATGGCCATGCGACCTAAGCCATAAGGGTTAAGTGCAGCCATGTGATCAATATTCCAAGTAAAGGGCCCTTTCCCATATGGATAATATATGACTATGTAACTCATGGCACAGGGAATGTATATAGCCATAGTCAAAGTTGTAGAGTTGAGATGATTAGTAACTTAATGCCCAGGGTTAAGTATTTAAAAAAGAGTATATTGTTTATCAAAGATATATCATATTCTCTTATGATGTATCAATTATTGTATTGATAAGTTTAAAGACATGAGCAACGCCATTTTTGCATATAATTATTATCAAAGTAAACCTAATGATCGGTACTTTTATATGTGTATAATTGATTTGAGTTATACCATTTGTTTTGTTATTTTAATTTTATAAATTAATATGTTACTTATTGAGCCATGAAGCTCATAATCTTCACACCTACTTTTAGATCCAAAAATTAAAGGAATAAAAAACTATTAGGGTTTATAAGGGGAAGTAGAGGTGAGGCCATTTTGGTATTGGAGTATGTTGACTCCGTTATTAATTTTGATGATAAGCAAAATGGTTAAGTATAAGTTGAGGACTAATGATTTCTTTGAAGTGTGTTTTTGTTGAAAAAGGTGCTCACAAATTTGAAGAAGCTTATTTGTTTGAAGAAGCCAAGTTTGAATGAAAAGGATTACTCAAAGAGGACTTGGAAACTTAAGAATTGCTTGATTGGATGGTTAAGTTAAAGTGAAAATATGTTTTAGCTCAAGTTCAGCCTTTTCTGTGAAGTTTTCAAAGAGGTGTCGACTTAAAGTGTCGACACATGACACCAAGTGTTGACACATGGAAGTGAAGTGTCGACTCAAGCCGATACGAATGATGTTTTAAATGGCACGGCTGAAGTGTCAACACATGGACCTAAAGTGTCGACTCAAAGTGTCGACACATGGATCAACACATCGCTTGAGATTTTCAACCTACAGAACTTGCTAAAAATGAAGAATAGTTGAAGTGTCGATACATGGAAGCAAGGTGTCGACTCAAGGTGTCGACTCAACTGAGTAAGTGTCGATACATCTGAGATTTCCAGAGAATCAGATTGGAGATATCTGAGTTGGGTGTCGACTTAAGAAGTTCAAGCATCGACCTTATGTGTCGACTCACAGTCTGAAGTGTCAATACATGAAGTTCTGACAACAGTAATGGCTAGTTTTTCAAGCACAAAACTTGCCCATTTTGCCCTCTAATGGCTAGTTTTTCAAGTCTAACGGCTAGAAATGGGATTTGAGGCCTTAGATAAGTATTTATATGCTCCAAATCATATCAAATTGAAATCTATGGAAGTTTATTAAAGACCATTAAAGAGTTTTGAGAAGAGAGAAGAAAAGAGAGCTTTAACTCCTATTCTTTGAAGATTCAACTACTCTCAAGCAAAAGCAAGCCTCCAAGCATTCAAGATCCTTGAAGAGCATTAAAGATCAACCATTTTTGAATATTCAAGAGGCTTCAATAAGTTCAAAGCACTTCTACATCGAACTTTAAAGAGATACCCGTTTTATTTTAGAAAGCTTACTTTGTCTCATTACTTCTAAACTTTATTTGTTGTAGGGGTTCTTGGTTAGCCTATTGTAAAACCAAGTGAGGTTATTGGTGAGCCTTTAAAAACCAATTAGGTTGGTGGTTAGCCCGTAAAACCACTTAGGTTCTTGGTTAGCCCGAAAAATCAAGGGAGGTTATTGGTTAGCCTTTGAAAACCAATTAGGTTCTTGATTAGCCCGTAAAACCAAGTGAGGTTTTGACTTGTTGGCCTTATGAAAACAAGTTGGATTTTTGATTAGTGAGCTCACAAAACTAATCAACTGTAATCGGATGTGATTATAGTGAATTTCCAATGGGATCTTGGAGAGTGGATGTAGGTACATCGGATAGCATCGAACCACTATATTTCTTGGTCTTTGTGGTTGATTGATCTCTCTACTTACTTTTCTTTCATTGCTCTTTATTTTCACTGCACTTTTATTTAAGAACATTACATTTGAATTAATAGTACCTTGCATAATTAATTATAGAATTGGATTGCATTGTAAAGTAATTTCTAATTTTTAGAGACCCAATTCACCCCCTTTCTTGGGTTGCTTATTGGGCAACAAGTGATATCAGAGCCATGTTCTCAGTGTATAGGTTTTACCATCTTGAGTAAAGATCTATGGCAGTCCCAACTAGTACTAGTGTAGTTAAGGGTCAAGCCTCAAATAGACCTCCATTTTTCAATGGATCAAATTACACTTATTGAAAAACTAGGATAAGAATTTATATGCATTCTATTGATTATAATTTATGGAAAGTTGTAGATAAGGGTCCTCATATTCCTTCAGTAGTGGTTAATGGAGTTTTCATCCCAAAGCTCGAAAAGAATTGGGATGAAAATGACTTTAAGCAATCCGAGATCAATGCCAAGGCAATGAATCTCCTCTATTATGTATTAGATCCTAGTGAATTCAATAGGATATCTACATGCATGTCTGCTAAAGAAATATGGGATACACTTGAAGTTACCCATGAGGGTACCGATCAAGTGAAAAATACTAAAGTAAATATGTTAGTGCACACTTATAAGATGTTCCAAATGGAACCTAATGAATCAATCACTGATATGTATACAAGATTCACTAATATTGTAAATGGAATGAGAAGTCATGGAAAGGTTAAGTCTAACGTTGATCTTATGAATAAAATCCTCAGGTTACTTCCAACATCATGGGATTTGAAGGTGACCGCAATCCAAGAAGCCAAGGATGTTGACAAATTACTTATTGAGTAGCTAGTTGGATTGCTCATGACTTATGAGCTTAATTTGAAACAAAAATCAATGGACATGGACAAGAAGAAGAAGGGGATTGCTTTCAAATCAAACATTCAAGAAGAATCCTCAATAGATGAGTCTGAAGATGAAGAAGAAGATGAAGGTGAAGAATCCCTCCTTGCACGGAAATTTAGAAGATTCATGAAGAGGAGAAAATTTTCTTATAAAAAAATATCAATCAAAAGAAAAAGAAAAAGAGAAAGAGAAGGAAAAAGAAAAGGAAAGGAGAAGGAGATACCTACATGCTTCGAATGCAAGAAGCTAGGACACTACAAGTTTGATTGTCCTCTTCTTAATAAGTCTAGGAAGAAATTAAGAAAGAAAGCAATGATGGCCACCTGGAGTGACAGTGAAGACTCCAGTTCTGAGGAAGAATAGATTGAAGTTGCAAGTCTCTGCTTAATGGTACATCAAGACAATGATGAGGTAAATTCTGATACCGAGATCAAATTTATATTTGATGAACTTAGAAATGCCTTTGATGAACTCATGCATGATTATAAACTAATTTTAAGTAAAAATAAAAAGTTGAAAAAGCATGCAAATAGTTTTTCTTTTGAAAACAATTCTTTACTAAATGAAGTTAGTGATTTAAAATCTAAAGTGGATGTTTTAGAAAAGAAAAATAATGCTTTATCTATGAAAAATGAAGTTTTAAAAAGATCTAAGAATGTTATTTCAAACAATGATCTTTTAAAGAAAAACAAAGATTTAGAACTTGAAATATTAAGTACAAAAATAAACTTGAAAAGATAAAGCCTTTTGTTCAAAAATTTACTTATAGTTCAGAAAAATTAAACCTACTTTTAAATAGTCAAAGAGTAGTTTTCAATAAAGCAGGTTTAGATTTTCGACCACAAAAGTAACAAAAGTATTTCAAAAACTTTTTGGTCCTTGCATCATCTAGTATTACTTGTTTTTCTTGCAAAAAATTAGGTCATAAATTGTTTCAATGCAATTTAAGAAAAATCAATTCTTTTGGTAAAGTGTGGATTCCAAAAGGAACCATTTTGAATGCTAACCCTAAAGGATCCAAGTTGGCTTGGATACCTAAAATCAAAGCTTGATTTTATTGCATGTGTGTCTTGCAACCAAGGAGAACAAAAGATTTTGGTATCTTGATAGTGGTTGCTCAAGGCACATGACTGGAGATGTGAAGCAATTCACTTCTATTGAAGCTTTGAATGGGGGGAGTGTGACCTTCGGTGATAATGGTAAAGAAAAAATCATTGGTATTGGTAAGGTTCACATAACTCTTTCTAATTATATTAGTAATGCACTTCTAGTTGATGGTTTGAAATATAATCTTTTAAGCATTAGGCAATTTTGCGATAAAGGTTTTCAAGTAGTTTTTAAATCATCATATTACATGATTGCTAGTACGGATATAAATGGAGTATAATTCATTGGCAAAAGGCATGGAAATGTTTATTTGGTAGACCTAGATGATCTATCTTTGCCTAATGGAGAATGCCTTGTTGTAATGAATTCTACTAAGGATGAGACTAGTTGGCTTTGGCATAGAAGATTAGGGTATGCTAGTATGTATCTTCTTTCAAAACTTTATAAAAAGAATTTAGTTAGAGATTTACCTGAACTTTGTTTTGAAAAAGATAGAATTTGCCAAGCATGTTAATTTGGTAAGCAAGTTAAAACTTCTTTTAAACCAAAAGGTTTTGTAACTACTAGTAGGCTACTTGAACTACTTCATATGGATCTCTTTGGACCAACTAGAACATCAAGTCTAAAAGGCAAGAGATATGGATTAGTCATAGTGGATGATTTTTCGAGATTTACATGGGTTTTCTTTTTAGTACAAAAAGATGAATTATTTTCTGCTTTCATAAAGTTTCATCAAAAAGTCTCAAATGAAAAAAGGTGTTTCAGTTGTTTGCATTCATAGTGATCATGGAACTGAATTTGAAAATCAAGATTTTGAAAACTTTTGTAATAAAAAAGGAATAGAATATAATTTTTCTACACCTAGAACACCTCAGCAGAATGGAGTAGTAGAAAGGAAAAATCATACTTTGGAAGAAATGGCATGTACTATGCTTTGTGAAAATGATTTATCAAGATATTTTTGGGCTGAAGCCATTAATACTACATGTTACATTTTAAATCGAGTTTTAATCCATCATATTTTGAAGAAAACTTCATATGAACTTTGGAACCAAAGAAAATCGACTCTAAAATATTTTCGAGTTTTTGGTTGCAAATATTTTATTTTAAATAATGGAAAAGATAATCTTGGAAAGTTTGATGCCAAGTCTGATGAAGGTATCTTTTTAGGATACTCCACATCAAGCAGGGCATACAGAGTTTTCAATAAAAGAACTTTGGTTGTAGAAGAGTCAGTACATATTATTTTTGAAGAATCTACTAACAAATCCTCCAGAAAAGAGGATACATATGATGAATGTGCAGGTACTGACAAGCTTCAAAAGTTGACACTGAATGATTAACCTCAGCCAAGTGAAGAAGTTCAAGACAAGAATGAGATAGGTGATGACACTCCAAAGCATTAAGATATACCTAAGGAGTGGAGGTATGTTCATAGACATCCTAAGGAATTAATCCTAGGTGATCCATCTAAAGGGATAAGAACTCGAGCCTCAATTAGAAATGAATATGATTATATAGCTTTTGTATTGCAAGTAGAGCCTAAATGTTATGACGAAGCTGAAAAAGATCCTAACTGGATTAATGCCATGCAAGAAGAACTAATTTAGTTTGATAGAAATAATATTTGGATATTAATAGAAAGACCATCTAATATTTCTATTATTAACACTAAATGGGTATTTAGGAATAAATTAGATGAAAATGGAATTGTTGTTTGGAATAAAGCCAGACTAGTTGCTAAAGGCTATAATCAAGAGAAAGGAGTTGATTTTGATGAAACTTTTGCTCTTGTTGCTAGACTTGAAGCAATTAGACTTCTATTAGCATTTGCTTATTTTATGAATTTTAAATTATTTCAAATGGATGTTAAAAGTGCTTTCTTAAATAGTTTTATAACTAAAAAGGTTTTTATTGAACAACCACCTGAATTTGAAAATCATGCACATCCTGATCATGTTTTTAAATTACACAAAGCACTTTATAGATTAAAGCAAGCACCTTGAGCCTGCTATGAAAGACTCAGCAAATTTTTGATTGAAAATAAATTTTCTAGAGGAAATGTTAATAAAACACTATTTTTGAAAAAGAAAGATAATAAATCATTAGTAGTACAAATATATGTTGATGATATCATTTTGGTGCTACTAATGAAATTCTTTGTCAAGAGTTTGCTAAGCTAATGCAGGATGAGTTCGAGATGAGCATGATGGGAGAACTCAATTTCTTTCTCGGACTCCAGATCAAGCAAACTACAGATGGTATCTTTATCAACCAAGCTAAATATACAAGAGAAATTATCAAAAAGTTTGGGATGGAGACTACTAAAGCAATAGGTACGCCTATGAGTCCCTCTTGTAGACTTGATAAAGATGAACATGATAAATCAGTAGATCAAAAGTTATACAGAGATATGATTGGCTCTTTACTGTATCTAATTACTAGTAGACCAGATATAATGTTCAGTGTATGCATGTGTGCTAGATATCAGTCTGAACCTAAAGAATCACATCTTTTGGCTGTTAAGCGTATTATTAGATATCTATCTGATATTATTGATATTGGTTTATGGTATTCTAGAAATTCATCTGTTGAATTGATTGGATATTCTGATATGGATTTTGTTGGTTGTAAATTGGATAGAAAGAGTACTAGTGGTACTTGCAAATTTCTTGGAGTTAACTTAATCTCCTGGTTTAGCAAGAAACAAACTTCAGTTGCACTATCCACAGCTGAGGCTGACTATATTGCAGCATGAAGTTATTATGCTCAAATCTTGTGGATTAAGCAACAACTTGAAGATTTTGGAATCAAGTTAGATAGTACACCTATTAAATATGATAATACCAGTGCTATATGCTTGACTAAAAATCCTGTTCAACACTCTAGGAGTAAACACATTGAAATTAGATATCAATTTATTAGAGATCATGTAAAAATTAATGATTTTATGCTTGAATTTATTAATACTGAGTTTCACTTAGCTGATATTTTGACTAAACCTCTTTTGGAAGATCGATTTTGTATGATTAGAAGAGAGCTCGGGATTATTAATCCTTTTGATTAAATTTTTCCTATATTTGACTCAAATTATATCAATTCGATCATAATTATGATCAATCTTACTTAATCATTATTGTTTTTCATTGAATTTAATCATATTTCCAGTAATTTTGATCTTCCCTTGGAACTCTAAATTTTTGATTTTTAAGTCGATGTATCAACACCTAAATGTGTCTGATGCAGAACAAAGAACAAAGAAGCGTATGCGGAAGTAAATTTAGGATTAATTTCTCTTTTTTTTTTTTTATATTTCAGAAATTGGCTTTGACTCAAAGTAAAGCTAAACTAAGTTGAAGGAAACTAGGTAAGGATTGAAAGCACAATTTAGAAGAAACTAAATTATCAGAGTAGTTCAGAAGTAACGGATCGCTGGGGGTTGAGAAACTCCCAGACCTAGGGTTTCGCTCTGAACTTTCAACAGAACAGAAATAGAGAGGAGAGATGGTTTACCAACCAGACAGTGATCTTCTCAGAATTTGGGTGGAAGAACTCTCTCGAGCAGATTGTTGGATCCTCGAATTTGGCTATCTTCGCAATGGATCCTCCAATACTGGTCTTGTGGTTTGGTCGGCTTCTCTTGGACTCAAGATCTGGGAAGAAGAAAAACAAGTGAGGGATTCAGAGACTCAGGGAAGGATTTACCAGTTCGAAGAACTTGAAGGTTGATGTCGCTGAGATCCGGATTCTCTTGAAGGCTGATTCAACTCCCACTGGAAAGAGCTTTGGATCTGAAGTACCCGGACTGTAGCTGGATGCTGGTGGTCGGCCTGGACTTGGGGAGAGAGGCCGTGGGAGGTGGAATATGCTAGGGTTTGGTGGAAAGAGAAGGGTGATGGTGGCTAGGGTTTGGGAGTGGAGTGGCTAACCTAGGGTTTGGGTTTTGGAGATCTCACACCTCCTCAAGGTTCCTGGGGAACCCGGATTTACTCCCTCATGGAGCTCAACACCTGGATGCAAGTGCGGAAGAGAGAAAACACAAAGTTTGCTAACAAAAAAAATTTGGTTTCATTCATCTGATTCCTTTAAACTTACAAAAGGGGTTTAATTTATAGGGCTTTACAAGAGAGTAGGGTTTTACATCTTCCCATGTGGGACTAAAGGAGGGGATCTACAAATCAGGACAATCCATACACATATGGTCGGCCAAGGTACCAAAAAATTTGATTTGGGTTATAAAAGGCAGGTAGATGGCGCCTCCTTGCTTGGGTCTTCAAGAGAGGATTTCTTTCCTTCCATGGATCAACTCTTTTGGACTCCTCCTTTTCTTCCTCCCTAAGTCAAGGCCCTTCCCATCTTTGTTTTGGATATTTTTGGCAGGTAGTGGGCGCCTCCTTGAAGTTCTCTCCAAGAGAATTTCTTCCCTTTCATAGTTTGGTTCTTTTGGGAAAGACTTGGGCCGCCCCCTTGATTTGTGGACTCCTGGTGGATTTCTCCTCAACTGGCGCATGAGAGAAGGAAGCTGCTATCTGTGGTGTGGGGACCAAAGGCTGCTGGATGTAGATATGGCACCCCCTGGACTCAGGCGTATGGCTGGGAGTGTGGCTGGGAGTGTGGCGCCCACTTGCTAGGCCTTGGGAGAAAATGTAACACCCCAGGTTGAAGCCCTAGTCCACTACTGAGTTAACATGACTCAACAAAATAAAATGCAGGTAATGTAGACTCAAGCTAAATTGAGTTGATCTAGTCAACTCTTATTACAAACCAAAACCCTAATTCTTCGGGCAAGGTTAATCAGAGATCCAGATAGAGCTCTGAAGTCTTCTTCTGAGTCTGGTGCCCGCACCAATTCTCCCAGGATGGGAGGAACTCGACCCTATCGAGTATGGATCAAGTTGGCTCTGGTATCTCTCCAAGAGGTCTGGGTCCAGCTCTTGTAATTCTTCTCGGGAGATCTAAGAGTCATCAGAATCTGGCCTTCCTAGCCAGCGGACCAGGTATCTTTGGTATCCTCGATTACGAGTAGAGATAACCTGATCATCCAGGATCTTTTCAATCTGCTCTTTCCTCACAGGCCAATTTGTTGATGGACACACAGGGTCAGGTTCACTCTCAAGAGCAGGATTAGGTTCAAAATCCTCACTGCGAATCACAGCTGGCTCCCTATACTCTACTAGGTCTGTAATGTTGAAAGTGGAGCTAATGCCTAGTTCTGGAGGTAACTCGAGCACATAGGCATTGGATCCTACTCTCTTTACCACTCTAAATGGTCCAGCTCCCCTAGCATGTAACTTTCTAACGATTCTAGGAGGAAACTGTTCAGGCCTTAACCTAATCATTACATAGTCTCCTTCGTCAAAAGTTTTGACTCGCCTTTGAGAATCAGCCAATTTCTTATAAGTTTCATTACTTAAATTTATTTTGGCTTGAATTTCTTTATGCAAGTCTTTTATATGCTGTGCAAAAATTTTGACAGACTCGGAGACCCGTGTGTGGACTGGTAAAGGAGCTAGGTCAAGAGGTGTGTGGGGTTTGTAACCATGCACAATTTCAAATGGACTCTTACCCGTAGACCTATTGACCGAGTCATTATATGCAAATTCAGCTCTAGGTAAGTACAAATCCCAGTTCCTAATGTTTTCACCAACAAGACACCTTAGCAAATTGCCTAAACTACGGTTCACTACTTCGGTTTGGCCGTCAGTCTGGGGATGATAGGCAGTTGAAAACTTAAGTTTCGTCCCTAACTTATGCCAAAGGGTTTTCCAGAAATAGCTGGTGAACCGAACATCCCTATCTAAAACAATGGTCTTGGGTAGGCCATGGAGTCGAACTATCTCATTAAAGAACAGGGTGGCTACCTTAGACGCATCAAATGTTTGGGAACAAGGCAAGAAATGGACCATCTTGGAAAATCGGTCTACTACAACATAGATAGAGTCATGCCTCCTCTGGGTCTTAGGCAAACCTAACACAAAGTCCATGCTCACATCTTGCCAAGGACGATCTGGGACAGGGAGTGGGGTATAAAGGCCGGTGTTCTGTTTTCGCTGTTTGGCAACAGCGCAGGTCCGACACCTAGCCACAATGTGTGCTACATCTCTTTTTAAGCTAGGCCAGAAAAAATGGTCTTCAATAGCCAGGGTGGTCTTATCTTTTCCGAAATGGCCAGCTAAACCTCCAGCATGAGTTTCCCAAATCAAGAATTCCCTAAGAGAGGTTCTAGGGATGCAAAGCCTATTCTTAAAGAACAGAAAGCCATCTAAAAGGGAATAATCCTTATGTTCACTAGATGGTCCTTGAGTAGATCCTGGTACACAGCCTTAAAATCCGGACACGACTCATATTCTTCTTTGATTTGCTCAAACCCTATGACTTCAGCCCTAACAGAATTCAACAATAAAGATCGACGACTAAGGGCATCAGCTACCTTATTTTCAGACCCAGCCTTATGCTTCAAAACAAAAGTATAGGACTGGATATACTCTACCCACTTAGCATGCCTAGGGTTAAGCTTCTTCTGAGAATTCAAGAATCTAAGAGCCTCATGGTCCGAAAACAGCACAAATTCTTGCGGTAGCAAATAATGTCTCCAGTAACGCAAAGCTTGCACTACCGCGTAAAATTCCTTATCACAGGTAGAATACCTAAGCTTAGCATCATTAAGTTTTTCACTAAAGAATGCTACGAGATGGTTCTCTTGGCTTAGGACTCCACCTAAACCTACTCCTGAAGCATCACAGGTAACCTCAAATACCTTTGAAAAGTCCGGTAGTCTCAAAATGGGTGCCTGGGTCATCCTATCCTTAAGATCTAGGAAGGCTTTATGGGCTACTTTGGTCCACTGAAATTCTCCCTTCCTAATGCAGTGTGTGATAGGAGCAACTACGGTACTAAACCCCTTGATGAATCGCCTATAGAAGGTAGCCAAGCCATGGAAACTTCTGACTTCATGCACACTGATCGGCTCTGGCCATTCTACTATGGACCTAAACTTTTCAGGATCGGCAGCCACGCCGTCAGGGGTTACAACAAACCCAAGGAAGATAATCCTACTGGTCATAAATTCACACTTTTTGAGATTACCGTAAAGACTATCATTCCTCAAAACTTGACAGACTTGTCTAAGGTGGCCTAGGTGATCTGCAGGGGTCTTACTATAGATCAGGATATCATCAAAATAGACCACTACAAACTTTCCTATGAAAGCTCTAAGTACTTGGGTCATAATCCTCATGAAAGTACTAGGGGCATTGGACAACCCAAAAGGCATAACAACCCATTCGAAGAGACCATCCTTAGTCTTGAAGGCTGTTTTCCACTCATCCCCTGGTCTAATCCTAACCTGATGATAGCCGCTCTTAAGATCAATTTTAGAAAAAACAATGGCACCGGCCATCATATCAAGCATGTCATCTAGTCTAGGGATGGGGAATCTATACTTGATTGTGATTTTATTGATGGCACGACTGTCAACACACATCCTCCACGTGCCATCCTTCTTTGGGGTTAGAAGTGCAGGGACTGCACAAGGGCTAAGACTCTCTCTAATGAACCCCTTCCTCAACAATTCGCCAACCTGCTTTTGCAGTTCTTTATGCTCCGATGGATTCATCCTATAATGGGGCAAGTTGGGTAAAGTAGCTCCTGGGACTAAATCTATGGAATGCTGAATATCCCTAAAAGGTGGAAGGTGGTCTGGCAGATCCTCGGGAAAAACATCCTCAAATTCTTCTAATAAAGGCTTAACTTCCTGAGGAGGCTCTGAGGGTGTAGGAGTCCTAAGTTCCTTAGCAGTCAACATCCAAATGGGTGAACCACTATGAATTTCTTGTTCTAGATCCTTGGCACTAATTAGGTTCACTCCAGTCTTCATTTCTCTGACCTTACTAGTTCCTTTAGCTACCTTGTCCTTAGGAGGGACTGAATGGATTGTGATTTTCTTCCCATTGAAACTAAAGACACAGGTGTTGGATTTTCCTAAGAGGGTGGCATCATGATCATACAACCAAGGTCTTCCAAGAATTATACTGCTCACCCCCATGGGCAAGACATCACACCAAATCTTCTCTTGATAGGATTGCATTTGGATTTGGACCTGACATCTAGACTGGATGGGTATAGAGGTAGAGTCTACCCAAGAAACCTTATAGGGGTTGGGGTGGGGGACTGGGGTTAATCCTAACATTTTGACAGTGCTAGTAGAAATGGCATTCACACAGCTCCCACTATCTATGATGATTTTACAAACCTTATCCCCTAGTTTAAGGAAAGTTTGTAGGATGTTAGTCCTACGCCAATCTTCCTGAACTTTAGTCTGGGACAGGATGCATCTCACAACCCCTAAGTGGTCAGACTCAGTGGATTCTTCCTCTCCTTCATACTCATCAACCAAATTCATTCCGGCCTCATAAACTTCTTCTTCAAACTCCTCATTAGGCTCGGAATTCTCTTCTCCTCCCTCTTCTATATATAGGGATCTACGAGGGCACTGGCTAGAAACATGACCTACCTTATGACACTTAAAACAAGCTATGGCTGTGCACTGATTGGAGATATGACCGGGCTTCTGGCACTTAAAACAGACGATACTAGGGGTTCTCTGGGTGTCAGGTGCCTTACCTTTGTCCATGGGCCTAGGGGTGGGAATACCCTGATTCGGCTTGCTAGGGGTAACCTGGCTAGGTCCATTTCTGGGGATTGGGGCACTAATCCTAGAAGGCATGGGTCCTCTCTGAAACTTCTCAGTGTTCAGTGCAATCTGATAGGCTTGGTCTAGGTCAGTAACCTCTCTCAGAAACAACTCTCTCTTAATATCTTCCCTAAGTCCAGCCCTAAATCTAGACAAAGTGACCTCATGGGCTTCACTCACATCACATCTCATTAGGTATTCATCAAAGGTGGTTATGTAGTCTGAAACAGATCGGTTCCCTTGTTTCAAAGTCTGCCATTGGTCTAACAGATTTTGCTGGTATGAAATGGGTAGGTACTTGTCTCTAAGTTTCTCTTTCATACCCTACCAAGTGGTTATGGGCTCTACATTTCGTCTTCTAGTGGTCAGCTCAATGTTCCCCCAGTATAACCTAGCTTGACGTATTAATTTCATCTTGGCAAACTTGAATTTCCTCTCCTCAGACATGGCATACCACTCAAAGTACTGGTCCATCTCACCCTCCCAATCAGAATACACCTTAGGATTTAAACTACCATCAAAAGTGGGTGCATCTAACTTGATGTTCCAAATGAACCTATCATCTCTATCCTTAGGTTCTGGGTCAGGCCTCCTATGATTAGGTTCAGGATCTCGGTATAAAGGTCTTCTAGGCTCTTGGTGTGGGTGAGGTTGAGGCACATTAAAATCTGGGTCAGGAGTCCAATTCCGATGCCTAGGTTCCTCAAGTACTTGAACTCGATCCCTAAGCTGGGCAAAATTCTCATTCATATCCTGACTTAATTTATTCATACTCTCAGTAAGAGCTCTAACCATGGCCTCTAAATCAGGTTGGGTTTGACCAGGTTGGTAGGGTACTCCATTCCGGGTAGACATGATGTAATCAAGCACACAAAATAAGACTCAACTGAATGACTACAGGCTAACTAGACCTAGAGCCCAAACTAGATGCCTAATCAGAGTGGCAAGTTAGCCTGTAGTAACTCAGGACTCAGCCAGGCAGGTGTAAGGGGAGTGTTAGGTCCCTGAATGCCAATCCTAGACACCAATCTGAGATTGGCCAGGTAGGCGGACCAGCACACAAGCCCTTCGGGATGGAATCCCTGAACCACCGTTCTAGACACTGAGTACAAAGCACACACAGAGTAACCAGACAAACTGACTCAACACTAGCCTTGACCCGACTTGTTGATGTCCCTAGCCCACTAGGGCAAATTAGGTCTAATCAATTTTTAGATTAAAGGCTTAGGTTCGAATGAAGGGGTGGTGGTTTTGGACTAAGGAGAGGTTATCAACACCTCCCCTTATCTTAGATGCTCAAATGCCCTTAAGATGAATTAAGAGATGAACACTCAAAAATAAATGGATTGCAGAACACAAAAATAGAGTTGCAGTAATTTAATTCTCAGAAATCGCACGGAAACCAATAAATCATGGGAAAATTATGCAAATTAGATTCAATTATACTGGTTTCAGGAAAAGAAAATTCACCGAATTTGGAGTTACCTACAGTGAGAAATAATTCCTGCAACAGGGCAATTATGGGAAAATAGAGTACTTTCCCGTTTACAATTCCTGCTACGAAGTTGTAACTTTCCCGTTTACAATTCCTGCTACACCCCATTGAATGGAACACGCCCTAGGAACACCCCATTGAATGGAAAGAGGAGGTTTGCACCTCGCTTCGTTCCTAGGATCGGACGTCCTAGGGAGTCTACTTCGAGCAGACAAAGTAAAAAGAGAGAGACTCAAACAAGCAATCAAAACAGAAACCCTAGACAGGGCTCTGATACCAAAAATGATGCAGAACAAAGAACAAAGAAGCATATGCGGAAGTAAATTTAGGATTAATTTCTCTTTTTTTTTTTTTATATTTCAGAAATTGGCTTTGACTCAAAGTAAAGCTAAACTAAGTTGAAGGAAACTAGGTAAGGATTGAAAGCACAATTTAGAAGAAACTAAATTATCAGAGTAGTTCAGAAGTAATGGATCGCTGGGTGTTGAGAAACTTCCAGACCTAGGGTTTCGCTCTGAACTTTCAACAGAACAGAAATAGAGAGGAGAGATGGTTTACCAACCAGACAGTGATCTTCTCAGAATTTGGGTGGAAGAACTCTCTCGAGCAGATTGTTGGATCCTCGGATTCGGCTATCTTCGCAATGGATCCTCCAATACTGGTCTTGTGGTTTGGTCGGCTTCTCCTGGACTCAAGATCTGGGAAGAAGAAAAACAAGTGAGGGATTCAGAGACTCAGCGAAGGATTTACCAGTTCGAAGAACTTGAAGGTTGATGTCGCTGAGATCCGGATTCTCTTGAAGGCTGATTCAACTCCCACTGGAAAGAGCTTTGGATCTGAAGTACCCGGACTGTAGCTGGATGCTGGTGGTCGGCCTGGACTTGGGGAGAGAGGCCGTGGGAGGTGGAATATGCTAGGGTTTGGTGGAAAGAGAAGGGTGATGGCGGCTAGGGTTTGGGAGTGGAGTGGCTAACCTAGGGTTTGGGTTTTGGAGATCTCACACCTCCTCAAGGTTCCTGGGGAACCCGGATTTACTCCCTCATGGAGCTCAACACCTGGATGCAAGTGTGGAAGAGAGAAAACACAAAGTTTGCTCATAAAAAAAATTTGGTTTCATTCATCTAATTCCTTTAAACTTACAAGAGGGGTTTAATTTATAGGGCTTTACAAGGGAGTAGGGTTTTACATCTTCCCATGTGGGACTAAAGGAGGGGATCTACAAATCAGGACAATCCATACACATATGGTCGGCCAAGGTACCAAAAAATTTGATTTGTGTTATAAAAGGCAGGTAGATGGCGCCTCCTTGCTTGGGTCTTCAAGAGAGGATTTCTTTCCTTCCATGGATCAACTCTTTTGGACTCCTCCTTTTCTTCCTCCCTAAGTCAAGGCCCTTCCCATCTTTATTTTGGATATTTTTGGCAGGTAGTGGGCGCCTCCTTGAAGTTCTCTCCAAGAGAATTTCTTCCCTTTCATAGTTTGGTTCTTTTGGGAAAGACTTGGGCCGCCCCCTTGATTTGTGGACTCCTGGTGGATTTCTCCTCAACTGGTGCATGAGAGAAGGAAGCTGCTATCTGTGGTGTGGGGACCAAAGGCTGCTGGATGTAGATATGGCGTCCCCTGGACTCAGGCGTATGGCTGGGAGTGTGGCTGGGAGTGTGGCGCCCACTTGCTAGGCCTTTGGAGAAAATGTAACACCCCAGGTTGAAGCCCTAGTCCACTACTGAGTCAACATGACTCAACAAAATAAAATGCAGGTAATGTAGACTCAAGCTAAATTGAGTTGATCTAGTCAACTCTTATTACAAACCAAAAACCCTAATTCTTCGGGCAAGGTTAATAAGAGATCCAGATGGAGCTCTGAAGTCTTCTTCTGAGTCTGGTGCCCGCACCAGTGTCGACATATTCGTGAGTCGACACTTGAACGATAGCGGACTGAGAATAAAGGATTTTCGAATGATTTTTTCTCCCCATTTCTTTCTCTCCTTCGAGCCGACACAAGATTTCAAGGTACTCTCATTGTACTTCCCACTGTTTCGTGCTTTATACCCATTGTTTCCTTGATTTGGACATCCGGTAGTTTGAATTTCATTGGATTTGTCCTCGTATTTGGATTCTAAGCCTTAGAAACCCTAGGTTTCTATCCAAACCTTGTCCAAATCTTTAATCCAAGCAATGGGACCTTGCAAGCAAGTTGTCCGTCGACCTCGTCAGTCAAATCAAGAAGAAAAGTGAAGGACGAAGGCCAGACATGAGGCTAGAGCTCCTGATCCGCTCGCTTGACCACTTTTTGTACCTTCTAGCCAGATGAGCTCGAAGACCATTGGAGGATGACGAGTGGACTTTACTTTTGTTGACCGGTAGCACTTTTGGATCAGAGAGTGGATTCGTCAGGCTGGTATGCTTCATTTTGCTCACTCAGCGAGAGGAATTATCCCGGGCTTATGTGAGAGTTTTATGGATCACTCGCCCGTGGATCTGATGGATGGTTAGCACAGGTGAGAGGCCGGGATATCCCTATTTCATCAGAGATTCTGAGCAGAGTATGGGACATTCTGATGACTAGATCTGTTGTGGATAGCTTGATGGATAGAGTCAGTGGACTTCAGTGCATCTTTGAGTCTGATGTACTGCCTGAGGGAGCCATCGTACCAGCATCCCGATCTGCAGAGATGAGACTATTACATCATATTGTTGCCCGGATTCTTCTGCTGAAGACTGGATGCTTTGATTACATCACTGAGTGGGAGTTGCTAGTGATGGCCTCATTGGTTCAGTGCACGCCCATCTACCTTCCAGTGCTTATGGTTCACCAGATGATGGAGGCGTCGACTAGCAGCGACTTTGCCTACCATATAGGATGAGATTGACAGTTTTATTCAGAGAGTATGGTGTCAGCTTTGAGGACGAGCCCTACCACACCCTACTTCATACTGATATGTATGACATCATGTCATTACACTGGATGGACTATCATCTGTTTCGAGGCCAGTGGACTCGCAGGATATCTAGTCAGGTCGAGGATAGAGCTGATGATGATGATGTAGTAGAGGAGGAGCGCATCCTCTTTGGCGGGACAGGACCTAGCGAGAGTCAGCCTGAGATCGCAGCACAGCCAGCCATTACATCTCAATCTGATCCTACTACTTCAGCATAGCCTCAGCCAGCTCAGACAAAGACTCCAGATGTTCCTGACAGCTTATTGGACAGAGTCAGATGCATTGAGATTGATATTTTTATCATGAGACAGCATCTTGACTATTTCATAGCTGAGACCAGAGAGAGCCATATTGGACTTAATGATGGCATTTCAGCTATATTGACTGCACTGTCTAGACCTTCAACAAGTGCTCCGGTTGCTGATACTGCTCCACCTGCCCCTGCAGCTGTTGATGATGTTGTTTGAGATGTTGATGGAGATCGTGATGATGAGGTGACTGACTCTGGTGGATTCGATTTCCCAGATCTTACTACAGAGCCAGTAGCGGAGGTGACAGCAGACTTGCCCAGGAGTCCTATTCTTGACCCTTTTAGTTCACCTACCCAGACTCCAACTCCATCTTATCCTTCTAGATCGGATGATCGCATTCCTGTTCCCACTCCTTTCTGACACCTATTGTTGATACTCCCATTATCGATACACTTATTATTGACACCCCTACTATTGATACACCGATTGCAGACCTACCACTTCATATTACAGCTGATACTTCAATTCTTGATACACCTATCGTATCATCAACGATACCCCTATCTTTGACATACCGATTGTTGATACTCCTACTATTTACACATCCTCTCTTATATGAGAGCTTGGGTTTTATATACCTAGCTTTTAGTATCTTGACTCAGGTCTTTCTTTTGATCGCACACCTCTTCTGGCAGTCACAGAGACTGTCGATCCGATCAATTCCATGGAGGACATTGCTTCTACCTCTACTGCTCCAGCCAGAGGTTGAACATATGCTCGTCACAGAGGACGTGGTCGTCGTACCCCTCCATGGCTGACCAGGACCCATCTTAGAGATCTCAGATCGATGTGGCCCCGAGCTCGATCTTCTATTGATATAGGACCGATTGAGACCGGTTCATCTTTTGATGATATTGATGATCTGGATGAGGATTAGGACATTTATGTATTTTTAGATAGTTTGTTTTTATGCTTCTATGTATTTTTGTCTTTGTTGTTCACTCTTATGTATCCTTTATATGTCTTACTATTGTACAAGTTCTAACTTTAAATGAAAAACTATGTTGTTCTTCATCTTTATGCCTTTGATGGAAATGAATGAAATATCTTCAATTGTTCTTAGTTCTTCATTGTCTTCATTCTTTGATGGGAATGAATGAATTTTTAAATTCAATGTAATATATTCTTGAGAGAGTAGTGGAAATTCAATGCAATATCTTGACTATTCATCCTATTTGTCTTCCTATCTTTTTAATGATAACAAAAAGGGGGAGTAGTATGTAAGATTTAAGTATAAATATGATTTATATTTGTGTATTTGTGATATGCAAGGGGTAAACAAAATTTGAAAATTATTTTGAAAACTTGAATTGAAAAATGTTTACAAATTTTTTAAGAAAGGGGGAGCTATACCTTGTTTTCATTGAAAATCATTTTAAAGTGAATTTCATCTTAAAACCCCTCTTTAATTGTTTGAAAAGATATTTACAAACTATTTTATGGATCATCAATTCAAGGGGAGCTTTGTTCATTGCGGAAATTCTCTTGTAGAGTATCATGATACATGTATTCTTTGTCTTAAATGTATCCCAAAGATCTGATACTCTCAATCATCATAACAAGCTCTGACACTATTAATCTTAATATTATTTTTGTTCTGTAATATTATATCAATATTGCAAATTACATTGATACACTAAATGCATCTGGTTCTATGCACTTTGATGAATTATTTCAAAAGCTTTTTAAGCAATTTATACTTAAGGGTTTTGTCATCATCAAAAAGGAAAAGATTGTTGACTCCGTTATTGATTTTGATGATAAGCAAAATGATTAAATATAAGCTGAGGACTAATGATTTCTTTGAAGTATGTTTTTGTTGAAAAAGGTGCTCACAAATTTGAAGAAGCTTATTTGTTTGAAGAAGCCAAGTTTGAATGAAAAGGATTACTCTAAGAGGACTTGAAAACTTAAGAATTGCTTGATTGGATGGTTAAGTTAAAGTAGAAATGTGTTTCAGCTCAAGTTCAGCCTAATCTATGAAGTTTTCAATAAGGTGTCGACTCAAAGTGTCGACACATGACACCAAGTATCGACACATAGAAGTGAAGTGTCGACTCAAGTTGGTACGAATGATGTTTCAAATGTCACAGCTAAAGTGTCAACACATGGACCTAAAGTGTCGACTCAAAGTGTCGACACATGGATCAACACATCGCTTGAGATTTTCAAGCCATAGAACTTGCTGAAAATGAAGAACAGCTGAAGTGTCGACACATGGAAGCAAGGTATCGACTCAAGGTATTGACTCAACTGAGTAAGTATCAACACATCTAAGATTTCCAGAGAATCAGATTGGAGATATTTGAATTGGGTGTCGACTCAAGAAGTTCAAGTGTCGACCTTATGTGTCGACTCACAGTCTGAAGTGTCGACACATGAAGTTCTGACAATAGTAACGGCTAGTTTTTCAAGCACAGAACTCGCCCATTTTGCCCTCTAATGGCTAGTTTTTCAAGTCTAACGGCTAGAAATGGGATTTGAGGCCTTGGAAAAGTATTTATATGCTCCAAATCAAATCAAATTGAAATGTATGGAAGTTTATTAAAGACCATTAAAGAGTTTTGAGAAGAGAGAATAAAAGAGAGCTTTAACTCCTATTCTTTGAAGATTCAACTACTCTCAAGCAAAAGCAAGCCTCCAAGCATTCAAGATCCTTGAAGAGCATTAAAGATCAACCATTCTTGAACATTCAAGTGGCTTCAACAAGTTCAAAGCACTTCTACATCGAACTTCAAAGAGATACCCGCTTTGTTTTAGAAAGCTTACTTTGTCTCATTACTTCTAAACTTTATTTGTTGTAAGGGTTCTTGGTTAGCCTATTGTAAAACCAAGTGAGGTTATTGGTGAGCCTTTGAAAACCAATTAGGTTGGTGGTTAGCCCGCAAAACCACTTAGATTTTTGGTTATCCCAGAAAACCAAAGGAGGTTATTGGTTAGCCTTTGAAAACTAATTAGGTTCTTGGTTAGCCCATAAAACCAAGTGAGGTTTTGACTTGTTGGCCTTGTGAAAATAAGTTGGGTTTTTGATTAGCGAGCCCGCAAAACTAATCAACTGTAATCGGATGTGATTATAGTGAATTCCCAAGGGGATCTTGGGGAGTGGATGTAGGTGTATTGGATAATACCGAATCACTATATTTCTTGGTCTTTATGGTTGATTGATCTCTCTACTTGCTTTTCTTTCTTTGCTCTTTATTTTTGCTGCACTTTTATTTAAGAGCATTATATTAGAATTAATAGTACCTTGCATAATTAATTATTGAATTGGATTGCATTGTAAAGTAATTTCTAATTTTTAGAGACCCAATTCACCCCCCCTCTTGGGCTGCTTATTGGGCAACAGTGTATTTATTTAACTATCTTGTATATTAAAAAGTGGATTTGGAAGATATGCAAACTAATTTGTATGTTGAAAAGTTGAGATGTAAATTATGAAATGAGACCTTGTCTATAAAGTGTAATAATATGTGTGGCTTTCAGAACTTATTTTGATAGATAGTCACTCTGATATATTCCATTGCTTGTGATTCAAGTACATTATCTCTTGAATTATGCTAAAATACTTGATATGTTGAATGCCTTGTATATTTGAAGGGAAAGTTCCCTATAAGTATGCAGTGGGTGCTCACGTCCTCAATATTGAGTCTAGGGATGGGGGTGTGACAACACAATTCCAAGAAGCCTCCACCTGCCATACCGGACATTCTCCTCACCATGATGAATGGCCCACTTCTGTGATGGAGCTCTTGCTCCCCCACCTCTACCACCAGTGACCCAGTAGGACCTACTTACTACCCTAACGTAGCAGGTCCAGATGCTGGTCAAAGTAGTGCAGGGTCTACAATAGCAGTAGTCTATGGCAATATAGTAACAACAATGAATCCTAGTTGTTCCCACCACTACTACTTGCCTAGCCATCGACCCTCGAATAGAGATCTTCCCACTATCAGACATCTTGTCAATCATGATCCTCTTCACCCTACCGAGTAAGCAATCAATCCTCTAGAGGAAGGTCCTCTCATTAATGGACCATCCATCAGTCACGGTCTCTTACACTGCACTGATCAAGTCTCCCATACGAGAAATGACAACCAGAAAAAGAGCTAAAATAGGAGAAGCACCCCCGATCTTCATTCGAGTCATCATCTGAGTCCTGTTAGGAGGAATCTATTGATGAGGCTATTCAGCAACTAGCTGAACAATGCCTCAATGACTATGATTGCAAGCTACATAATATTGATTGCTGTTATAGTAGTAAAAAATCCATTTGGCCCTGACACAACATCCCTCTTATGCGGCCATGTACTTCTTCACCTCAGCCATGTACTTCTCCACCTCGGCCCCACCTCAACCATTTACTTCTTCACCTCGGCCATGTACTTCTTCACCTCGGCCCCACCTCGGTCATGTACTTCTTCACCTCGGCCATGTACTTCTCCATCTCGGCCATGCACTTGGGAACCTCAGCCAGTCGACTTCGGCCCGGAGTTTAGCTTCTTAGGGGCTCAGCCTGCATCCCAGTTCGGCGCCAGGGTCACATCCACAGCACGACCATGCCCAGGTCAGCTCGGCATGCCCACAGCATGCCTGGGGCTACCCCTGCTCTGCCCGCGATCCAGCTCTTTCGCCCGTGGCATGCCCATGTCAGGGCACGACCCTGCACTTGCCACCTCGCCTCTACCAGTCCGGCATGACTTCGAGCTAGCCTGGCAGGACTCCACCCAGTCCAGCGCTTTCATGCCCCCGATTCAGCTCCGGCTACCAGTCCACCTCGGCTTCGATGCTCCGGCACCCAGTTTGCCCATGGGAGGCGTGGCACTGGTTCAGCTCTAGCCCATGCCAGGGTCAAGCCCGCGGGGAGTCCTTCCGACCATGGTGCACCCCAGCCCCAATTCGACTCCGCCTCCATCGTGGCACGCCCCAGCTCCAGTCTGGCAGGATGCCTGCTCTAGCATAGTTCCCTTCACCCGGTCCAGCACTCCCATGCTCTAGCCCAGGTTCGCCCGTGGCATGCTTGTGGCATGCTCGCGGCACGCCCGCGGTATGCCCGTGGCACGCCCGAGGCTGCCCCTGCTCCACCCACTTCGAATCCAGGTCAGCTCAGCCACCTGGGGCTGCCCTTGCTCCGCATGTGGTCCAGCTCTTCTGCCCGTGGCACGCTCGTGACATGCTCGCGGCATGCCCGAGGCTGCCCCTGCTCTGCCCGCTCCGGATCTGGTTCATCTTAGCATGACCATGACACTCCCGAAGCTGCCCCTGCTTCGCTCGCTTCGATGCCCAGTCCGCCCGCGGGAGGCCTGCACTTCGGCTCCGCCCTCGCCAAGTCCGGCACAATCTCGCCCGCATGGCCATGGTGGCTCCTAATCCAGCATAGCTTCGCCCGTGCCAAGTCCGGCCATGCTCGGCGCAGGTGGCATGCTTCGCCTCTGCCCAATCCGGCTCCACCCACCTAGGCCTGGCTCCGGCTCCGAGATGGAGCTCTCCGGTCCGGCCATGTTCGGAAAAATGTGGCACGGGTCATCTCCAGCTACCCGTGCAAAGCCGGCTCAACCCAAAGCTCCTCCCCTGGTCTGGCACCTCGGCATCTCCAATCGACCGCACGAGTCTGGCTTCGCCAGAAGCTCCCCACCCCAGTCCAGTGCCTCGACGGCCCTGGCTCCGGTCGAGAGCGCGCCCAATGTGTGCTCACGGCTCCGCCTGGTATCCTCTAGGGACTGCCCAGTGCCCCGCTCTAAGTGAGGTTGTGCACTCTCGATCCGCGCATGTGGGGAGACCCTGCATGCCATGCCTCGATCCACGTGCCTGCCCCATGCACCTTGGCCCGCATGCATAGAGGCCTCTACAAACCTTGCCATGCATGAAAAGGCTCTACGGCCATAGGAAACCTCGAACCGTATTCATGGAGGGCCCCACCTGCCTCATCTCGGCCAGCATGCGACGGTCCATCTGACTCCATCCCAGGTATGCTTCTTGAAATGTAGGTACTGAGGAAGCTTAGATGGCAGTCCGACATGTAAAATCACCATCCCTGCCAGACTTTCTACAGGTCCTGTAGTGCGCCGCCCGCAAGGGGGCTACGTTAAAGCCTTCCAGATCACTTTTTACACCAATTAGGAAGGAGTGCCCCACCCGAGGCACTGTGCTCCTTCACCAACCTCCTGAACCACCCAGAAGGAGAAGATTCGTTAACCTATCATAGCCTCAGGCCTACATAAGCCTGGCGTCTATGCTAAGAAGAGCGCGCCCCCCCAAACGACAAGAGTTGCTTGTCTACATAAGACCAGCGTGAAGAGGTAAGGGGGGTAAGAGATGACAAACTCTCTTCAGTCCTGCATTATCTTCTATTTTTATGACCCTCTGGAAGTAGAGAGTTCCCCAAGCTCTCTACCTTAGAGGTCTCCTGTTCTCCTCGATCGTCCCACTGACTTGATCATTGGAGTGTCTTCGTCGAAATCCCCGGCCTAGGTCTCCCCTGTTTTGCAGGTCCGTCCAACGGAAGGAGTCGATTCATGAGACTGGAGGTTGAGTGTCCGACGGGAGGGACCCTACGCACCGGAGCTACGGGCCACGATGATTCAGGCGACAACAGATTGGCATTCCAAGTAGGGGGCAAATTAAAGCTCCTCAACAGGTGGACAATGGTAGCCATCTTCGTCCTCTACCCTGGGGCAGACTGGGGGCATGAGGATGAAGGCATGGAAGCTCCCTCCTCTCTCGGGACTCTAGGAAGTGGTCTCGAGAAAAGGTTCCAAGCCTGAAGGGGCATCATTATCCCTGGCAAGATCAGGTGGGGAACGTTCAAACCCACGCTAATGCTATGGGTGCCTGATCGCACAGGCTCCCTTTTTTTAAAAAAAAAATCAGAGAGAAAAAGAAAAAAAAGGGGAAAATAAAAAGGAAGAAGAAGAGAAGAGGAGAGGGAAAAAGGGTCTAATCATAGTGTTCATACTCACGATCTTGTCAAACACCAGGCATTTCCCATGTAACGGAGTTCTCTTCTCCCATTCAAAGGAGTTTTCTACTCCCATGCAACAAAGCTTCTTCCTTCCATGCAGCGGAGTCCCATGCTCCCGTGCAATGGTCCTCCTCCTCCTCCATGCAATGGAGTCTTGTTCTCCCATACAGAGGAGTCCTATTCTTTCCTAAGATAACTCCTTTTTCTTTGCAACGTAAAAAACTATGTTTCAGTCCTGCAGGAAGAGCTCCTACATCATCATCGGTGGAGCCCTGTCTCCCATGCAACGGAGCTCTCTCCCATGCAACAGGATCTCATTCCTCCCATGCAACGGAGCTCTCTCCCATGCAACCGGATCTCATTCCTCCCATGCAACCGGATCTCATTCCTCCCATGCAACGAAGCTCTATCCCATGCAACGGAGCTCTCTCCTATGCAACATGATCTCATTCCTCCCATGCAATGGAGCTCTCTCCCATGCAACGGATCTCTCTCCCATGCAATGGAAGATCTCCCCCATGCAACGGAGCCTCATGCTCCTATGCAACAGACCCATCTTCTGCCACGTAAGGAAGTCCCATTCTTTCCTGAGATGGTGGTCGGCAAATTTAATTCTAGCCTTCTCAAGGAAGAAATATATTTTTCATGACCGGAGCTCAATAGGTAACTATTTTCTCTGCTATATTTATAATATGAAAAACTGTGTTTCAGTTCTACAGGAAAGGCTCTAGTACTACCATCAAGGAAAAGCACTGCAGTCTCCTAGAGACTGTCACTAACCATAAGAATTCTTGATAAAATCTTGGAGTCCAGTCCGGATGAAAGCCTGGAACCCAGTTCCGGCACAACATTCCAGAGTTCAGTCTGGATGGAAGCCCGGAACCCAGTTCCGGCACAAAATCCTGGAGTCCAGTCCGGATGAAAGATTGAAACCCAATTCCGGCACAACATCCCGAAGTTCAGTCCGGATGGAAGCCCGAAACCTAGTTCCGTTACAAAATCCTAAAGTCCAGTCCGGATGAAAGCCCGAAACCCAGCTCTGGCATAACATCCCAGAGTTTAGTCCGGATGGAAGCCCGGAACCCAGTTCCGGCACAAAATCCCGGTGTCCAGTCTGGAAGATGCCACGGAATCCAGTTTCAGCGTGAGATCCCGGAGTTCAGTCCAGAAGATGCCACGGAACCCAATTCTGGCATGAAATTTTGGAGTTCAGTTCGAAAGATGCACGGATCCCTATTCCGGCATGAAATCCCGGAGTTCAGTCCAGAAGATGCGTGGAACCCAATTCCAGCATGAAATCTCAAAGTCTAGTTTGGATAAAAGTCCAGAATCCATTCTGGCACAACAGCCCGGAGTTCAGTCCGGATGGAAGCTCGGAAACCCCGGCACCTCAAGACCAAAAACCCCGGCGCCTCAAGATGAGAAATGCTAAAAGTCCCGTACTAAAGCCAGAAGCTTCCGAAGCACCTAAAGCAGAGGTGAAGTCAAGCTCCTCCTCAATCAAGCGGAGCTGAAGTCAAGCTCCTCCTTAATCAAGCAGAGCTGAAGTTAAGTTCCTCCTTAACCAAGCATAGCTGAAGTCAAGCTCCTTAATTAAGCCTCAGTCAAGATCCTCACTGAGACCAAGCCCCCTGCTGAGGTCAAACTCCCATTTGAAATGAAGAGTACTAACCCCCACCATGGCCAGGGAAGGCAGCGACAAGGTGCGATTCCCAAAAGGTGGAAGAAGGATGGTGCGGGCACCAGACTCAGAAGAAGACTTCAGGGCTCCATCTGGATCTCTGATTGACCTTGCCCGAAGAATTAGGGTTTTCTGGTTTTGTAATAAGGGTTGACTTGGTCAACTCAATTTTTTTGAGTCTGTATTTTCCCTGCAGTTTAAATTTTGTTGAGTCATGTTGACTCAGTACAAGTCCTAGTAAGTGGTCTATGTCTTCTCCAGGGTGCCATATTTTCTCCCAAGCCCAAGCAAGTGGGCGCCACACTCCCAGCTACACGCCAGAGTCCAGGAGGCGCCACATCTCCATCCCAGTGTCTTGGTCCCCACACCCAAGGGAGCAAGAATTTTTCTTGAAGCCAAAATCAAGGAGGCGCCCCATATATACCTTAAAAGGCCAAGCTAAAGGAGGAAAGAGGCATTTCTTGGGGAGCACTTCAAGGGGACGCCCAATCCATGCCTAAAAAGACCAAAGCAAAGTTGGGAAGAGCCATGACTTGGGGAGAAAGAAAAGGAGGTGTCCAAAAGAGTTGAGCCATGGAAGGAAAAAAATTTTTCTTGAAGAGCAAGGCTAGGAGGCGCCACCTACTTACCATTTGGAGCCACCAATCAACACTTATGGAAGCTCTTGGCCGGCCATATGAGAAGGATTTGATTCTACAAGCCTAATTTGAAGATCCATCCTTTTAGTCCCACATAGGAAGATGTAAAACCCTGACCTCTTGTAAAGACCTATAAAATAAACCCCTCTTGTAAGTTTTAAAAGACAACTGATGAATGAATTCAAATTTTGTGTAAGCAACTTTGTGTTTCTCTCTTTTGCACTTGCATTCAGGTGTTGAGCTCCGTGAGGGAGTAAATTCGGGTTCCCTAGGAACCTTGAGGAGGTGTGAGATCTCCAACCCCAAAATCCTAGGTTAGCCACTTCACTTCCAAACCCTAGCCGCCCATCATCCTCTTCATTCCACCAAACCCTAGCCTACCCCATCTCTCACGGCCCCTCTCTCCAAGTAGAGGCTGACCACCAGCATCCAGGTCCAGTTCGGCTACTTCGAAGACAGAGCAAATCCCAGAGGAAGTCAGATCAGCATCCAGGAGAATCAGGATTTCAGCAACATCAGCTTTCAAGTTCTTCTATCTGGTAAATCCTTCCTTGAGTATCTAGTTCCATAACTTGTTCTTCTTCTTTCCCAGATCTTGAGTTCAGAAGAAGCCAACTCTGCCAAAGGGCCAGTATTGGAGGATCCATTACGAAGATATCTGAATCCGGGGATCCAACAATCTGCTCAAGAGAGTCCTTCCACTAAACTCTGTGAAGATCACTGCCTGGTCTGTAACCCTTCTCTTCTCTTTACTTCTGTCATGTTGAAAGTTCAGAGCGAAACCCTAGGTCTGGGAGTTTCTCAACCCCCAGCGATCCTTTACTTCTGAACTACTCTAATAACCTAGTTTCTTTAAATTGTGCTTTCAATTATTACATAATTTCTGTCAATTTAGTTTAACTTTCCTTTGAGTCAAAGCCGACTTCTGAAAATATTAAAAAAAAAAAAGAACAAAAAAAAAGAATTAGTCTTAATTTACTTCCGCATCGCATCATCTCTTCTTTCGTTCTGCATCATTTTTGGTATCAGAGCTCTCGTTCTGCATCAATTTTGGTATCAGAGCTCTCGTTCTGCATTAAAGGAAAGGCCCCGTCACCTCATGCACACCATACAAAGATAAAGAGTGGGATTTCATCCTCCACTCCATGCAAGCCTGACGCAAATAGTGATCCAATCACTCGACGCAACATAGGCATTGAAAGGTACAAAGTTTACATACAATGTACTGCTCCCCTCTTGAGGGCTCCCCCTCCTGCTCTTTGAGTTCCTCCCCCAGGATGGCTCCCCCAAGGTTGAGCATCTGGCTGGAGTCAAACTCCTAAGTTCCTCCCCCAGGATAGCTCCCCCGAGGTCGAGCATCTAGCTAGAGTCGAACTCCTGAGTTCCTCCCCCAGGATGGCTCCCTCGAGGTCAAGCATATGGTCGGAGTTGATCTCTCTCTTCTACTCCTTGAGCTTCTTCAGCCAGGATGGCTCCCATCATGCAGTGACTTCTATGCCTTCACCAAAGGTTCTGAGGGGTGCTTTGAGCTCGGCCACATCAACTATATGCCCGATCATATATGTGTGCACCCAAGTTATGCACCTCACCAACGTCTTCCTCCATGACACCTTCTATCCAGTCAAAGAGGAGTCAAACTGAAATGCTAGCACCATCATAATGCAACTGACCTTCGGTCAAAGTACCTACAAGCAAGTAAGTTTCAAAAACACCACCGTCTGCTTCGTTTTGCAGGCCACTCCCTATTCATGAAGAGGATGGCCAGACTCAATGCCTCTATCTAGGCTCTTAAAGATCGATGGCTAACCTTCGGTAAGTTCAGTTCCGTTTAGCGATTGACTTCTTGCAGCCACTACAGAGCCCGCTAAGGTGCAGAGCCAAATGGATAACGGTATTCTCTTTATCCAAAACGTTGACATTTTGGACCCAGGGAGTGGGGGCATCTGTTACAGTAGTATAAAATCCATTTGGCCCTGACACAACATCCTCCTTGATAGCTGACATGGCCTACAAGTTAGGGTTTCTTAGCCCTCAAGTTATGTACCCTAGGGTGAATCTATAAATACCCCACCCCCTCTTGTATTTTTTAATAATGAATGATGAATGAATTTTTCTTTAGTTATGTGTGAACTTTTCGGGGTAGCTGTGTGCTTTGATCCCTAGGGCATTTGTGTGAGCCCCTTGCTGTGTGCTTGTCCACCACGGAGAATCTGTGTGAACCCCAGGTATTCCTTGCCCTCTCTTTCTTCTCCTCTGCAAACCCTAATCTCTGGTAACTTCTATGCTCGCTAGCGATCCATCCCCGATCTCTGTCCCGCATCACTTTCTCTTACGGGATCATGCCACCATGCATAGGGACCTGGCGAAGCACTAGCCTGGAGAGAGATGCTATAAGGTCTAAGACTCATAGTAAAACATTCCTCTTTCGGGTGGTGCAGGTTATGGGTTGCAAGGTACAATGCCCCAGGCAAAGTGCCTTTCCAAAGAAGGTGTTGATAGTGTACTGTAGGGCTTGGTGCTCTATTAGAGCACCTCTCCACAAGGGATCCAAGCGACATGCCCTGGCAGGGCATCTCCCTGTAGGAGGTGTAGGCAGTGTGCCTTGGTAGAGTGTCCCTCTGCAGGAGGTGTAGGCGACATGCCCTAGCAGAGTGTCCCTCTATAGGAGGTGCTACTTCTTTGAGCCATGCAGGAGCGCTAGCGGGGATGGTGACACCACCGGCTAGGGTCACTATCTGTTGACCCGTGAAATGATTTTGATGATAATAAAATATTGGAGCATGTATTTGATACTAACACTTTTCAAAATGTTTAAGAAGTTTTTATAGGGCAATTTACATGGTCAATCATTCACTCTACATTTCCAGGACTAATATAATGAATTCATGTACATAAAGAAAAGTTTTAAGTATTTGTGAGCCCTAAAGATTTTTTGAATGTATATTCTTGTAAAAAGGGCAAAAGTATTGTAAATTTAAGTGTAAATATCTTATATTAGGTTTATAAGTTGTTGAAAGTTGTTTGGAAGAAGTTTGGAAAAGTTTGAAAGTATTTGGAGAAAGTTCACTCGGGCTGACTCAATGTTAGAGCTGATACATTGATTTGGCATGGCACAAAACAATTTATGATACTTTCCAACCGAGCCGACTCAATGACAATCCGAGCCGACTCCTTCAAAGTAGCTTAAGTTTTGAGAAACCAGTCAATCAACCTGACTCAATGAAAAATAAAGGCGACTCTTCCAGAGTGATAAAAAAGCAGTTCTGAAGAATCCAGTCATCCGAGCCGACTCGAATCCGAGTTCTACAACAGTAACGACTAGTTCCAGAATTCAAATTTCTTGAAGTTTAAGCCCTCCAATGGCTAGTTTTCGATTCCCAGGAGCCTCCAATGGCTATATCCATCTGGAAACTCTTCAAGAGGCTATAAATGATGGATCTAAACAAGTTTTGAAGATTTTTTTTAAATGAGGGTATTGAATATTCTAAGTGCTTTTCAAGAGAAAGAACTCAAGCTCTTCAACAACTCCCAACCAATTTCTTGTGTCAATCATTGAAGAAGTATGAAAGACTTAAAGAGCATTAAAGAGGCATTAAAGAAGGCTTCATTTAGAGCTTCAACTGCAACCAATCAAATCTTTGGATTTGTTTTAAGTGTTGCTTCCTTTTATACTCTATTTTTGAGTTGTTCCAAGAACAGCAGGGGTTGTAACTTATGAATTGTTATTAGGTTATTGGTGAGCCTTGAAAACCATGTTTGGGTTGATACTAAGCCTGGAAAAATTAACATTGTATTGGATTTTGGATTGTGAGCCTGTTGCAAAACAATCTAGCTATATTTGGGTTGAATATAGTAGAAATCCTAAGTGTACACCTTGAGTAGTAGACGTAGGAGCTGGGTTGCTCCGAACCACTCTAAATTTGTGGTGTTTATGATTGTTCTTATCTTCGCTTATTTACTTGCTTTTGTGCACAACACTTAATATACTTCACTCACCACACAAAGATTTCAAAAGGCACAAACTTGTCAAAAAGTTTTCAAACCCAATTCACTCCCCCTCTTGGGTTGGCCAACTGGGCAACAAGTGGTATCAAAGCAACGTCTCAGTGCCTTTAATCCAACGATTAAGAGAAAAGATCTATGGCAACCTAAATGAGCACTTCTTTGGCCGAAGGTCAATCAAGCAATAGACCACCATTCACCGACCCCAATTACACTTATTGGAAAGCAAGAATGAACATTTATATTCATGCCATTGATTTTCAACCATGGAAAATTATTTTGAAAGGACCACACATACCTGTTAAGAAAGTAGATGGCATAGACATCCCAAAACCAGAAAAGGAATGGGATGAGTATGACATGAAGATGGGGGAACTAAATGCCAAAGCAATGAACCTTCTATTTTGTGCTTTGGATGCTAATGAGTTTAACCAAATTTTCACTTGCACTTCGGCAAAGAAAATTTGGGATAAACTACAAGTTATCCATGAAGGCACAACACAAGTGAAAACCTTCAAAATCAATATTCTTATACACAATTATGAACTTTTCAAGATGGAACCAAATGAAACAATATCTCAAATGTTTGCTAAATTTACAAATATTATTAATGATTTGAAAAGTCTTGACGAGGTTTACTCAAATGCAGATCTCGTACAAAAGATTCTTTGATACTTACCTAACAAATGGGACCCTAAAGTCACTGCAATAAAAGAAGTTAAAGACTTAAATGATGGGGATCCAGCCATAGTTCGGGTATTCTTCCCATTTTTTTTTAAATTTCTCGCATTTTTTTATTTTTCTATTCCTGCTATTCCACCTATCCCCGCTATTCTAGTTTTATTCTAGGTTTATCCTCGAGTTATCCCAGCCTTATTCCACCTCCTCCATCCTTCTCCCGTGAATTTTTTAAAATGCCCAAACCTTACCCTCCACCCCCTTCGGCCCCAGATCCAGGCTGCCCGACCCCCGGCTGTCCCCCCGGACCACCACCGACGCTCGCCGGCCCCCGCCCTCACCGAAGAAGCCGTCGCCGCTGCCCATGCCCATGGAAGATGAATGACCATGGAAGACCAATCGTTGCCCATGTCCCACGGCCGCCGCCACCGCCTGCCGCCGCCGGCCGCCCGCCGGCTCATGCCTTACCGCTGGAGGGCCCTTGTCGGTGTGCCCTTGGGCCCCATGGCCGTGGGAAGCCCAAACGGCATGGCCGTGCATGCTGTGCCACCCCTGCACCACCGCCCGTCATTGCCGCCTGCCGCCGTTGCCCGCCTGCCCACCGGCCACCATCCCGCCATCCCCGGCCTCCCCCATCGTCCACCGGACACGTCGGTGCCCAGGAGGTCTCCCACGGCCGTGGGAGACCAAACGGCCATTCCCGTGCCACCACCTCGCCTGCAGCCCGCCGCCAGCTGTCTGCCGCTCGCCGTCTGCCAGGCTCGTCCGCCGCCCGCTTCCTGGCCGCCCGCTGGTGCCCCGCCGGAGTTGGTTCCCTCCCTTCCATGGCCATTAGATGAGTTTGCATGGATTTTAGAGCAATCCAATTTTCAGAGCAGCACGCATTCTGGAGCAGATCATCAAGCTGACATGCTTCTCAGGGCAGATTAGCACCACTTTTGATGCAACACAAATTTTGATGTAATTTATTTTTCTTTTTTAGTTTTCTTAGAGACTGAGAAACTGAGGGTTTTGGTTTTTCTATATAAAGGCCCCCTCTTCCCCTGTAATAATCAGATAATTTGATATAAATTTTTGGTTCTCCATTAGTTCCAGTTCTGGTTCTGGGCTGAGGCCCGTTTGCCTGCATTCCCTATTATGTGCATTATGGGTTCGATGAGGGGTATGAGGCATTCCCTGCTGTGTGCATTATGGGTTCGATGAGCATCCTAGTTATCCCCTATCTCGTCTTCTTTATCTCCTCGTATCCTTTGAGAGTCATCCTAGTGCATTTATGTCAGAGCCCTGCTATGTGCATTATGGGTTCGATGAGAGCTCAGGGTAGCTGGTGCTATGATCCCCCGGGAGGGTAGCTTTAGACTTTGACCCCTGACTTTCTGTGTGCGTCTCCCCATTAGAATGAGTCCCAGGGCCATGAGTTCCAGTCCCCAGTCCCCCATCTCCATCTTTCCTTCGCCATCTCCATCAAAAAAATTGAAAACAAAAGAGATAAGTTGTTTTAGGGTTTTAGTTTCAGTGTCACCCTAGTCCCGGGAGGCTTCTTAGCCCTCCTATGGTCCTAGTTTGTTTAGGTTGTTTCCCTTTCCCAAATAATCCAGGGTTACATCGATTTTAATCCCGCATCAATTTTGGTATCATAGCGAGTTGTGGATTAGGGTGTGCTCCATTTTTCGAACTCGACAAAGTCGAGTTCTTCGTGGTCGAGAAGAATGATGGGGATCTAGCCATCGTCCGGGATTTTTTTTCATTTTTTTTAAATTTCTTGCATTTTTTTATTTTCCTATTCCCGCTATTCCACCTATCCCCGCTATTCTAGTTTTATTCTAGGTTTATCCCCGAGTTATCCTAGCCTTATTCCATCTCCTATATCCTTCTCCCGTGAATTTTTTAAAACACCTAAACCCTAGCCTCCGCCCCCTCTGGCCCCAGATCCGGGCCACCCGACTCTTGGCCATCCTCGCTGGACCATCGCCGACACTCGCCGGCCCCTGCCCTCATCGGAGAAGCCACCGCCACTGCCCATGCCCATGGAAGACGAACAGCCGTGGGAAGACCAACCGTCACCCACATCCCATGACCGCTGCCGCCTGCTACCGCCGGCCTGCCACCGACCAGCCGCCTGCTGCCCGCTGCTCATGCCCGACCGTCAGAGGGCTCCCGCCGGTGCCCTTGGGCTCCATGGCTGTGGGAAGCCCAAACGGCATGGCCATGCATGCCATGCCACCCCTGCGCCGCCGCCCGTCGTTGTCGCCTGCCGCCGTCGCCTGCCTTCCCGCTGGCCACCATCCCACCATCCCTGGCCTCCCCCGCCATCCACTGACCATGCCGGCGCCCAGGAGATCTCCCATGGCCGTGGGAGACCAAACGACCGTTCCCATTCCACCACCTCGCCGGCAGCCCACCGCCAGTTGTCCGCCGCTCGCCGTCCGCCGGGCCCATCCGCCGCCCGCTTCCCGGCCATCTGCTGGTGCTCCGCCGGAGTTGGTTCCCTCCCTTCCACTACCGTGAGATGAGTTTGCATGGATTTCAAAGCAATCCAATTTTCAAAGTAGCACGCTTTCTAGAGCAGATCATCAAGCCGACACGCTTCTTAGGGCAGATCAGCACCACTTTTGATGCAACATGAATTTTGATGTAATTTATTTTCCTTTTTTAGTTTTTTTAAAGACTAAGAAATTGAGGGTTTTGGTTTTTCTATATAAGGGCCCCCTCTCCCCTTGTAATAATCAGATGATTTGATATAAATTTTTGGTTCTCCATTGGTTCCGGTTCTGGTTATGGGCTGAGGCCCGTTTGCCTTCGTTCCCTGCTGTATGCATTATGGGTTCAATGAGGGGTTGATGCATTCCCTGTTGTGTGCATTATGGGTTCGATGAGCACCCTAGTTATCCCCTATCTCATCTTCTTTATCTCCTCGTGTCCTTTGAGAGTCATCTTAGCACATCTATGTAAGAGCCCTGCTATGTGCATTATGGATTCGATGAGAGCTCAGGGTAGCTGGTGCTATGATCCCTCGGGATGGTAGCTGTGTGCTGTGATCCCCCGGGATGGTAGTTGTGTGCTGTGATCCCTCGGGAGGGTAGCTTTACGCTTTGGCCCCTGACTTTCTGTGTGCATCTCCCCGTTAGAGTGAGTCCCAGGGCCATGAGTTCCAATCTCCAGTCTCCCATCTCCATCTTTCCTTCGCCACCTCCATCAAGAAAATTGAAAACAAAAGAGATCAGCTATTTTAGGATTTTAGTTTCAGTGTCAGCTTAGTCCCGTGAGGCTTCTTAGCCCTCCCACGATCCTAGTTTGTTTAGGTTGTTTCCCTTTCCCAAATAATCCAGGGTTACATCGATTTTCGTCCCGCATCATTAAATGAACTTCCACTTGATGAGCTTCCTGGCTCCTTGATCACTCATGAATTAGTCATGCAGCGCTGTAGCAAGGATGATAATAAAAAGAAGAAATCTATAGCCTTTAAAGCTATAGCTAAAATCAAAAAGCAAGAAGAAGAGAACGAAGAAGAAAGCCCCTTCCCCAATGAAGAACTAGGAGATGATGACATTGCCTTAGTCACGAGGAGATTTAGAAGATTTATGGGCAGAAGAAAGTCAACGTATTGAAGGAAGCACCTTGGAAAGGGAGAACAAAGTAAAGAGAAGGAGAAAGACAAAGAAAAAGAAAAGAAGCAACAACACATATGTTATGAGTGCAAAAAGCCAGGACACTACCATTCAGAGTGTCCCACATTGAAGAAGGGTTACAAGAAGAAGAAGAAGAAAGCCATGATAGCAACTATTGGAAATTGTGTCCCAAACCCAATCGTCTGGGCTGTAGATGGTTGTGCTAATTTTATAATTATATATAATTTTTTTAATAAATAAAAGTTATTCTTTTGGCTGTTAATCATGTGTATTTTTCTAAAAAAAACTCTTGTGTGAAGAAGTCCTTAGAACTACATTATATTTGATATAGAGAGGATATATCAAGTAGTTCTTAAAACTAGTTCACAACTGATGCGGAACTATATATGCATGCAATTATTTTTTTTGTATTTTTAAATATTGAGTTATATGTTTAGTCCTGAAGAACAGACCAAGTAACAATGTAAAGAATTCTATATAAAAATAAGAAGCTAAAGGCATGCATAACATGACCTAAAAAGCAAAGGAAAGAGGACTGGCGAGGCTGAGAAGTCTCGGTTGGACTGTTCATTTGCAATAAAGCATCTGGTAGGCAGAGGGGGTGTACCTGGCAATGGTAGATGTGCCTGGTGTAGATCGTATGTGAAGAGGTCACTCTCACTCCCGGATGCAGCCTGGAAAATCAAGACAAAGACCCGCAGATTCCCGACTTTCTGCTCGGTGGTCTGATTGTGGCTCGACTGGAGTCGTTGGATTCATTGGAGTCGAGGGACCTGCAAACAACCATTATAGGGTTAGAAAACAAAGAACATGTTGAGAGTAAATTGGAAAACCAGCAAAGGGAAGATGTGATTTAAGGTGGGCGGCTAGGGCTTAGAGATGCAGGTGGAGGTTGGAAGCAGACGCAGGACATCGGGAAGAAGATAGGCTCACACATAATCCCTTTAAGCACACAACAGGTAGCACACAGCAATTGGAGAATTTTAGTATTATTTCATGAAAAAATTGTCTTGATACAAGAGATTAGAGCCCTTTAAATAGACTCTTAGACTTGGCCCCCAAGTAAGGTTAAAAGAGACATTACATAGGAATTTTAATCCCCATCAAACTCTAGCTAGAAAACATGGAAAGCTAGGTAGAAAAAATCCCTAAATTCCCTCCCTCTCTCCTTGCCTTGGTCGGCCAAAGGTGGTGACTCTAGTGGCCGACCAAGGGTGGTGAACATAAGGCCTTGGCACCACTAACTCCTCTCCTGGGCCTTGGCTGGCCCAGTTTGCTTCAGGTTGCGGTTCAGGGCTTCGAGCTTGACTCCCGGGCTTCTGATTTCTTCACATAGGCTTTTGATTTCTCCTCCTAGGCCTTCCATGATCCTCATAGCTTCAGTTAGGTTGGTCTTTACTTGGGTTGGCTTGGTCTTCACTTGTGTGAGTCATTGCTAGACATGTACTGAACTCCGGAAAATGATTTGCTCAACATGAGCTGATTAGTATAGGACTCAAGTAATAAAAAAAACAACTTAGATGGACTAAGCCTTTATTACAAATGAACTCAGATACTGCTAATTGATCCATAGAGGGTTGAGAAGCCTCTATCTTATTTTGGTGCCTCTGGTGTCCGCACCAATTCTCCCGGGGTGGGAGGAACTCGATCTTATCGAGTGAAGATCAGGCTAGCTCACATATCTCTCAAAGAGGTCTGGGTTGAGGCACTGCAAGTCCTCTCGAGAAATCCATGAATCGTCCAACTCTGGCCATCCTTGCCATCGGACTAGGTAGCGTTGATAGCCACGGCCCCAAGTCGTTAAAGCTTGATCATCCAAGATATGCTCGATCCGTTCTCCTCTCTCAGGCCAATTTATTGGTGGACACTCTGGACTAGGGTCACTCTCAATGGGAGGAATAGGTCCAAATGCCTCACTAGGTATCGCTGTCGGTTTCCTGTACTCAACCAGGTCTGCGATATTGAAGGTAGAAATGATGCCCAAATCCGAAGGCAAATCTAACACATAGGTATTTGGTCCAACCCTCTCAATCACTTTAAAAGGTCTGGCTCCACGAGCATGAAGCCTCTTAACGGTCCCGGGTGGGAACCGCTCGGCTTAAGCCTAATCATGACAGAATCCCTTACATCAAATTCCTTGGCCCTTCTTCGGGAATTAGCCAATTTCTTATATGTTTCGTTACTTAGGTTTATTTTTTGGCTAATGTCCTTTTGCAAGTCTTTAATATGCTGTGCGAACGATTTTGTAGACTTTGAGACTCGTGCATGAATGGGTAAAGGAATCAGGTTAATGGGATGATTAGGCTTGTACCCATGGACTATCTCAAAAGGACTCTTGCCCATTGTCCTATTTACTAAGCTATTATAGGCGAACTCTGCTCTAGGCAACAATAGATCCCAAGTTTCAATGTGTTCACCTACCAGGCATCTAAGGAGGTTTCCTAAACTATGGTTCGCCACTTCGGTTTGGCCATCTATTTGGGGGTGGTAGGCTGTAGAAAACTTAAGCTTGGTCCCTAACAAGTGCCACAGGATTTTCCAAAAATAACTGGTGAACCTACATCCCTATAAGATATGATGGTCTTGGATAGGTCATGGAGTCTAACCATATTATCTAAGAAAAGCTTGGCTACTCTAGACGCATCAAAGGTCTGGGAACATGGGATGAAGTGAGCCATCCTAGAGAACCTATCGACCACTACAAAGATAGAATCATGTCTCTTCTGGGTCTTAGGTAATCCTAACATGACGTCCATACTTAGGTCCTGCCAAGGGCGATCAGGCACTGGTAAAGGTGTGTAGAGACCAGTGTTTTGCTTCTGCTATTTTGCAACAGCACAAGTTCTACACCTGGCTACAATCTGAGTAACATGCCTTTTCAATCCTAGCCAAAAGAACTGGTCTTCCATCGCTAAGATAGTCTTATTCCTACCAAAGTGACCAGCTAAACCTCCAGCATGGGTCTCCCAAATTAGGAATTCTCTAAAAGAAGTTCTAGGTATATAGAGTCGATTGTTTTGGAAAAGGTAGCGATCCTGAATGGTATACTCATTATGGGTACTAGATGGTCCTAGCCTGAGGGTCTGGTAAATATCTCCAAAGTCTGGGCAGGTTTCATATTCATCCTTTAACCTATCAAACCCTATGACTTGGGTGCTGACTGATCCTAATAGTAAAGACCTACGGCTAAGGGCGTCTGCTACCTTACTGTCAGTTCCGGCATGGTGATTCAGGACAAAGGTATAGGCCTGAATGTACTCAATCCATTTACCGTGCCATGGGTTTAGTTTCTTTTCGAAGTTTAGGAACTTGAGTGCCTCATGGATAGAAATTAAGACAAACTCCTAAGATAGTAAGTAGTGTCTCTAATATCTAAGGGCCTGGACTACCGCATAAAATTCCTTCTCATAGGTAGAGTACTTAAGTTTAGCCTCATTCAGCTTCTCGCTGAAGAAGGCTATAGGGTGATTTTCTTGACTTAGTACCCCACCTATTCCTACTCCTGAGGCATTGCAAGCGACCTCAAACACCTTAATGAAGTTGGGTAATCTAAGAATGGGTGCATGGGTCATCTTATCCTTAAGCTTTAGGAAGGCCTTATCAGCTGCTTTGGTCCAGTCAAATGTACCCTTCCTAATGCAATTAGTTATAAGTGTGATGACTGTACTAAAACTCCTAATAAATTTCTTGTAAAAGGTTGCTAGGCCATGGAAACTACGCACATCGTGGATACTAGTGGGTATAGGCCACTCTACAATTGCCTTAACCTTTTCAGGATCTGCAGAAACTCCTTCAAGGGTAACAACAAAACCTAGGAAGATAACCCTATCTGTCATGAACTTATATTTCTTAAAGTTGGCATAGAGGCTATTCTCCCTAAGGGTAGCATACTAATCTCAGATGACTAAGGTGGTCCTCTTTAGTCCTGCTATAAATTAAGATGTCATCATAGTAGACCACAACAAATTTTTCAGTATATTCTTTCAGGACTTGGGTCATAATCCTCATAAATATACTTGGTGCATTGGAAAGTCCAAAAGGCATCACAACCCACTCAAACAGGCCATCCTTAGTCTTGAAAGCGATCTTCCACTCATCCCTAGGTCTAATCCTAACCCAATGATAGCCACTCTTGAGGTCTATCTTTGAAAAAATTTTAGCTCCGGCCATCATGTCTAACATGTCATCCAATCAAGGGATGGGAAACTTATACTTCACAGTTATTTTGTTGATGGCTTTATTGTCTATGCACATCCTCCAGGTACCATCTTTCTTAGGGGTCAGGAAAGCAGGGACTGCACATGGACTTAAGCTCTCCCTAATGAAACCCTTCCTAAGCAACTCTCCCACTTGTTTTTGTAATTCTTGATGCTCACTATGGTTCATTCTATAGTGAGGAAGGTTTGGTAAAGTTGGTCCTGGGACTAAGTCTATTGCATGTTGGATGAATCTAAGGGGTGGTAATTGATCAGGTAAATCATCAGGGAAGACATCCTCAAATTCTTTGAGAGCCTCAACAACTTCTGGAGGGTGTTCCTTTTGGGTCGGCTCATGCATTTCTTTGGTGGTCAAGATCCAAATGGGGTTAGCCTCAGTAATCTCTCTTTCTAACTCCTTAGCCTTAATCAGATTAACTCCAGGTTTCTTGTCCTTAAAGATACTAGAACCCCTCTTAACTAGGTCTCTAGGGGGAGTTGGGTGGATAACAAACTTATTCCCATGGTAGCTAAAAGCACAAATATTGGTTTGACCAAACATGTTTGCATTATGATAAAAAAGCCAAGGTTGACCTAGAATGATACTACTTACTTCCATGGGGATGACATCACACCAAGTCTTTTCCTCATATGTTTGCAATCTAACTAAGATTTGGCACCTAGCTTTGATCTTGATGGAGATGGAATCTACCTAAGAAACTTTGTAAGGGCTAGGATGGGGAACTATGGTCAATCCTAAAGATTTGACTATATTGACAAAGACAGCATTAACACAACTCCCACTGTCTATGATGATCTTAAGTACCTTACCCCATACCTTAATAAAGGTCTGTAGGATGTTAGTCATACACCAATCTTCCTTAACTGAGGTCTGGGTTAAGATGCACCTAACCACTCCTAATAGGTTCTCAGACTCAGGTTTCTCCTCCTCACCTTCATACTCGTCCAACAACTGGTCATCAGCCTCAAAGATCTCTCCCTCAGGTTTAGCTATGGGTTCAGGCTCTTCTTCCTCTAGCTCACCTAAGTGTAGGGCACTGGCTAGCAAAGTGGCATGGTTTCCAACATTTAAAACAGGTCTTCTGGGGATTGGGACTCCTATGGACCTCTATAGATTTTCCTCTATCATCTCTACGAGTCAAAGGAGTGTTAGGCTGGGGTCGACTCGGGTCAGGGTGATTCAAAGTGGGTCGACTCGGATTAGGTCGGCTAGGGCTGGGTCGGCTCTGGTGGGACTAGCTAGCTCCTGGATACTGACTAGGATATCTAGTGGGCTCAGGCTTTCGATAAATGGGCCCTCTCTGGAAATGCTCATAATCCCTAGCAATCTAGTAGGCATGGTCTAGGTCCCTAACCTCTCTCATGTAGAGCTCCCTCTTAATATCATCTCTCAGGCCAACCCTAAACCTAGATAGAACAACATCCTCATACTCATTTAGGTCACATCGCATGGAATACTCATCAAATTTTGCGATGTACTCATCTACACTCCTGCTACCCTGATTCAATCGCTGCCACTGATCCATTAAACCATAACGATATGATGGTGGAATGTATTTCCCTCTAAGCTTACCCTTCATGGCCCTCCAGGTGACTATGGGATCATGACCTCCTAGTCTAAGTGTTCTCTCAACACTAGCCCAATATAACCTGGCCTCCTGGACCAACTTAAGCTAAGCAAACCTAAACTTACGCTCCTCTGACATATCGTACCACTCAAAATATTGATCAACTTCTCCCTCCCAATCTATATAGACCTTAGGATCATGGCAACCATCAAAAATGGGTGCATCAAGTTTAATATGTCTATAGGATCTATCTTCCTGGTCTATAAAATCCTGATTGGGTCTTCTAGGGCGAACCTCTGGGATTGGATCATGATGATGGGCTCTCCTAGGTTCAGCCTCAAAGTAGGGATCAGGGTTTGGGGTCCTCCTAGGTTCAGCATCATAGTATGGGTCACGACGAGGGGTTCTCCTAGGATGGGGAGGCGACTCTGGATCTGGCTCAGACTATGACCCATGGGTTCTCTCTATGGTCCCTACATAATCCTCTACCTGATCAAACCTATTGACTAAGTGTTCAAGTCTATTATTGGTTCGGGTATTGGACTGGGTCAACTGAGTTATCTGGGTAGTTATCTGGGCCATTTGGTCTACAAGGACTTGAATTTGGGTTTCCAGCTTATCCATGGATTCAGTCAAAGAGGGAGATGGTGGGTGATATGATGCTCTTGACCTAGTGCTCATGCAAGACTCAACACTGACTCGACTACAGCTGCCTAGACCCAAAGCCCAATCAGAATGGGTTGACTCAACTTACACACAACTCAAATCCTAATCTTTCAAACTAGCCATGTAAGAGGTGGGATGATGGGAGGCCCCCCTGCTCTCGCAGGGACCCAATTAAGGAACCACCGATCCACTTAGGTCGTTTGACATTGTACCTCTTGCCTAGACACTAGTATCCAGTAATAGAAAATAAATTGGGTGCACTAGTCATCCCATAAAGACTGAACCCGACCGATGGGTGTCCCTAGCCCACTAGGGCAAATTAAGTCTAGTTAATTTTAGATTAGGCGTGGGACCGAATGCAAGGGGTGTGGTTTTAGGCTAAGGAGAGGTTATCAATTCCTCCCCTTATCTGGCATATAGAAAGTGCCCTTAAAGTAATTTATGCAATGATGGCAGGCAGATGAAGATGCAAATTAGGGTTGAGGTGTTTTAGTATTTTTGAATATATGTAAATTTTTTTTAGTTTTGGATTTTTCTTAAATAGAAAGATAATTTTAGATTATGATCTAATATGTAGGAAATATGCTAAAATTAAAGATATGCAAAGATTATACTAAAAAATCCTGAACTTTCCAAAATCGACTTTGCTGCCAAAATAGAGCAGAACTATTCTCAGGTAGTGTTTTGGCTGGGAGAAAATTCACAGATCAAAATAATTCCTGAGAAAATTCTAGAAACTAATTTGAATTATGAGAAATCCTTAAAAATAAATTTTAGAATTTTCTGATCTATGCAGGTAAAAACAATTAAAATAACATTGTATATACTGAAAGGCCAAAAATGAAAAAAACTCTAATGGAACTCTTTGTGTTCTTCTTTAGGGGTCAATTCATAGCGGCACCCCTATGCCATAGAAGATCCCATCAATTGGAAAGGAGGGTTTTGAAACCCTACTAGTCTCTATAATCGGATGGCCATGGTGAAGCACCCGATCCAAATATCCAAAGAGAACTGAGCCTAAACAGGCTCTGATACCAAATGATGCGGAACTATATATGCATTCAATTATTTTTTTGTGTTTTTAAATATTAAGTTATATATTAAATCCTGAAGATCAGACTAAGTAACGATGTAAAGAGTTCTATATGAAAATAAGAAGCTAAAGGCATGCATAACAGGACCTAAAATGCAAAGGAAAGAGGACCGCCGAGGCTGAGAAGTCTTGGTTGGGCCAGTTCATCTGCAATAAACCATCTGGCAGGCAGAGGGGGTGTACCTGGCAATGGTAGATGCACCTAGTGTAGATCATATGTAAAGAGGTCACTCTCACTCCCGGATGTGGCTTGGAAAATCAAGCCAAAGACCCGCGGATTCTTGGCTTTCTGGTCGGAGGTTCGATTGCGGCCTAGCTGGAGTCGTTGGATTCGTTGGAGTCGAGGGACCTGCAAACAACCAATCTAGGATTAGAAAATAAAGCACAAGTAGAGAGTAAATTGGAAAACCAGCAAAAGAAAGATAGGATTTTAGGTGGGCGGCTAGGGCTTGGAGATGCAGGTGGAGGTTGGAAGTAGGAACAGGACACCGGGAAGAAGAAGGGCTCACACAGAATCCCTTTAAGCACACAGCAGGTAGCACACAGCAATTGGAGAATTTCAGTATTATTTCATGAAAAAATTATCTTGATATAAAAGATTAGAGCCCTTTAAATAGACTCTTAGACTTGGCCCCCAAGTAAGGTTAAAAGAGACATTACATAGGAATTTTAATCCCTATCAAACTCTAGCTAGAAAACATGGAAAGCTAGGTAGAAAAAATCCCTAAATTCCCTTCCTCTCTCCTTGCCTTGGTCGACCAAAGGTGGTGACTCTAGTGGCCGACCAAGGGTGGTGAGCATAAGGCCTTGGTGTCACTTAACTCCTCTACTGGGCCTTGGCTGGCCCAGTTTGCTTTAGGCTATGATTCAGGGCTTCAGGGCTTCGGGCTTGACTCCCGGGCTTCTAATTTCTTCTCCTAGGATTTTGATTTCTCCTCCTAGGCCTTCCATGATCCTCATAGCTTCAGTTAGGTTGGTCTTCACTTGGGCTGGCTTGGTCTTCACTTGTATGAGTCATTACTAGATATGTACTGAATTCCAAAAAATGACTTGCTCAACATGAGCTGACTGGTACAGGACTCAAGTAATAAAAAAAATAACTTAGATGGACTAAGCCTTTATTACAAATGAACTCAGATGCTGCTAATTAATCCATAAAGGGTTGAGAAGCCTCTGTCTTATTCTGGTGCCTCTGGTGTCCGCACCAACAACCAAAGGATACATTGTCATAGGACGACAATGTATCAAGTATAGGTTGTTGTATCTCACATTGGTTGGTTGTCCTCTTAACTAAGGAGTATAGTGATACTGATATGACATACAAGTGAAATGTGTATGACATTTCACTGAACATGACCATCTACGGAGCTCCCTTCTGCCAAAGGATTGCTTGCAAAGGGATATGGGTATATATGCTCCTCAGACCTAAGGTCACCATGGTAGCTTGCGAGCAACTCACTGTACTCTGGTGCCGGACTACCTGGATTTCTAATCCAATGATGAAAGTTTTCTAGGTACAGTCAAGTATTTATAGAGCAATGGTGGATCAAGATAGAATTGTCCCCTCCAAATAGTTTGCAGTGAATGACTCGCTGTGTCTTAATTTAGCAAAACCTTGGCCAGGGTGATGTGGAACTATGCTCTGATACCAAAGAAAGGGTGATGGGGGATGGTGTGCATGAAAATCACCCTAAGACTCCAGACAAATACCGATGCTTATAATAAACACAGATTCTGGAGAATATTTAAATAAGATAGATCTTAGATCATGCATTCCCTCATTCTAGACTCAATAAAATAACAAAGAACCATGACTCAGAGATTGAGAAATCCCTGATCAAGGGCATGCACGCATTTCAAAACTTCAGAAAGCAAGTAAAGAGAGATAGAACCTTACGACAGTAATAGCTATTTTCCTGGGATGAGATCACTTAACCTTAGAAGATGCGGCCTGGATGATCAACAATCAGCCATCCAACGAACAGCATCCGGAGAATTGGTTGATGGCTAGGATCCCTTCAAAGGCTTGATACCGGAAAGGCCCTACAAGATTTATTCGTGGATTAGATTAGCCAAAATCGAAACACAACGGGTTAGATCAGCCCAAACCAAGACAAAAGGGATTAGGTCAGCCCAAACCAAATTCAACGGCTCAGGTGAGCCCAACCCAAAAACATATGGCCCAAAATAAAACACGGCCTAAATAAAAAAAATAAGGAACCGAGAGCTTTGTGGAACAGGGAAGGTAATCCAAAAAAATGGTGATCCGAAGAAGAAAGTGTCGGGTGCTCTCAGAGGGAAACAGAGGCTTCATTCTCGACAGGGAGTCAGCTTTGGGGAAGAATAGCAGCAGAGCAGGAGTCTGGAATGAAGCCGAGAGCTCGGGAGCTGGGAGGAGAAGATCTCGAATCGAGCAGAAACTCTATTAGGGAGGGTGGTCCAGAGAAGAAGCCAGCATCGGGGATGTCCGGAAATGCTGCTGTGTGCCCGAGGAGCAGGGAGGTGAGCCAGGCCTGGGTCGAAACTCCTTGGAGCAGTGATCCGGAACTGAAGTTGACGTTGCAGCAGATCGGAGGAGGAAAGTTTGGTGATGGAGGACCGGAGAGGCTCACAGATGTCAGGAGATCGGAGGAGGCTTCCGGATAATGGGAGGCCGGAGGAGGGAGGTTGGGCGGAGGAGCGGAAGGAGGGAGGGTCGGGTGGAGGAGATCGGTGGAGGGAGATCGGGTGAAGGAGACCGGAAGAAGGAGATCGGCTTCTACGGACGGGCTTCTTCTTTGAAGGCAGAGTAGTGGGGTTGGACGGAGGGTTTGGGGAAGATGGAGGCATTCGTGGGAGGGAGGTGCAACGGTCGAATACAATGACAAAGTGAGGTGTAGTGGTTCATGGAGTTAGATGGAAAGGATATGCAAGGGGTCGGAGATGGCGTGGAAGAGATGCAGTGGGATGATGGAGGTAGATGGTGTGGAAGGAAGCCAGCAATGGAGCCTCGCACTCCTCGATGTTGCGGTTGCAACAAAGGCAGGATCAGGGCCATGCACCCCTCGACGTCACCATGGAAATGAAGGCAATAAGAAGCAATCGGAGAAGAAGAAACTGGGTGGTTTTCATTACATTTCATCCATTCCCTTTCTTCACACAAAACAAGCCTTAATATAGGCTTACAACTGGGTTCCAAAAGGCTTTAAACGATGGGTTTAAGGCTAACTAATCCAAGGATTAGTTACATGATACACTAATTAGAGAATGTGGCATTATAGTTTGTTACGACCATGGGATTTCATGGGATTTTCCTCTATTTTTTTAATTACAAAATTGAAGCAAAATTCTGGAATTTTCTTGACACTTGGGATTTGGTTTGGCTGTGACTTGAGTCGGCTCGGCGGTCTCGGGTTGGCTCGACGGTGCAGGTCCTATTCTCCTTGTTCTATGATCTAGATGGGTTCTTGAGGCTTGATCTTCGTCTTGGTGTCCCCACCATTTCTCCTGGGGTGGGAGGTACTCAACCCCATTGAGTAAGGGTCTTTTCGGCTTTGATACTCTTCCAAGAGATCTGGATCAATGCGTTGTAGGTCCTCTATGGTAATCCACGAGTTCTCTGATTTAGGACAACCTTGCCATCTTACCAAGTAGCGTTGAAAGCCATTCCGTCGGGTACTGACAGCTTGATCATCCATCATCCAGGATTCACTCGATCTTTTCTCTTCGCTCAGGCCATTTTTGTGGACACTCTAAGATAGGTTCTCTCTCAAGTAAAGGGTCAAGCTCGAATGCCGCACTAGGAATTACTATCGATTCCATGTACTCAGTTAGATCAGAAACATTGAAAGTGGAGCTAATGCCTAAATGAGGTGATAACTTGAGCACATAGGCATTGGATCCAATTTTCTTAATAATTTTATAGGGTCCAGTACTTCGGGAATGCAGTTTCTTGACGGTTCCAGGAAGAAACCATTCAGGTCTAAGTCTTATCATGACAAAATTCCCTACAGAAAATTCTTTGAAATGTTTTATAGAATCAGCTTGTCTTTTATAAGCATCGTTACTTATTTTGATCTTTATTTGGGTGATTTCCTTATGCAAATTTCTAACATGCTGTGCAAAAGATTCGGCTGATTCGGACACTCTAGCATGCAATGGCAGGGGAATCAGATCAAGTGGTTTATTGGATTGGTACCCATGGACAATCTCGAAAGGGCTCTCTTTTGGGAATCAGCCAAGTTATTTTAAAATTTATACTTAACGCAAATTTTAATATGATACAAAATGCATACTTAACTATGCATTCCCATTGAAGAAAAAAAATTTTATTGGACTCTCTGGAGCCTAAACCTAACAGACTATAAACCCTCTAGGTTTGATCCTGGTCCAGTATACACTTGAAAATTTACAATGGATACCTAACAAATGCCATAATATCTTCCAAAAGTAGGTCACAAACCTAACATACTCAAAGAATTGGTGCAAACGAATAATCTCAACATAGTGTAGTTTGCAAGTTTGGGAAGCATTGGAAGCCTTAGGGTGTGACAGGAAATCAAAATTTTGTGACAATTTATTGGGCTTAGGGAACAGATCTTGGTGACTTACGGAGACCTTAAGATTAGAATATTGAGCTATGGGTGTCATAAGGTCAAATTAATGAATGGAGAATTTGGTCAAAGTAAGTGTAGATTTTTCATGCAAGGAAGGCTTAGTTAGTTCTAGAAAAATGTCATCAACAGGAATGAGCTCTTTACAAGGGGGCTGAATTAGGTCTTGGATTGAGGCTAGAAAAGTGGGTTCTTCCTGAGGGCATTGATTTACGGGAACTAGGTCCTCACTAATTTCTTATCACTCTAGTGTTTCCGGACTAGGCTCAACAATCTTATCTTATACATGGACTTCCTCAGGTAAGGTACTAAAGTTGAAATCTTCTCCTTCATACTCATTTAATAAACTCATGTCAGTCTCATACATTTTCTCAATGGGCTTAGAGTTGTCCTCTTCCTTTCCTAGCTCTTCAATCTGGGGATACCCTAAGTCTTGAATATTAGTGCACTCAATTTGTACTTCATTATTCTTGTTCCTATCGTTCATATGAACTAATGGGACAGTAGAATTTGGTTAGTCTAAGGGAAGTTGACTAGGGTTGGATTTGGGTTTAAAGGTACTAACCTTGTTGGGCTTAACTTGGTAGTTCATGAATTTTCTTTGATATGACTCAAATTTTCTAGCAGTATCATAGGCTTCTTCCAGGCTATAAATCTTCCAATGGAGAAGCTCCCGCTGGATATCCCTATGTAGACCATCTCGAAACCTAGCTATGGTCTCAGACTTAGATTCAATGGTGTTACATCTCCTAACAAGCTCCTGGAATTTCTTGATATACTCAGACACTAGCTTATCATCCTGTCTCAGTCGATACCATCGATCTAAAATTCTTTGTTTATAGAATCTACCTAGGTACTTATCTGTCAACTTACTTCTCATGTCTCTCCAAGTACTTATTTCCTCTCCTTTGTGATAACATTCATGCTCAATAACATACCAATGCGACCTAGCATGTTGGGTGAACTTGGTTTTGGCCAACCTAACCTGTCCTTATTTTGATATGTTAGTGTGCTCAAAATATTGATCCATTTATTCTTCCCAATCAATATACACCTCAGGATCTAGGCTTCCATTAAAAGTGAGGGCATAAGGTTCGGTGTGCCAAATGGGTCTTTCTTCTAGTTTGGTCATTGGAGAAAATGGAGTCTCAGGTTTATGCTCAAATGGTGGCCTAGGGGTTCTCTCAATGGAATCAAGTCGTGCCTCACATTGGTTTAACCTGGTCAATTGGGTAGACAAGTGAGCAGACATTTAGGCAAAGTCTTCTGACATGATTTTTAATAGGGCTTCTTACTGGTCATCCATGGATGACTTAGACTGATATGAGGTTCCTGCTCTAGTGGGCATGAGTCAAGCACGCAAAATCGTCTACGATCTACTAGATCTAGAATCTCAACTAGTTGTCTAAGTCAAGGTGACAAACCAGTATATGGTAACCCTGTTCTTGGCCAGGTAGGTGTAGGGGAGTGGAGGTCCCTGATCGCCAACCTTAGACACCAATCTGGGATTGGCTAGGTAGGCGGACCAACTCACTAGCCCTTAATCACCAAGCCTAGACACCAAGAGCAGTAGCACACACAGAATGGGCTGACGCCATGAATAGACACTTAGTCTTGATTGACCAGTTGGTGTCCTTAAGCTCTCTAGAGCAAAAGTACGTTGCTACTTGATTTTAATTAAAAGCTTGGGTCCAAAATGCAGGATGGTTGTTTTGGGCTAAGAAAAGGTAATGAAGTCCTTCCCTTATATTATGATATTGCCACCCTTAAGTAGCTTAATGCAACATATGAAATGCACACTCCATGATCTTAATGCAAACTAAGAAAACAGAAATGACACACAGATATATATATATATATATATATATATATATATATATTGTATGCCTGCGATAAAATAATTGTAATAAAGAAATGCGTTAGAACTAAACTATGCAAAGAACTAATATGAACAGGATTTTAACTAACAAAATGCTGTAGAAAAATAGTGAGTGGGCTAAACAAAATGCATGTCCTAACTAGGCTACGATACCAAGAATGATGTGGAACTATGCTCTGATACAAAAGAAAGGGTGATGGGGGATGGCATGCATAAAAATTACCTTAAGACTCCAGACGAATACCGATGCTTATAATAAACACAGATTCTTGAGAACATTCAAATAGGATAGATCTTAGATCATGCATTTCCTCATGCTAGACTCAATAAAATAACAAAGAACCAAGACTCAAAGATTGAGAAATCCTTGATCAAGGACATGCACGTATTTCAAAACTTCATATCTAAAGCAAATAAAGAGAGATAGGACCTTACGACAGTAATAGCTATTTTTCTATGATGAGATCACATAACCTTGGAAGATGCGGCCTGGATGATCAACGATCAGCCATCCAATGAACGACATCAGGAGAATTGGTTGATGGCTAGGATCCCTTCAAAGGCTCGATACCGAAAAGGCCCTACAAGATTTAATCATGGATTAGATTAGCCAAAACTATAACATAATGGGTTAGATCGGTCCAAACCAAAACAAAAGGGATTAAGTCGGCCCAAACCAAATTCAACAGCTCAGGTGATCCCAAACCAAAAACATATGGCCCAAAACAAAACACGGCCCAAATAAAAAAAAAAAAAAGGAACCGAGAGCTTTATGAAACAGGGGAGGTAATCCAAAAAAATGGTGATTTGGAGAAGAAAGCGTCGAGCGCTCTCAGAGGGAAGCAGAGGCTTCGTTCTAGATGGGGAGTCGGCTTTGGGGAAGAACAACAGTAGAGCAGGAGTCCAGAACAAGGCCGAGAGCTTGGGATCCGGGAGGAGACAATCCCGAACCGAGCAGAAACTCCATTGGTGAGGGTGGTTCGGAGAAGAAGTTGGTGTCGAGGACGTCCGGAAATGCTGCTATGAGCTCGAGGAGCATGGAGGTGAGCTGGGCCTGGGTCGGAACTCCGTGGAGCAGTGATCTGGAACTGAAGTTGGCATTGCAGTGGATTGGAGGAGGAAAGTTTGGCGATGGAGGACCGGAGGAGGCTCACAGATGTCAGGAGATCGGAGGAGGCTTCCGGATGATGGGAGGTCGGAGGAGGGAGGTCGGGCGGAGAAGCGGAAGGAGGGAGGGTCGGGCAGAGGAGATCGGTGGAGGGAGATCGGGCAGGGGAGACCGGAAGAAGGAGATCGGCTTCTACGGACAGGCTTCTTCTTTGAAGGCAGAATAGTGGGGTTGGACGGAGGGCTTGGGGAAGACAGAGGCATTCGTGGGAGGGAGGTGAAGTGGTCAGGTACAGTGACAAAGTGAGGCGCAGTGGTTGATGGAGTTAGATGGAAAGGATGTGCAGGGGGTCGGATACGGCGTGGAAGAGATGCCGTGGGATGATGGATGTAGATGGTGCGGAAGGAAGGCAGTGGTGGAGCCTCGCGCTTCTCGATGTTGCGGTTGCAACGAAGGCAGGATCAGAACCTCGCACCCCTCAACGTTATCATGGCAACGAAGGCAAGAAGAAGCAATGATGGTTTTCATTACATTTCATCCATTCCCTTTCTTTGCACAAAACGAGCCTTCATATAGGTTTACAGTCGGGTTCTAGAAGGCTCTAAACGACGAGTTTAAGGCTAACTAATCTAAAGATTAGTTACAGGATACACTAATTAGAGAACGTGGCTATTAGAGTTTGTTACAGCTACGAGATTTCGTGGGATTTTCCTCTATTTTTTTGATTGCCAAAATTGAAGCAAAATTTTGGAATTTTCCTGACACTTGAGATTTGGTTTGGTCATGACTTGAGTCAGCTCGGTGGTCTTGGGTCGGCTCGACGGTGCAGGTCCTATTCTCCTTATTCTGTGATCTAGATGGGTTCTTGAGGCTTGGTCTTGGTCTTGGTGTCCCCACCATAAGATAGTTCTTATGAGGAGTCACAGAACTTGTATGATTGAGACACGATCTGGATGAACCAAATTAGGGTTGGCAATCGAATCCTAGGTCATCATGAGCATTATGAGGTCAAAGGGATGAGTTATACAGTAGCCATATGCCAGAGGATCTTGAAAATTGCTCTGCAGTCTTCGACCTATCTGGATATCGGGTATCATTACTAGATGAAGACTTTGACTGGTACTGGAAGTGTTCTAGTGATACCAGCTTAGCGTTTGAACCAATAGGGTCACACACTATAAGAGTTTTTATATGATCTTAAGGCTGATTGATGATTGAGAATCGTTTGCTGTCACTGGAGGTCAATATGATTGACCCTATGTCGACACTTGAGGAGTCGATACTTGGCTATGACAAGAAGTATTTCTGGAAGACTCTTATGGATGAGCTAACTCGACCCTTGCTCGAGCTGACTCATTCTTGCTGAAAGAACAGTCTGACTGTTCTATGACAAGCCAACTTGACTTCTGCTCGAGCCAACTCATCTCTGCTCGACCAGAAAATCCTAAATGGATTTTTTTGAAAGTTTTTTTTAGGAAGGTTTTGACATGGATTGAATTTCGAATTCAAGCTGTTTTGGCTCAAAACTTTCATAGAATGATTGTCATTCCTTCCTAATATGGTTAGAGCCAAATTGATATGCCCCTTGACCTTCTCCCCCAATCACTCCTCCTTTCTTTTTCTCCCTTTCATGCCTGCCTCTATAAATAAAGGTTGTTTTAGGGGTTACTAGTTGGTTGAAAAACTAGAAGAGAAAAGGGACTTGTGAGGACTAGGGAATTGGGTGTGAGAATACCTAGCATTCAAGCTAGGTCTTGGAAAGAGAGCTAGTTAAGAAGGGTTCCACCTCTCCTCCTTGTCTTCCAAGAAGAAGAAGAAGATCGGCCTCAAGGATCCTAAGGAGATAGCACTCCGATGGAGTTGATCAAAGTCGAGCCCTGGTGTGTATTACCTATAGAGGCTAGACACGTGTGTGGCTCGAGCGCTTTACCCTTTTCCACAATATTTTCAAAGGTATAATAGTAAGGTACTTTTATATCTTTGCTTCTTTCTTGCTTTTGATGTTTATATTGCATGCTGTATTATTATATTAGATCCTGTTACAGGTAGTTTGGTAGATCGTTTCAATCGATCTACCTAGCCTTCCGCTGTCATTATTTTAAAATTATTTTAAAATACTTTTCCTCTGCCTAGTATGTTTTTTTCCTTCAATGGTATCAGAGCACCAAGTTTTCTTGTAGTATAATAATGTTAGCATGCTTTTAACATCATGTTTTTCTTGGATTGAGTGCTTCACCATGGCCGTCCGGTCATAGGAGAGAAGTAGGGCTGCAAGACCCTCTCTTTTCATTTAATAGGGTCTCCTATGGCGTGTAGGGGTGCTGCTTATGATTGACTCATGAAAAGAAATTATAGATTAAAGTGTTTTAATCTATTGTTATGATCATAAAACAAATTTAGATAAGATCTAAGAGTTTTGTTTTGATCATGTTTAATCTCTAACTTTGAATAGTTCAAGTAAGATGCATTAAATTGAAGTCACTATTTTTTGCCCAGGCAAACAAGCCAACTCGACTCTTGCTCGGTCGACTCATTTATGCAGGTAGAATAGTTTATATGTTCTGGGTTCTGGATGAGCCAACTCGATCCTTGCTCGAGCGACTCGTTTCTGCTAATAAATGAATCTATCAATTTTTGGTTCTGGACGAGCCGACTCACATTCTGCTTGAGTCGACTCGACCAGAAAGCCTTGAAATAATGAATTCAAATTTGCTTGTAAAATTATTTTACATTCTTAATTAAAATTGTTTCGATTATTTAAGGCTATTGGACTTAATTAAGACTTAAGTTATATTGAATACCAAAAAACTCTAGGAATATGATTCAAAGATTTTAAGTCATTTCAATAAGCCTTAAGGGTCATGGGTTAGCTTCTTTTGGATCATTAATTGGGTTAGACCTAAGTTTAGATGCATTGGACTAAATAAAGAACTAATCTAATCAAATATTGAGTTAGGGTTTCTTCTCTATAGATCTCTCTAATAGTTAGATTGATTAGTCCATATATCTAAATGGACCTAATTTGTGGCTCAGTGGTCGGCCTAAGTCTTTAGGCTAGTCTAATTGACTTTGATGAACTAATTGGTGTCTAGGTAAGTTTGGCAGTTTGATCATAGTTCTTTGGGGCTATCCTTCACCTGGCCAACTCGGTTGGTGTCTAAGGCAAGATGGTTAATGGCGAAACCCATCCCATGATCTCACTTACTTGGCCAATATGGTTGATCAAAATTGATTGGATAGCTTATTGACTCGTGTTAACCCAAGTCATCCAAGGTTAATCAGTCTTGACTGATTTTAGGTATCCATGGATCATTAGTTATGAGTAACCCTCCTTGCTAACTGATGTGATTAGTGGGAGGTTGATCCATGTCTTCTCATTTCTTCTTCTATCACATTAAAATTAAACCCTCTAAATTATTAAGTCCTTAAAAGGATGAAGTTATGAGGATAACCAAATCCTAGCCTCCCATTAAGTGGGATGGTAATGGATCCAATAGTTGGATGTTCACCAGTAGATCCAAAGATGAGGTGTTCATCGGGCTATTGGAATTGCTGTTCCTAATATGATGGCTCAATGCAACTCTCTTAACGGTAGTCAGGTGGGTCGGCCAAAGTCGAGCTTGACTATTCATTAGCTAGAAGCATTGGATTTTGTCATATTAATGGTTGGACCTAACTAGGACCTTCAATAGGAGGCCCAAAGGTTGATTGAAGTGTACCTTGGAGCAAAATCCAAAATACTAGGGTTTACTTGGAGAAGTAATCTGTTGAAGAACCAACCTTTAGATGCACATGGGTGGGCCAGCCAAAGTCAGGCTCATGTGTTATCTATTGGACTCTAGTACCTACTACTGAATTAAAGTAATTCATCAGATTGGAGGTAGAGGCTACTAGTCTGAACAATTAGTGGGAGGGGCCTTTAGACTAAAGTCCATGTCTTTAGGTTAATAATTCATATACACTAATTAGTCTTTGGTTTTCCTTTTAGATGTCTTCCAACCGGTCTCTTCTCGACAATGAGAAGCTCAGGGGTCTCAACTTTGATAGCTGGTATTCGAAGGCTTAGGATTGTCCTGGAGCATGAACAGATCCTGTATGTGATATCGGATCCAGTACCTGAAACCCCTACTCCCAATGCTCGGGGTTCGGTCAGAGACACTCATCAGAAGTGGTTCTCTGATAGGACCACTATATGATGCATTATGTTAGTAGCGATGAATGATGAGTTTAGTTGCAAGTTTGAAGAAGCCCAGCCAGAAGAGATCCTTTAAAAGTTGAAGGAGTCTTTCGGGATACCAGACAACATTAAGAGATACAGGGTCTCCTGTGCTATCTACAACACATGGATGTGTGATGGAACCTCAGTCACTGATCATGTACTGTATATGATCGAGATGATTGAGCACCTGGGCAAACTCGGATGTCCCTTACATGAATAGCTCAGGAAAGATGTGATTCTGAATTCCCTGCCATATTCATATCTAGATTTTCTCGATTATTATAGAATGAATAAGCCTACAGTTAATTACCACGATCTGTTGGGATTATTATAGACTTATGAGAAATACCACCATCTGAATAAAGCGATGGTGAATCTAGTGGGAGGTTCTTCAGCAGGGCGTTGTCCCTTTAAGAAAAAAAATAAAGGAAAAATGGTGCTAAATGCTTATGGGCCTAGTCAGGCCAAAAGAGTGAAGGCTGATAAAAGCCAAGTGGAGTGCTTCTTCTATAAGAAGCAGGGTCATTGGAAGAGAAACTGTCCTCTTTATATTGCGTCCCTTGACCCGAATAGGTCTAAAAAGAGGAAGCAACAGGATGGTGTTGGACAAGGTATTTATATGATAACACCTTGTAGTTTCTGTATCTACGATACTACTAATTGGGTATTGGATACAGGAAGTCCAATTCATATTTATAATTCTTTGTAGGGACTTCAAGTTAGTGAAAGATTCAAGGACGGCGAGAGATTTTTGAACGTAGAAAATGGAAGCCAAGTTCTAGTCCTAGCATTCGGAATCCTCAAACTTATTTTTAAGTCTTGTACCATTATTTTGAATGAGTGTCATTATTGTCTATCTTTTATCTTGAATATCATTTCTATAGGCCAATTGGCCATGTATGATTATGAACTATCAATAAAGAATGACATTTTCAAAATCATTTGGAATGATTATGTTTTGATAAATGGATTTATGAATAATGGCATTTATGTACTATCACGACCTATTAGTGTAGTGTACACATCTAGCAAATGCCCTAGGTTAGATAATGTCAGCGATACGTACCTGTGACATTGTAGGCTAGGTCATATTAACAAGAACAGGATAAATAGGTTGAGAAGCGAGGGTCTCCTCAAGTTTAATGAAAGTGGTTCACTACCCACCTGTGAGTCCTATCTTCTTGGAAAGATGACAAAGTCACCTTTTACTGGAAAAGATGAACGAGCAATGAGATTCTAAGTCTAGTACATACTGATGTATGCGGATCCATGAATGTTTGTGCCAGAGGTGGGTACAGTTATTTCATTACATTTAAAGATGATCTTTCGAGGTATGGTTATGTCTTCTTGATAAGACATAAATCTGAATCATTTGAAATGTTCAAACGATACCATAGTGAACTAGAAAATCAAACTGGAAGATATATCAAAACCTTTCAATCAGATCGAGATGGTGAATACCTTTCTGGTGAGTTTCTAATATATCTCGAGGAGAATGAGATTCTCTCTTAGTGGATGCCTCCAGGGACACCTCAGTTAAATGGAGTGTCTGAAAGGAGGAATCGAATCCTATTGGACATGGTTTGGTCCATGATGGACTTTGCTTCTCTATCGCTATCCTTTTGGGGATATGCTCTAGAATCAGCCTGTTACCTTTTGAATAGGGCTCTGAGTAAGTCCGTTAGCAAAATCCCATATAAGATATGGATTAGATGTAAGCCGACACTCTCACACCTTCAGGTCTGGGGTTGCCTGGCTTATGTAAAATATTTGGAAATGGACAAACTTGGACCTAGGTCTGACCGGTGCCTATTTGTTGGGTATCCAAAAGAGTCTAAGGGGTATTACTTCTACTTGGCTAAGAAACAAAAGTATTCATTAGTCTTAGGGCTATCTTTTCGAAAAAGGAGTTCATTGGTGAAGGAACTGTAGCCGTGTACTTAGTGAAGTTCAACAAGTAGAAGAACTGACACACTTAAGGGATAACATAGAATCGATTGTGATTAGATCACACCCGGAGCCCATACAGGAACCATTAAGGAGATCCGGTAGGGTACTAAGTCGACTAAATAGATACTATGATTTCTTGGTCCGGGATGGTGATCCCATTAAACTCGATTAGAACAATGAAGATCCGATCACCTATATGGATGCGATGCAGAGATCCGACTCTTAGTTATGGCTAGGAGCCATGAGATCCGAAATGGAGTCCATGGAAATCAACAATGTATAGACATTCGTTGATCCACCTGAAGGGATAAAACCCATTGGGTGCAAATGGATTTTCAAAAAAAAAAGGGCGCAGACGGGTAGGTAGAGACCTATAAAGCCCATTTGGTTGCCATGGGATATCATCAACATTATGGTATTGACTATGACGAGACGTTCTCTCCTGGCAATGCTCAAATCCATTCAGATCATGCTTGCTTTAGCAGCACACTTTGACTATGAAATCTGGCAAATGGATGTCCGAACAGCTTTCTTGAATGGTGACCTGGAAGAGGAGGTGTATATGATACAACCTGAATGATTCACATCCACAGATGAGTCAAAGGTATGCAAGCTTCAAAAGTCCATCCATGGACTGAAGAAAGCATCAAGGAGTTGGAACATATGATTTGATAAGTGTATCAAGTCGTATGGCTTCGTTAGGAATGGAGAAGAACCTTGCATTTACAAATGGGTTGATGGTTTTGTGATTGTATTCCTTGTATTGTATATGGATGACATTCTGTTAATCGGGAATGACATCCCAGCACTACAAGGAATAAATGTCTGGTTGTCATCTCCATTCTCTATGAAGGACTAGGGTGAAGCCTCTTACATACTAGGTATGAAGATCTATAGAGATAGATCTAAGAGGCTTCTGGTACTGTTCCAGTCTATGTACATCGATATTGTGCTGAAGCAGTTTAGCATGAAAAATTCCAAGAAAGGCTCTCTCGATAGGCTCTGGAATTGCTCTCTCTAAAAAGGATTATGCAACAACTCTGGAGGAGAGGGAGCGTATGACTAGAATCCTATATGCCTCGGTAATGGAATCTATCATGTATGCCATGACATGTACTAGACCAGATGTGGCAAACTCATTAGGCGTAGTGAGCAGATACCAGTCTGACCCAGGTGAAGCTCATTGGAAGATGGTAAAAACCATCCTTAAGTATTTGCGAAATACTAAGAACCAATGGCTGATTGATGGAGAACCTGACTTGAAACTTGTGGAGTATACTAACTCCAGTTTCCAGTCAGATAAGTGTTGGGAATTGTGTCCCAAAGCCAATCACCTGGGTTGTAGGTGGTTGAGCTAAGTATTGTACTCTTTCTTTGAATTAATAAAATATTTTTTTTTGGCAGCTCATCACATATTGTATTTCCCTAAAATGAACTCTTTCCATGTGATGAAGTCCTTAGGACTACACTGACTTCGATACAGAGAGGATGTATCGAGTGGTCCTTAAACCCTGTTCACAACCAAAGGATATATTGTACTGGATGGCAATATATCAAGTATAGGTTGTTGCAGTTTACATCGTTTGGTTGTCCTCTTGACCAAATAAGTGTGGTGATACTGATGTGATCTACAAGTGGGATATGTGGTATCTCATTGAACGTGACTCCGTGCAGCCACTTTCTGCCAAAGGGATACTCATGATTGGATATGGGTATATGTGTCCCTCTGACCTGAGGTCATCACGGTAGCTTGCAAGCAACTCCCTGTGCTTTGGTACCGGACTACCCGGATTTTTAATCCGGTGACGAAAGGTTTCTGGGTACAGGCAAGTACTTGTGGAGCAGTGATGGACCAAGATGGAATTGACCTATCAAAACAGTTTGGATTGAATGTCTCGCAGTATCTCAATTTAGCAAAGCCTTGGCCGGGGTAGTCCTAGTGAAGAGTCACTGGGCTTGCAAGGTTGAGACACGTAGTCGACTGACTCAGTCTGGGTTGGCAGCCCAATCTCAGTCGTCCTGAGCATTGGAGGTCAAAGGGATGAATTATACGGTAACCATATGCCAGAGGTTCGATTGATTGCTCTCGCATCTTCGACCTATCCGGACATCGGGACCCATTGCTAGATGGTATCTTGTGCTGGTACTGGAATTGTTCCAGTGCTACCACCTAGGTTCGAACCTATGAGGTCACACGCCATAGAGGATAACTCCCTGATCCAGGTACCAGTATTTGATTAGGAATCTTATCGATGATGGTTTGATTGAGCACATTGGATTGACATGGGTTTGGGTCTATCAGAATTTTGTTCTGATTTATCAGAAATTGTTTTCTGGTTAACCAGGACTAGACCAAGCCTTCTGTTAATTAGATTTTGATCTAATTATATGGATGAACCTTTTTTGAACCATTGGGTTTTTTATTAAAACCTTTTGAACTGGTTTTTGACCCTTTGAACCGATCATCACGGTAAATTGCCAGCTTTGGGCAAACAGGGCTTTTGGGCATCCCTTCTTCTCCCCTTTTGCTTTCGTTTTGGCTGGATATTAACTCCCTTTTATTGCTTCATTGAAATGAATTGGATTCGTTTTTAATCGGTGCTGCCTTTTGGTTTTCCCAGTAAGACCTTTCTCCTCCCTTAAACACCGGTTGAATTAGTTCATCGCTACTTATAAAACTCTGCTGGGCGCTGATCTTTTCGGTAGTGCAGAAAATCATGAGGCTGAAACATCTCTGGGTTCTTATTTTTTTAAGAGATTTCTTCACCCTTTCCATCGCAAACTCTGGGGCTGGGCTCTTATTGAGTGATTGGGAGAGAACCAACCTTTAGTCCTTATTCCTTGTGCTCAGTTGGAAGAAGAAGGACAAGCTTTGTTTTGAGAAAGATTGCTACAAAACAACTGTCCTTCTTCCCACCGTCCAAAGGTTATCCGGCGACTAGCATCGCCTGTGAACCGGATCTGAGGAGCCCCACGCGTGTCTCCCCTCTAGAGAGTGCTCATTTGAGCACTTGGGAGCCGAATCAACCTCCCTTTGCTGCTATTCTTGCTGTTTGTTTTGAGTTGCAGGTTTTAACCTTTTGTTGCTTTTTGGAGAAGAACAAGAGTGATTCAACGTTGAAGATCCACGCCTATCCCTTCTCCATTTGAAGCAAGAGAAGTCCTTGCTGTTGGTGATAGAGAGGAGACCAAAGATTGGTCATTTGGATTGGCCTTTTGCTACTGTTTAGAAGAAGGAAAAACATAGCATTCCAACGATTGAAGAGGAAGACAACAGGAATAAAATTATTCCTGTTATCCCAGTTATTCCAGAACTATACCAGATTTATTCCAGGCAGGAATAAGGTATGGGTTTTGATTTTTAAATTCATGCATGCATAGATCAGAGTTTATAAAATATTTTATAAACATTACATGCCTATATTATGACATGTTTTAGTCTGTACATGCTTCCGGATCATGTTAGATCCTGCGAGGAGTAGGTTTTTCTGCTGTTTATTTTAAAATTATTTTAAAATACTTACCAGATCCCTGCTCTTGCGTGCTAAGTAGGTATCTGCAAAAGCCCTTTTTAACTTTCAGTGGTATCAGAGCCAGGTTACAGGTGTAACATAATCCTGATGCATGTTTTAGATTAAAAATTGTTTAATCTACTTTTTGTATCATGATAGTACTTTTAGGAACCTAGTTGAGACCTTTATCATGACCGTGTATCTTTGACACGATGCGGATCGTCTGTGTTGGCCTCTTCAGAAGGATCCTTTAAGAAAATCTTGGAATTAAAATTATTTTAGTTTAGATACAGTTTTGACATGTCTGTTAATTATTGGGCCATGAAATGTTTATAAAATAAAAATCTAGATATGATGCATGATTTTGTTATGTAAAAGATGTTTTACACTGACACTTAATTAAAAATGTTTTGATTAAAAGTATGGCTTATTAAAATTAAATTATTAGGTTTATGAAATCTAATTTGATATGAATAAGCCATTTCTGGGTTAAATTGGGTTAGTTTTCTAATTGGGTCTTTAACTGGGTTAGACCTAGGTTTAGTTGAACCGGATAAAAAGAAGATTAAACAAAAGTTGTTTAAGGCCCTTCTTTAAAACTATCTAATAGTTAGATTAGTTGATCCATTCATCTAAAATGGATCCAATTAGTGGCTCAGTGGAAGCCCGAGTCTTTAGGCTAGTCTGATCGAGTCTGGTAAACCGACTGGTGTCAAGGTAGGTTTGGCATGTTGATCATGGTTGCGTGAGGCTACCTCTTTCCTGGCCAACTTGGTTGGTGTCTAGGAAAGATGGTTAATGGCGGTTACTCATCCATGATCTCACCTACCTGGCTAGTCGAGTCGACCAGAACTGATTGGAAAAGCTCAATGACTCGAGTTAACCCATGTCACCCAGGTTGATCGGTCTGACTAATCTATAGGTGCCCATGGATCGTTTGTTGATTCATATCTACCCTCCTGGAATCTGATTGATTCAGTGGGAGGATGATCCATGTCCTTATTTTTTTTCCTCTATCACAACTAAAAATCCTCTATAATTATTAGGTCCTTAAAAAGACTAAGTCAATGTGTTGACAGTGTCTTAGCCTCCCATTAAGTCAGTTAGAAATGTGTCCACTAGCTTGGTGTGCATCGGCAGTTCCAAAGAACGGGTGTACATCCGGTGACTGGAATTTCTATCTAATCGATGATGGTTCAGTGCAACCTCCTTAACAGGACCAGGTGGGCCGGCCAAAGTCGGGCTTGGTCTTTAGTTAGTTGGAAGCATTGGGTTTGTCATTTTAATGGTTGGACCTAACTAGAGACCCGCAATAGGAGGCTCCAAGGCCGATTGGGGTGTTCTCTAGGGCAAAATTAATTACTGAAAATTGTTTAGGGAAGCAATTAGTTTGCGAACCTGCCTTTAGGCTCGTATGGGTGAGCCGGCCTAAGTCGGGCTCATGCGAGGCCTATTGGATTTCAGTACCCACTTGAAAAAGTGTTTTCATGGATTGGAGTTAGAGGCTACCAATCTTAAAACTTAGTGGGAGAAACCTTTAGACTAAAGTCCAAGTCTTTTGGTTAAAATTAATTCATACACTAATGTGGTCTTGTTTTCTTTTCAGATGTCTTCTAACTTATCGCTCCGGTCACTTTTCGACAATGAGAAGTTAAAGGGTCACAACTTCGATAGTTGGTATCGAAGATTAAGAATCGTTATGGAGCATGAACGGATCCTCTATGTAATAGCGGATCCGGCACCTGAAATCCCTCCCGCTAATGCACGGAGTGCGGTCAGATACTTTTATCTGAAGTGGGTCTCTGATCGGACTACTGTCCGTTGCATTATGTTAGCGGCGATGAACGATGAGTTCAGTCACAAATTCAAGGAGGCCCAACCTGATGAAATCCTTCAAAAGTTGAAGGAATCCTTCGGCACCCCGGATGATGTAGAACGGTACAAAGTATATTGTTCCATCTACAACTCCAAGATGCCGAATGGTGGTTCAGTCACTGATCATGTATTATATATGATCGAGCTGATTGAAAAACTGGGCAAACTCGGATGCCCCTTGCACGAGCAGCTCGGCAAGGATGCGATCCTGAATTCTCTTCCCTCTTCTTATCTTGACTTTTTTGATCATTACAGAATGAACAAGCCTGTAGTAAACTACCATGGTCTTTTGGGGTTGCTGCAGACTTTCAAGAAAGACCACCAACTGAATAAGGGGGTGGTGAATTTAGTGGGAGGAAGTAGAGGTCGTCGTCCCTTTAAGAAAGGGAAGAAGAAAATAAATAAGAAGGGAAAGAAGGTGCAGAATGCTCCTGGCCCTAGTCAGACCAGGAAGTATAAGGCTGATCAGTCTTTGCAGAGTGCTTCTACTGCAAGAAGAAGGGACACTGGAAGAGGAACTGTCCTCTTTATATTGCGTCCCTTGATCCGAACAGGTCGAGGAAGCAGAAGTCTACTGAACAAGGTATTTATATGATAAAACCTTGTAATTACTCAATTGTTGATACTGCTAACTGGGTATTGGATACTGGTAGTCCAATTCATGTTTGTAATTCGTTACAGGGACTTCAAGTTAGCAGAAGATTTGAAGATGAAGAACAGTTTCTGAGCATCGGGAATGGAAATCGTGTTCCAGTACTGGCGGTCGAAGTCATGCATCTTGTCTTTGAGTCTTGTACTGTCGAACTAGTCGACTGTCACTATTGTCCTAGTTTCATTATGAGCATAATCTTTGTAGGCCTTTTGGCCAATTATGGTTTTGAACTATCAATAAAGGGAGATTTTTGCAATGTTATTTTGAATAACTCTGTGATAATGAAAGTTAGATTAAATAATGGCATATATGTACTATCAAGGCCTGTTAGTGTAATGTACACTTCTAGCAAATGCCCAAGGTTAGATAATGTCAACGATTTGTATCTTTGGCACTGTAGGCTAGGTCATATTAACCAAAATAGGATAAACAAGATGCGAGGAGATGGACTCCTCGAGGTCAGTGATTCTGAATCACTGCCCATTTATGAATCCTGTTTACTTGGTAAAATGACCAAATCACCTTTTACTGGAAAAGGTGAACGAGCTACAGAACTTCTAAGTCTAATACATACTGATGTATGTGGACCGATGATAGTTAGTACCAGAGGAGGATACAAATATTTCATTACTTTTACAGACGACTTTTCGAGGTTCGGTTATGTCTTTCTAATGAGACATAAGTCTGAGTCGTTTGAAATGTTCAAACGATACCGTAATGAAGTAGAAAAGCAAACTGGAAAAAGTATTAAAACTCTTCGATCTGATCGAGGTGGTGAATACTTATCTGGTGCTTTTTTGACATATCTCGAGGAGAATGGAATTCTCTCACAGTAGACTCCTCCAGGAACACCACAGTTGAATGGTGTGTCTTAAAGGAGGAATCGAACCTTGTTAGACATGGTTCGATCCATGATGGGCTTTGCAACTCTGCCGCTATCTTTTTGGGGATATGCGCTTCAGACAGCCTGTTACTTATTAAATAATGTTCCAAGTAAGTCTGTTGTCTCCACTCCATATGAGATGGGGACTGGATGTAAACCCTCAATCTCACACCTTCGGGTCTGGGGTTGTTCGGCTTACGTAAAGCATTTAGACTTAGACAAGCTTGGTCCTAGGTCTGATCGGTGTTTATTCATTGGTTATACTAAGGAAACCAAAGGGTATTTCTTCTATTTGGAAAATGAACAAAAGGTGTTCGTTGCTCTTAGAGCTATCTTTTTGGAAAAGGAGTTCCTTGGAAAAGGAACTATAGCTTTTAAGATTGAACTTGATGAAGTTTAGCCAATAGAAGAACCTGCACTCTCTAAGGACATCGTAGAACCGGCTGTGATTGAATCACACCCAGAACCCATTAGGAGATCCGGTAGAATACCATGTCAGCCGGACAGATACTACGGTTTCTTGGTTCGGGACGGCGATCCCATTGAGCTCGATGAGAACAATGAGGATCCGATCACCTATATGGATGCACTTCAGAGATCATACTCTGAGGCATGGCTTGGAGCCATGCGATCCAAAATGGAGTCCATGGAAATCAACAATGTTTGGACATTGGTTATCCGCCTGAAGGAATAAAATCCATCGGGTGTAAATGGATCTTCAAGAGGAAAAGGGGCACTGATGGGAAGGTAAAGACCTATAAAGCCCGTCTGGTTGCCAAGGGGTATCGTCAGCGATATGGTATCGATTATGACGAGACTTTCTCCCCTGTGGCAATGCTCAAGTCTATTCGGATCATGCTTGCTTTGGTAGCATATTTTGATTATGAAATCTGGCAGATGGATGTCCGAACCGCTTTCTTAAATGGGGAGCTGGAAGAGGAGGTGTATATGATACAGCCTGAAGGGTTCACATCCACAGATGAATCAAAAGTATGCAAGTTGCAGAGGTCCATCTATGGACTCAAGCAAGCGTCTCGAAGTTGGAACTTACGGTTTGATAGGTGTATCAAATCGTATGGCTTCATTAGGAACAGAGAAGAACCGTGCATCTATAAATGGGTTAATGGTTCTGTGATTGTATTCCTAGTACTGTATGTTGATGACATTCTCTTAATCGGGAATGATGTGGCAGCATTACAAGGAATAAAGGTCTGGTTATCTTCTCAGTTCTCCATGAAGGACTTGGGTGAAGCTTCTTACATACTAGGTATGAAAATCTATAGAGATAGATCTAAGAAGCTTTTGGGACTGTCCCAGTCTATGTACATTGACACCGTGCTGAAACGGTTCAGCATGGAAAATTCTAAGAAAGGCTATCTCGCGATAGGTTTTGGAATTACTCTTTCCAAGAAGGATTGTGCGACAACTCCTGAGGAAAGAGAGCGCATGAGTAGAGTACCTTATGCTTCAGTAGTAGGCTCTATCATGTATGCTATGACTTGTACTAGACCAGACGTGGCATACTCACTAGGAGTAGTGAGCAGATACCAGTCTGACCCAGGTGAGGTGCATTGAAAGGTGGTTAAGTCCATCCTTAAGTATTTAAGAAATACTAAAGATCAATGGCTGATTTATGGAGAACCTGACTTGAAACTTGTGGGGTACTCTGACTCTAGTTTTCAGTCGGATAGAGATGATAGCAAGAGTGTGTCAGGGTTTGTATTTACCCTGAATGGAGGAGTGATCTGCTGGAAAAGTTCCAAGCAGGCAACTATTGCAGACTCGGTATGCGAAGCAGAATACATTGCAGCATCAGATGCAGCAAAGGAAGCTGTGTGGTTGCGGAAGTTCCTTGAAGAGCTAGGGGTGGCACCTTTCCTAGATGGTCCTGTTCCGGTATTCTGTGACAGCACTGGAGCCATTGCTCAAGCTAAGGAGCCTAAAGCACATCACCGCACCAAGCACATTCTGCGGTGCTACCACCTCGTACGAGAAATCGTGGAACGAGACGACATCAATCTTCTGAAGATCGATGGAAAAGAAAATCTGGCCGACCCCTTCACTAAAGCCCTCGGAATAAAAGAGTTCGACTATTGTAAATGGGAAATGGGTATCAAATACTCTTTTGATTGGCTTTAGTATAAGTGGGAGTTGTTGGGAATTGTGTCCCAAAGCCAATCGCCTGGGTTGTAGGTGGTTGAGCTAAGTATTGTACTCTTTCTTTGAATTAATAAAATATTTTATTTTGGCAGCTCATCACATATTGTATTTCCCTGAAATGAACTCTTTTCATGTGATGAAGTCCTTAGGACTACACTGACTTCGATACAGAGAGGATGTATCGAGTGGTCCTTAAACCCTGTTCACAACCAAAGAATATATTGTACTGGACGGCAATATATCAAGTATAGGTTGTTGCAGTTCACATCGTTTGGTTGTCCTCTTGACCAAATGAGTGTAGTGACACTGATGTGATCTACAAGTGGGATATGTGGTATCTCATTGAACGTGACTCCGTGCAGCCCCTTTCTGCCAAAGGGATACTCACAATTGAATATGGGTATATGTGTCTCTCTGACCTGAGGTCATCATGGTAGTTTGCAAGCAACTCCCTGTGCTTTGGTGCCAGACTACCCAAATTTTTAATCCGGTGATGGAAGGTTTCTAGGTACAGGCAAGTACTTGTGGAGCAGTGATGGACCAAGATGGAATTGACCTGTCCAAATAGTTTGGATTGAATGTCTCGCAGTATCTCAATTTAGCAAAGCCTCGGCCGGGGTAGTCTTAGTGAAGAGTCACTGGGCTTGCAAGGTTGAGACACGTAGTCGACTGACTCAGTCTGGGTTGGCAGCCCAATCTCAGTCGTCCTGAGCATTGGAGGTCAAAAGGATGAATTATACGGTAACCATATGCCAGAGGTTCGATTGATTGCTCTCGCATCTTCAACCTATCCGGACGCCGAGACCCATTGCTAGATGGTATCTTGTGTTGGTACTGGAATTGTTCCAGTGCTACCGCCTAGGTTCGAACCTATGAGGTCACACGCCATAGAGGATAACTCCCTGATCCAGGTACCAGTATTTGATTAGGAATCTTATCGATGACGGTTTGATTGAGCACATTGGATTGACCTGGGTTTGGGTCCATCAGAATCTTGTCCTGATTTATCAGGAATTTTTTTCTGGTTAACCAGGACTAGACCAAGCCTTCTGGTAATTAGATTTTGATCTAATTATATGGATGAACCTTTTTTGAACCATTGGGTTTTTTATTAAAACCTTTTGAACTGGTTTTTGACCCTTTGAATTGGTCATCACGGTAAATTGCCAGCTTTGGGCGAACAGGGCTTTTGGGCATCCCTTCTTCTCCACTTTTGCTTTCGTTTTGGCTGGATATTAACTCCATTTTATTGCTTCATTGAAACGAATTGGATTCGTTTTTAATCGGTGCTGCCTTTTGGTTTTCCCAGCAAGACCTTTCTCCTCCCTTAAACACCGATTGAATTGGTTCATCGCTGCTTATAAAACTCTGCTGGGCGATGATCTTTTCGGTAGTGCAGAAAATCATGAGGCTGAAACATCTCTGGGTTCTTATTTTTTTGAGAGATTTCTTCACCCTTTCCACCGCAAACTCTGGTGCTGGGCTCTTATTGAGTGATTGGGAGAGAACCAACCTTTAGTCCCTGTTCCTTGTGCTTAGTTGGAAGAAGAAGGACAAGCTTTGTTTTGAGAAAGATTGCTGCAAAACAACTGTCCTTCTTCCCACTGTCCAAAGGTTATCCGGCGACTAGCATCGCCTATGAACCGGATCTGAGGAGCCCCACGCGTGTCTCCCCTTTAGAGAGTGCTTATTTGAGCACTTGGGAGCCGAATCAACCTCCCTTTGCTGCTATTCTTACTGTTTGTTTAGAGTTGCAGGTTTTAACCTTTTGTTACTTTTTGGAGAAGAACAAGAGTGATTCAACGTTGAAGATCCACGCCTATCCCTTCTCCATTTGAAGCAAGAGAAGTCCTTGCTGTTGGTGATAGAGAGGAGACCAAAGATTGGTCATTTGGATTGGCCTTTTGCTACTGTTTAGAAGAAGGAAAAACATAGCATTCCAATGGTTGAAGAGGAAGACAACAGGAATAAAATTATTCCTGTTATCCCAGTTATTCCAGAACTATACCAGATTTATTCCAGGCAGGAATAAGGTATGGGTTTTGATTTTTAAATTCATGCATGCGTAGATCAGAGTTTATAAAATATTTTATAAACATTACATGCCTATATTATGACATGTTTTAGTCTGTACATGCTTCCGGATCATGTTAGATCCTGCGAGGAGCAGGTTTTTCTGCTGTTTATTTAAAATTATTTTAAAATACTTACCTGGTCCCTGCTCTTGCATGCTTAGTGTAGGCATCTGCAAAAGCCCTTTTTAACTTTCAATAAGGATGACAGCAAGAGTGTGTCAGGATTTATCTTTATCATAAATGAGGGAGCGATCTGCTGGAAAAGTTCCAAGCAGCCTACTATGACAGACTCGGTATGCGAAGTAGAATACATTGCAGCATCTGATGCAGCGAAGGAAGCTGTGTGGTTATGAAAGTTCCTTGGCAAGCTGGGAGTGGCACCTTTTCTGGATGGTCATGTTTCGGTGTATTATGATAGCACTAGAGCCATTTCTCTAGCCAAGGAGCCGAAGTCTCATCACCGTATAAAGCACATTATACGGTGCTATCACCTTGTATGAGAGATCGTGGAACGAGGTGACATTGACCTTCAGAAGATTGATGGAAAGAAAAACCTGGCTGACCCCTTCACTAAAGTCATCAGAATTCAAGAGTTCAACAGTTATAAATGAAAAATGGGAATGAGATTATGTATCGATTGGCTTTAGTTCAAGTGGGAGTTGTTGGGAATTATGTCCCAAGTCAATCATTTAGGCTGTAGACAGTTGTACTAATTTTATAATTATATATAAATTTTTTAATGAATAAAAGTTATTCTTTCAGCTGTTCATCACATGTGCATTTTTCTAAAAAAAACTCTTGTGTGGTGGAGTCCTTAGAACTACATTATATTTGATATAGAGAGGATATATTAAGTAGTTCTTAAAACTAGTTTCAACCAAAGGATACATTGTCATAGGATGATGATGTATCAAGTATAGGTTGTTGTATCTTATATTGGTTGGTTGTCCTCTTGACCAAGGAGTGTGGTGACACTGATGTGACATATAAGTGAAATGTGTGTGACATTTCATTGAACGTGACCATCTACAGAGCTCCTTTCTGCCAAAGGGTTGCTCGCGAAGGGATATGGGTATATGTCCCTCAGACCTGAGGTCACCATGGTAGCTTGCAAGCAACTTACTGTACTTTGGTGCCGGACTACCTGGATTTCTAATCCAGTGATGAAAGGTTTTTGGGTACAGTCAAGTACTTATAGAGCGGTGGTGGATCAAGATGGAATTGACCCCTCCAAATAGTTTGGAGTGAATAACTCGCTATGTCTCAATTTAGCAAAACCTTGGCTTCTTGTAAAGAGTCACAGAACTTGTAAGATTGAGACATGATTTGGATGAACCAAATTAGGATTGGCAGTCGAACCCTAGGTCATCCTAAGTATTATGAGGTCAAAGCGATGAATTATATGGTAGCCATATGCCAGAGGTTCCTGAAAGTTGCTCTGCAATCTTTGACATATTCGGATGTCGAGTATCATTGCTATATGAGGACTTTGACTGGTACTGGAAGTGTTTTAGTACTATCGGCTTAGTGTTCGAACCTATGGGATCACACACCATAGGGATTTCTTATTAATCTTAAGGCTGATCGATGATTGAGAATCGTTTGCTATCACTGGAGGTCAATATGATTGACCATGGGTTGACACTTGAGGGATCAATACTTGGCTATGACAAGAAGTATTTCTGGAAGACTCTTCTGGATGAGCTGACTTGACCCCTGCTGGAGCCAACTCGTTCTTGCTAAAAGAACAGTCTGACTATTTTATGATGAGCCGACTCGACTTCTACTCGAGCTGACTCATCTCTGCTTGACCAGAAAACCCTGAACGAATTTTCTAGGAAGTTTATTTTAGGAAGGTTTTGACTTGGTTTGAATTTTGAATTTAACTTATTTTGGCTTCAAACTTTCATGGAATGATTGTCATTCCTTCCTAATATGGTTAGAGCCAAATGGATATGCCCCTTGACCTTCTCCCCCAATCACTCCTCCTTTTACTTTCTCCCTTTCATGGCTGCCTCTGTAAATAAAGGTTATTTTAGGGGCTGCTAGTTGGTTGAAGAACTAAAAGAGAAAGGGGCTTGTGAGGGCTAGGAAATTGGATGTCAGAATACCTAGCATTCAAGCTAGGTCTTGGAAAGAGATCTAGTTAGGAAGGGTTCCACCTCTCCTCCTTGTCTTCCAAGAAGAAGAAGATGATCGGCCTCAAGGATCCTAAGGAGCTAGCACTCTGAGGGAGTTGATCAGAGTCGAGTCCCGGTGTGGGATTACCTGTAGAGGCTAGACACATGTGTGGCTTGAGCGCTTTACCCTTTTCCACAGTATTTTCAAAGATATAACGGTTAGGTACTTTTATATCTTTGCTTCTTTCTTGCTTTTGATGTTTATATTGCATGCTGTATTATTATACTAGATCCTGTTGCAGGTAATTTGGTAGATCATTTTGATCGATCTACCAAGCCTTCCACTGTCATTATTTTAAAATGATTTTAAAATACTTTTTCTCTACCTATCATGTTTTTTTCCTTTAGCAACATGGAGTGACAGCGATGAATCCACTTCAAATGAAGAAGAAGAGACATCAAAAACTGCAAATATATGTCTCATGGGTCTAGAAGATAAGATAACATCTACTAAACCCACCGATTAATTTTCTTGAGTTACATATTACCTTTTATAAGCTTTTATCAGAATATTAAAAGGCTGGCTTGAAAATTAAAACCTTGAAAAATAACTATGATGTATTGATGAAAGAAGAGAGTGAAATTATTGAAAAGAACAATCTATTGCAAAAAGAATTGAGTAATCTTTCTAAAGAGTGCATTGTTTTACAAGCTGAAAAGGATGAGTATTTTGAGAAGAACAAGAGCTTGCAAAATGAAATGAGTTGACTAAAACCTATTGTTGACAAATTAACCTTAAGTTCAAACAAACTTGAGTTGATTTTGAAAAATCAAAGGAATCTAATAATAGAGCTGGAATTGGATACAATTCATTGCATACAAATAAGTTTTCAATTTCAAAATCCTATGCATCAAAGTTTTCAATATCTATATCTTTTCAAAAGTCAAAAGTTGTTTGTTATTGTTGTAATGGGGTTGAACATAAAGCCTATGAATGTAATTTGAGAAAGAAAAATAAAAATAAGGTGAAAAAGATTTGGGTTCCTAAAGGAACCACTGTTACTAACCTTCAAGGACCCAAGAAAGCTTGGATACCTAAAAATTCAACTTAACTATTTTGCAAGAGTGTCTTGCAATCCAAAGTTCAAAGAAAAGATGGTATCTTGATAGCGGCTGTTCAAGACATATGACGGGTGACAAAGATTAATTCATTACCCTTGAAATGAAAAATGGTGGAATGGTAACATTTGGGGATAATGGCACAAAAAAAATTATTGGAATTGGTAAGATCAAGATAACCCCTTCTTCTTATATTAAAAATATATTACTAGTAGACAAATTGAAATATAATTTATTGAGCATCAGTCAATTATATGATAAAGGCTTCAAAGTTATTTTTGAATATTCAATGTGTATAGTAACTAGCTTTCTTGATTCTAGCACTAAATTTGTTGATCATAGACTTGAAAATATCTATATAGTAGACTTGAATGATCTGGCAATGTCAAGTAGTACAAGTCTAGTGGCCATGAATGCTAAAATCAAGGAATCTAGTTTACTCTAACATAGAAGATTGGGTCATGCTAGCGTACATACTTTAGCCAAATTAATTTTTAAAGACTTAATTAAAGGTTTATCTAAATTTAAAGTTGATTTTGATCATGTTTGTGATGCATGTTAGTATGGTAGATAAACTAGGGAGAGTTTTAAATCTAAAAACATTGTTTCAACTTCAAGACCCTTAGAGCTGCTATACATTGACTTATTTGGACCAACTAGGACCATAATCTTAGGAGGTATGAAATATGGACTTGTGATAGTAGATGATTTTTCACGATTCACATGGATTTTGTTTCTTGCATATAAAGATGAAGCTTTTAAAATTTTTTTAAAATTTCATAAAAAAGGTTTCAAATCAGAAAAATCTTTCAATTATTTCAATTAGAAGTGATCATGGTACAAAATTTGAAAATCAATATTTTAAAGAATTTTGTATTGAATATGGCATTGATTATAACTTTTCAGCCTCTAGAACACCATAATAAATTAGTATTGTAGAAAAGAAAAATAGAACATTAGAAGAGATGGCCCGAACTATGTTGTGTGAAGGCAATCTTCCAAGGTACTTTTGGACAAAAGCTGTGAACACTGCATGTTATATACTAAACCGTGTTTTGATTATACCTATTTTTAAAGAAAACCCCCTATGAGCTTTGGAATGAAAAAAATCAAATATTTATTACTTTTATGTTTTTGGTTGTAAATATTTTATATTGAATAATGGAAAAGATAACCTTAGAAAAACTGATGCTAAATTTGATGAAGAAATATTTCTTGGTTATTCAACTTCAAGCAAAGCATATAGAGTTTTCAACAAAAAAACATTAACCGTAGAAGAGTATTCATGTAATATTTGATGAAACTAACCCCTCACCTTCTAGAAAAGAAAAGTGTATTGACAATGATACAGGTGTAGTTGACAAAGCAATGAAGGATATGAGCCTAAAGGACAAACAAGTAGAAGAAGGAGTTGAAATGGTAAGTAAAGAGCATGATAATTTGCCTAAGGAATGGAGGTATATACATCACCATCCCAAAGAATTAATTATTGAAAATCCATCTGAAGGTGTTAGAACTAGATCTTCACTTAGAGATGCACATGATTATCTTGCTTTTATCTTACAAATAGAACCAAATTGCATAGAAAAGGCTGAAAATGACCTAAATTGAATGATGGCTATGCAAGAAGAACTTAATCAATTCAAAAAAAATAATGTATGGATCTTAGTAGATAGACCCTCTAAACATCCTGTTATAGGTACTAAATAGGCATATAGGAATAAATTAAATGAAAAAGGCAATGTAATTAGAAATAAAGCTAGATTAGTTGTCAAAGGATATAATCAAGAAGAAAGAATAGATTTTGATAAAACTTATGCACCTGTAGCTAGATTAGAAGCCATTAGACTATTACTTACATTTGTATGTCACATGGACTTCAAATTATTTTAAATGGATGTGAAAAGTACATTTTTAAATGGTTACATTTCTGAAAAAGTTTTTATAGAATAATCCCCCAGATTTGAAAACCATGCTTTACCTAATCATGTTTTCAAACTTAATAAAGCATTATATGGTTTAAAATAAGACCTAGAGCATGCTATGATAGGTTAAGTAAATTCTTACTTGAAAATAATTTTACTAGAGGTAGTGTAGGCAAAACTGTACTCATCAAAAGAAAAGAAGATGATATATTAGTTGTACAAATTTATGTAGATGATTTAATTTTTGGTGCAACTAATGAAGATTTGTGTGGAGAATTTGCTGAGCTTATGTAGGACAAATTTAAAATGAGCTTAATGGATGAGTTGACCTACTTCCTTGGACTTCAAATTAAGCAAGCAAAAGAAGGAACACTTATCAACCATGTTAAGTATATCAAGGAGATTCTTAAAAAGTTTGGTATGGAGTCCACTAGAAATTGGCACATCCATGAGCCCTACCTGTAGACTTGACAAGGATGAAGATGGAAACAATGTTGATCAAAAGCTTTATCGAGTTATGATTGGATCATTGTTGTACTTAATTGCAAGTAGACCTGATATCTTATTTCGTGTTTGTATATGTGCTAGATTTTAATCTAATCCAAAAGAATCACATATACTTGCTCTTAAAAGAATTTTAAGATATCTAAAAGAAACAAGTAATCTAGGTCTATGGTATTCTAAACAATCATCCTTAAAATTAATTGGATATACTGATATGATTATGGTAGATGTAGAATTGATAGAAAAAGTACTAGTGGCTGATGGAGATCCGAGAGCCCAGCCACATGGGATCCCAGTCACAGTAGGCGTCATCCATCCTACGAGGCATCCCGAGATCTTCATCCAATTCTAGTTTGGAAGATATGTGGTGCCTAAGCAAAGAAGGGAGGAAGATGGTGCCCCCCTATTTCATGCCAGCCAGAAGAGAAGGAAACTTGGCACCCAGCTTTGAAGTGGTCCCCCTCCCTATTTCATGCAACCACTCCAGGCAAAAGAAGCAAGCAAGCAGGAGTCCCAGATTTTCTTCTCCCTTTATTTCCATGTATAACCAATAAATAAAGAAAATTTGTGGCACCCCCCTTTTTCCATGTATTCACTCCAATTTTGAAAGGGAGTCTAAGAGGTCTAGGTGATCTATAAATATCCCTCCTCCCTCTTGTAAAAATTTGAAGAATAATGATGAAGAAATTTTAGAAGAGAGATTCTTTTTTACTCCACATAGAAAGGGTGAGAGGCCCACTTTTCACTCCGCAAGGAGGGCACGAGAGGTGCAAATCAATCGCTCCACAAGGAGAGCACGAGAGGTGCAAATCAATCATTTCGTAAGGAGAGCACAAGAAGTGCAACCCCGGATATGTTGCTTCACATCATGTCTAGTTATCCCCTTCCCCTTTGATCTCATCTTCTTTACCGCCCTCATGTCCTTTGAATTCACCCTTATGGCTCCATATAGTGAGGTGGGTGGGATGCCCTAGAGGTGAGAGGTCTCTCTATGAGTGTGAGTCCCAAAGTCCATGAGAGTATAAGCTTCTATCTTTCATCTCCATTGTTTCCTTCACCACCTTCTTAAAAAAATAAAAAATTAAAAATAAAAAAATCTAGCATACCCTAATCCCTGGTGACTTCTCAGCTTGCCAATGGTCCTTTCCCTCATCCTGTCCCCCATCAGTGGCACATGTCAATTTCTAGGGTTGAAGTTAATCTCATGGCATTGTAAGAAACAAAACTCTATGGCAGTATCCACTATTGAGATAGAATATGTGGCTGCAGGGAGTTGTTGTGCTCAGGTGTTATGGATTAAGCAATTATTAGAAGATTATGGTGTTATTCAATCTAAAACTCCTATTAAATATGATAACACAAGTGTTATTAACTTAACAAAGAATCCTATTCAGCATTCAAGAACTAAGCATATTAAAATTAGACATCATTTCATTAGGGATCATTTACAAAATGGTGACATTGAACTTGATTTTGTTTGTACTGAAAAATAATTAGCTGACATCTTTACTAAACCACTTAGTGAGGATAGATTTAGAATGATTATAGGAGAATTAGGAGTTTGTGATCCTTTTTAGAATTTTGACTTAATTTTTTTCAAAAATTAAGAAAAAATTATCTAGAAAACCCTCATTACCTATCCAAGATAGATACACACCTATTTAGTATTTTTCTAAGAATATAAACTTTTTCCCTGAATTTTTGAGCAATTTCGTTTAGTTTTTGCTCAAGCTAACTCAAGCAGGACAACCCTATGGTCGAGTTGACTCGAACAGCTAGCCTACATAAGACATGTTTGCCCTAAAACTTCATTTTTCTTTCCCATTTCACTATTAAACCTAGCCCTAGGGGACCACATCCCTTTCCTAAGGGACCACTAAATCTTTTCATTTTTTCCTTAAACTTTGATCCAATGGCACTTAAATGGCCATAGCCAAGAGACCCAAGCATGCGACATCAAGGGCAATTCAAGAAGAGAGAAGATCAAAGAGAAGGGAGGATGAGCCGACTCCCCAAGAAACTCAAGAAGAACCCCAAGAATAACATCCAGCTCCTCAGAAATAGATTCTTCTAATGGGTAATTGTGTTTTTACTTCGGGTAGATAGATTAATTTCACTTTTCTTGAGCAATAAGGGTTTCGAATAGGAGAATGGATTGAAACCTAGGGTTGGGATTATTTTTGTTCTTTGGATGTCCCGACCTACCTTAGTTTAGTCAGAACATTCTTTAAAAACTTATCCTTTAGAGCAAATCAAGTTATATCCACAGTTAAGGGAATTTCAATGTTTGTTGATGAATCTAGACTGATCAGAGTGCTACAAATGCCAAGAGTTGGGGAATGATACCTAAATTTGAAAGATAGGCAAAAGACTTTAAGGTTAATCCTTGAGAGAAGCAATGTTGGTGGAATTGCTAATGTGCAGGCTAATATACTCTCTTTGGAAATGAGGTTATTGCATAACATAATTAGTAGAGTCTTTTTGCTTAGAACTGGCAGGTTTGATTGGGTCAATGAAAGGGATATGATATTCATGAGATTTATGATTGAGGGGGAGGCCCTCGATCTACCCTTTATTATGTTGACCCAGATCCGTGATGCAGCTAGGAGAGCCAGGGCTTGTCTGCCCTATGGCATGGCATTTACACTTATATTTCAGGATTTTGGGGTAGATCTGACTGGTGAGGATAGTAGATCTCTAATCCATACTGACAGGTACTCTAAGACATCCTTGCACAGGATGGGGTATCATAGAGTAGATGGTGTCTGGGTAAGGAAGATATATGGTCAGAGAGTGACACACACTGATGATTCTGATGATGAGCCTGAGGATACAGAGATTGTTACATAGGCTGGAGCTGATGAAGATGAGCACGACGATGTAGCTGGACCTTTGGAGCCAGCTCCTACTACACCACCTCGGTTAGCCCCTTCAAAGCCTAGTACTGGTGGACCACAGTCTGAGTTAGAGTAGTTGAGGATTTTGAGAGAGGACATCATAGCTCTTAGGTCTGAACTTCAGACAGTAAGGATAGAGGTACACTCCTGGATTGACCAACTGCAAGTTGAGGTCAGGGATGGGTTCATCCAGATCTTAGCTGCATTGCACACTTCAGCTAGACCCTCTGTGCCACCAGTCTCACCTCCACCTCCACTAGATGATGGACAGGACTTTCAATGGGCTGGTAAGCATTCAGCAGATACTCAGGTCATAGAGACACCAACAGTAGAGAGCCAGAGCAGTGCACTTCCGATACTCATACCACACAGATCCTGTCAGAGGACAACACCTTAGCCCTATCTGATGCTTTAACTATCTAGTAGACTCCACTACTTTTAGTTATTTTTCCTAAGTTTGAGCCTCCTATAGTACCCATTCCAGATTCTACTCCTACATCACCTAGACCTAGAGGTAGAGCAAGATCTAGAGCTCCTACCCAAACTAGGTTTAGAGATCTTAGATCGAAGCCTATGAAGATTGTAGTTTCATCTTTTATATTAGAGATAGGCTCTTCTTCTAGTGAGGAAGAAGAAGACTAGGTCTTATTAGATCTCCTTTTTGTATGTTGGCTATATCAGCCACCTTTTTTATATCAAAACTGGGAATTCAGGTATCGAAGGGCTTCATGGTTTGAAAACAGGACAAACTCATGAGGTAAAAGGTAGTGCCTCCAATACCTAAGGGCTTGGACGACTGCATAAAACTCCTTATCATAAGTCGAGTACTTAATTTTGGCCTCATTAAGTTTTTCGCTAAAGAGGGCTACGGGGTGATTTTCCTGACTAAGTACTCCACCAATCCCAACTCCCGAAGCATCACAAGCAACCTCGAAAACCTTAGAAAAATCTGGCAATCTCAGGACAGGTGCTTGTACCATTCTATCCTTAATTTCAAGGAAGGCTTTGTCTGCAGCTTTAGTCCATTGAAAACCTCCCTTCCTGATGCAGTCAGTTATAGGTGCTACAATTAAACTGAATCCCCAAATGAATCATCTATAAAATGTGGCTAGGCCATGGAAACTATGTACATCGTGGATGCTAGCAGGGACAGGCCACTCAACTATAGCTCTAACCTTTTCGGGGTCGGCTGAAACTCCTTTAGGGGTAACTACAAAGCCTAAGAAGATAACCCTAGTTGTCATAAATTCACACTTCTTAGGGTTGGCGTAAAGGCTAATCTCCCTAAGGGTTTGGCAGACTAACCTTAAGTGGTGAAGATGGTCCTCAAAATACAAGGAATTTTCCAGTGAACTCGCGCAAGACTTGGGTCATGACTCTCATAAAGGTATTGGGCGCATTAGACAACCCGAAAGGCATCACTACCCACTCGAACATACCATCCTTAGTCTTAAATGCTGTTTTCCATTCATCCCCCGGTCAAATTCTAATCTGGTGGTAACCACTCTTGAGGTCTATCTTTGAAAAGATAGTGGCACCGGCCATCATATCGAGCATATCATCCAGGCGGGGAATAGGAAACCTATATTTGATTGTAATTTTGTTGATAGCCCTGCTATCAACACACATCCTCCAGGTCCCGTCTTTCTTAGGGATAAGTAGGGCCGGGACGTCACAGGGACTTAACTCTCCCTAAGAAAACCCTTCCTAAGTAGCTCTCCCACTTGTTTCTGAAGCTCCTGATGTTCAGTGGGGTTCATCCTATAGTGGGGAAGGTTGGGTAAAGTGGATCCTGGGACCAAATCTATAGCGTGCTGGATGTCCCTAAGGGGTGGCAGTTGATCAGGTAATTCTTCCGGGAAAATATCTTCAAATTCTTTCAGAGTCTTTACTACCTCTTGGGGGTGTTCTACATTGGTTGGCTCGTGACTCTCCTTGGTGGCTAGAATCCAAACAGGGGCTCCCTCTAAAATCTCTTTCTCTAGCTCCTTAGGTGTGATCATGTTGACTTCTGCTTTCTTCTCCTTAAGGCTACTAGATCCTTTCTTGACGAGGTCCTTAGGTTGGATTGGGTTGATTGTGATCTTTTTCACTTGGTGGAGAAAGACACAGGTATTGGATCGACCATAAAGGGTGGCATCATGGTCGAAAAGCTAGGGTCGTCCTAGAATGATACTACCCACACCCATGGGTAAGATGTCACACCAAATCGATTCTTCATAGGAACTCATTTTTATCTTGATTTGGCACCTAGACTTTACAGGAATTGAAGTTGAATCTATCCAGAAGACTTTGTAAGGGTTGGGGTGGGGAACTGTGGCTAGTCCTGAGGATTTGACTGTACTCAAGGAAAGGGCATTAACACAGCTTCCACTATCAATGATGACCTTACAAACATTATCTCCTAGCTTGATCAGGGTCTGTAGGATGTTGGTCCTACGCCAGTCTTCCTGTACTATGTTTTGGGCTAGGATGCATCGGACTACGCCTACAAGGTCTTCAGATTCATACACTTCTTCCTCTCCCTCATACCCTTCCAATAACTGATTTTCGGGGTCATAGACATCCTCTTCAGGTTCTACGGTTGGTTCGGGTTCAGTCTCAATTGGTTCTTCTATGAGTAGGGCAGGTGCGGTGCACTGGCTAGCAAAATGTCCAGGTTTATAACACCTAAAGCATTTACCTTGGGGATCGGGTCTCCTCTGGACTTCAACAGCCTTACCCTTTTCCTCTCTACTATACTGGGGTTGGTTCAGGCTAGGACGACTAGGACTGGGTCCGGCTGGGTTTGGTCGACTTGGGTCAGTTTGGTTTGGGTTTGGTCGACTCGGGTAAGCTTGATTATAACCTTGGGTGGATCCAGAGATACGGCTCAGGTTTCTAAAGGGGTCAGGTCTTCTATAGATGGGAGCTCTTTGGAAACGCTCACAGAGCCTAGCAACTTGGTAAGCTTCTTCCAAGGTTCTGGTTGATCTAAAATATAGCTCTCTCTGAATGTTTGGGTGTAGGCCAGCCCTAAACCTAGACAGGGTTACCTCAGGTGATTCAACAACCTTACATCGCATAACATATTTATCAAACTTGGTGATGTAATCGGCCACACTCTTACTCCCTTGACTTAAGGTCTGCCATTGGTCCAACAGTTTCTGGGTGTAGGATGCAGGTAAGTATTTCCTTCTAAGCTTATCTTTCATCTCCCCCTAGGCGATTATGGGTAATTGACCTTTCTGCTCTATGTAATTTTCAACACTGTTCCAAAACAACCTAGCTTGGTGAATCAACCTAAGCTTGGCAAACTTAAACTTAGTTCTTTCAGACATAGAGTACCAGTCAAAATACTGCTCCATAGCAGACTCCCAATCTTCATACACCCTGGGATCTAAGCTACCATCGAAAGTGGGTGCCTCAAGCTTGATGCTCCTAAGGTCTCTTTCTTCACGGTCCTCCAGATTGGGTCTCCTAGGACGGGTATCAACAAAGGGGTCAGGGTCTCTCCCAAAGTCATCCTCAAAGTAAGGGTCTTGTGGCAGGTTTCTCCTGGGATGAGGGGACTCAGGACTGGGTTCAGGTCAGGGCCTAGCAGCTTCCTCTAGGGGTCTCAGACTGGCCTCTATTTGATCAAGTCTATTGTTCAACTGGTTGCCTAACTGGGTCACGGATTGAGTCATGGATTGGGTTAAGGCTCCAATGTCAGCTCGCAGTTGGTCCATGGTGTCGGTAGAGGGTGGAGAAGGTGGGTGAAAAGAGGTTCCTGATCTAGTGCATATGTAACAAAACGATGCTACGGTTTGCTAGACCTAGGAGATCTCTCCAAATATAAAGTCAAGAAGATGAACCTGGAAGTAGTAACTTGGCACCTGGCCAGGTAAATGTAAGGTGAGTGGAGGTTCCTCTTTGCTTTCCTAGACACCAATTAGAAATTGGCCAGGTAAGCGAACCAACCCACTTCCCTTCTGTCTCTAGTCCCTGAATCACTTGCCTAGACACCAGCTACTCAAGCACACACCAACAAGCAATCTAGCTTGGCTCAGCACTTGGGTCGACCCGACTCGTGGGTGTCCCTAGCTCACTAGAGCAGATTAAATGTCTAATCAATTTTAGTTAATGGCTAGGGTTCGATATGCCGGGTGGTGGTTTTTGGGCTAGGGATAGGTAATGAAATCCTGACTCTATGTTAATTTGACTCCCTTAAGATACGTTATGGAGAATGATGCACAAAATGACTAATAAAATGGCTTAAAATTTTCTTGTTTCTTTGTGTCTTTTAGATGTGTGAATGCTAAACAAAATGCAGGAATTAAAACATGTAAGAAACAAGCTAGATGGATGAATGAATCAAAAGATGAGATGCTTGCTGAAATTTCAGACCTGAGATTTTCTCAGATAGTATTTCGGCTTGTAGAAATCCTATAAACTGAAATAAAATTTGAGAAAATAGGAAAAAACACTTTGAAATTAATGTGATCTAACAAAATAGAAATCACAAAATTTGGATATCTCTATAAAAAGAAACAATCCAATGATCAAACCATATACGGACTGACCAGAATGCAGAAAATGAATGGAAAAAATGTACTAGTCCTAGCCTTGCTTTGATACCAAGATTGATCCAGAACAAGGGGGTAGGGCTAGGGATGCTAGATGCTAGTAAGGATGCTTACGATGCAAAGGAATTCTTTTTAGGGTTGATGAGTTTTTTTATGTTTCTTGTCATTTTTTTTCTTAGGGTTTCGATTCCCGATCACAAGCAAAGGCAAGAAATACGAAAGAAGAGTAATGTAAGCTTATGCTAGCAGTTCAAAGCCCTAAAAGTGAAAACGAGAACAGGACCCCGGGATTAAGAAACCCTGGTAGGACTAGCTCGACATACAATACCTACTTAGGAGATAGAGAGAAAGCAAACCTCACACTTCTGAAGCGCCCAGTGCAGAGATCGCTCAACTCGACGGATGCGGCCTGGATGCCCGAGCAGTCGAACCCGTGGAAGCACTGGCTTTGGGTCGGGAGGTCGCGATGGCAAAGCTGACTGTCTCTGATGCCCGAGATGCCAGGGAGGACCTGTAGGCAAACAAAAGAAGGATCAGCGAGATGTGGAGATGCACGGAAAGGAACTGAGATGGAGTTGAGAAGGGGCTTTGAGCCCGGTGTCCGGCTGGATTCCGAAGTCGAAGTTGGAGATAACTTGGGGCCTCGCACCCCGTGACATCACGGAGGACGAAGGAATGTGGCCTCACACCACTCGACGTCCAGGAGGACGAAGGACTCGCGATGCCCTGGGGCGACGGACAGGTGGCCTCACACCACTCGACGTCCCTGGGGACGAAGGCAACTTCACTCAAACCTAGTCTAGGAGACAATGGTTGGAGGATAGAAAACTCAATCTTTTTTTTTATTAATCATTCAATAGTTTTACAAGGGAGGGATTGGGTCCTTTAAATAGGCACCCAAGGCCCATTTGAAATTCAAATGAAACCAAATTACAAGTTTTCTTGGGTGGCGCCCAAAATTTTCATCTTCTCTTCTCTTTGGCCGACCAAAAGACATGGATTGGGCATGGCATGTGGGAAGGCTTGGAGAGGGGGATTGGTCTCTTGACTTCCTTTATTAGCATGCTCATTTTGGGAAGAAAGCATGGGGCATGGCTTGCTTGAAGGGATGTGTTCCCTTGGACTCTTCAACGCCATTTCTTGGATTGATTCAAGGCCGACCAAGTGGAGAGCTCCTTGGGCATTGCATAGTTGAGGGCTTGGAGAGGGGAGTGTGTCCTTTGACCTTCCATCCTTGCATGGACACTTTGGAATGAAGGCTTGGAAGGGGGCTTGCTTTGTGGCTTGGTCTCTTCAAGGATCTTCAACGCCCCTCTTTTGATGGATCAAGGCGTGATGTGGGGGAGGGAAGAGGGGGATGGTGTTTCTTCCTTCCAATGTCGCCCAAGAGAAAAAGGCAAGGGGATGGCGTGTGGAAAGCATGAGGGCGCCACCTTGTTTCCCTCCTTGGATGCCCAAGTGGCAACTGATGTGGCACCACGTAGGTTGTTGAGGTGGCACCTGAGTTGGTATTATTCCAAGTGAAAGGGGTGGGTTGGCCCACAAGGACTTGACTTGGTCAAGAAAGCCAGGGTGACTTCAATTGGGCTTGGGCCCAGACCAAACGCAGACTCGAACAAATACAGGACTCATGACCTAACTTGACCCAAATTGGTCAAGGTACAGGACTAAACAAACTTTGACAAGAAATTATGAAATTGCTTTGGCTCAAGGCCTTATTACAAGACTCATAGAAGGGGAACCCTAATCTGAGATCCATAGAGGGTTGAGGAGCCTCTGTCGGATCCTAGTGCCCACACCACCTTCAATCTTGTGGTAATCCATACGGTGAAGAGACTTGTCAGTATACCTGTCTGTATGCAACAGAGGTCTAGCATCATCATTTGTCAGGTCCACTCCAAACTCTTTGAATATCAGGATAAAGGCCATCCATATGGAAGGCATGCCCTTGCTTTTTTTGCAGCATCCTTCATTTAAGACAACATGATAAATGGAAGGTTTATTTGCTCTCCCTCAATTAGATAACTCATAAATACCATGTCCCTTTCACTTCCCTAGTCGAAACTACCAGTTCTGGGCAAGTAGATTCTACTGATAAAATTATGAAGCAACCTGATTTCAAAAGATAGTTGGTTGGCTTGCAGATTCACAATTCCACTGACATTCTTCCTCTCTAACACTATTCTTAAGGCTGCTTGCTTATTCTTCAAAACTAAATGACATTTTCTACTAGTGAGTAAATGTAGAACTATGCTTAGAACATGTTCATCCATAATTATATTTACCCCTTTGATAATTGATGTGATTTGGTCAGCTCCAAGGGTCAGATTCTCGAAGAAAGATCTTACAAGATTGGGTAAGTGGGTAAATCCATAGAACTAAAGAACTACCACCCCTGAAATGAGATCCAATCTCCTATTCAGAAGCTTTCTTGCTCAAGAAACTCAAAGATTACCTTTCTTTCGGAGGTGACGGGATGATTTTCTATAAGAATCACTTGTCTAGGTGGGGAAACGGGTCAATTTCTTTGAGTCGGTTCCTCATGTCGAGCTTTTGCTCTTCTTTCTACAGTAGTGGAGCTCGAAACCTTCCATTTTCCTCAATGAGTGGATGCCTTCTTCGGTGTCATTGATCAAGGATCTAGTAGAGAAAGAGTGAGAAGGTGTGGTGCCAAGGGTTTGGAAAGGAATTTTTTGGTTGTTTGGTTAGGGTTCAATAGGAAAGAAAGTTATTTAAGTTTAGGGCTTACGGGTTTTAAAAAAACTTGAACTCGATAGCCGAGTCAGCTTGGCCAGAACACTTATCTACTCAAGTTAGCTCGAGCAAAGATCAAGCAAAAGGGTCCAAAAGTTCAGGAAAAAGGTTTTTAACCCTAGATATACACTAGATAAGAAGGTTTTTGTCTTTAGATTGATAATGGAGGTTTTCTAGATAATTTTTCCTTAATTTACAAGAAATTATGTCAAAGATTCTAAAAAGGGTCACACAAGCCTAATTCTCTTCTAATCATCTAAAGTCTATCCTGATTAAGTGGCTTAGTAAAGATGTCAGCTAATTGATTTTCAGTTGAAACAAATTCAGATTCAATATTACCAATTTGTACATGATCCCTAATGAAATGATATCTAATTTTTATGTGTTTAGTTCTAGAATGCTGAATTGGATTATTTGTTAGATTAATAGCACTTGTGTTATCACATTTGATAGGAACTTTAGTTTGAGTAACATCAAAATCTTCTAGTTATTGCTTAATCCAAAGCACTTGAGCACAACAACTGATGGGGACCTCACCAGCACGGGTCCTGGAGCAAGCACAAATCTTGGAGCCGCACAAGTTTCGGAGCATATCTAGAATAAATTTAGAATTTATCTTTTATTTGAAATTTGAATTAGGATTTGGTTGGTTAGGATTGAGATATGGATAGGCTTATCTTATCCTATCTTGTGTTTGAATTTGAATCATATCTATCTTTTTATCCTGTATTCAAATTCAAATGAGGGTTGGATAGGTCTATAAATACCACCCTTAGTTCTTTGTAAAAAAAAGTTTTTAGAGTTTAGTCAAGTTTTGGGGATGAAAATGAGTTTTAGAAAAGAGTTTTTTTTTTTTATTTCACTCCGTGAGGAGAGGGTGTGAGGCCCAACCCCAGGACATGATGTGAGGTCATGCCCAGTTATCCCCCTTCCCATTCCATCTTCTCTATCCCCTCATGGCCTTCGAGATCCATCCTAGCGCCTCCAAGTATCGAGGAGGGTGTAATGCCCTAGAGGTGAGAGGTCTCTTCGTTAGGGTGAGTCCCAAAGTCCATGAGATCCAGATTCTTATCCTACATCCCCACTATTCCTTCGCCATCCCTATAGAAAAAAAATACCAAAAAATGATACCCTAATTTAGATGACTTCTAGGCTCGCCAACGATCCTACCCCTATCCGTCCCTCATCAATTTTGGTATCAGAGCTAGAAAAATTAGTCTACATTAGTATCTTTCGAAATTTTCTCTTACTTGCTGTCCCACCCTTCCCAGATTAAAAAAAAAAAAAAAAAAAATCAGTTCTCCAACCAGTGCCTTCCCTTCCGTGACTCATCCCACACCCCACCAACACCTTGCTGCCACCGACGAACCCCTCCTCCCCACCGGCGAGGACCTCGTCCCCGTCCCACCCACGCCTCCCTCCTCAAGATCCGATCATCCGTGAACCCTCCCCGGTTCTCCCACATCCGAACGCCCTCCTCCGGTCCGTCCATCACCGGACATCCCCCACTGGTCCACCCATAGCCAGACCCTCCCTCCTTCCGCTCCTTCGCCCAAACCTCCCGCCCCCAGTCACCTGCCGTCCGTAAGCCTCCTCTGATTCCCATTGCTGGCCTACTCCTTCCTCCGACCATCCCGACGCTAGGCCCGCCCTCCTGCGGTCCTCCCATCGCCGGCCTACCCTCCTCCGGCCTCCCATCGCCAAGCTTCGCTCCTACCATCCTCCCGTCACCTGATCTCCCGCCTCCGGCCTGCCGCGACGCCAGAACACTACTCCCTGGAGATCGCCATCTTCTTCCCCGGAGATCCGCCACGACGCCATCTTCTTCTCCGCTGCTCCACGAAGCCTCCGCCCGTTCCAAGCCTTTGCCCTGTTCCACGAAGCCACTGTTCCACCATCAACGAAGATAGCCCCAGGCTCGCCTACCTTCCTTCCTCCGGCGTACAATCCCAAGCCGAGCCCCCCTCTTCTCTGCCTCCCATTAAGCCCGATGCCCGATTTCGCCACGCCAACACCGGCCTTATCCGATCGCCCCCTCTGGACCAAATCGACCGTGGCACTCCCCGGCTCCACCTTCTTCCTCACCGTCCAGGCCCACCACGTCTCCCACCATCTCTGGCAACAGCACCACCATCTTCTCACCGACCTAGTAGCCGCTGACCGTCAACACCTCGCAACGCTCCGTGAAGAAGCCGACCGCCTCCGTAGCCTGCAACCGAATGGAAGCAGCTTTGTCCTCCGGTCCAGATCTCCGTGCTACCCCTTCTCCATCAATGGCTCCTTCGAGAACACCGGTGGAGATCCTATCCGAAGCCTTCCTACAAGCTCCCTTGTGCCACAGGTCCGCTGACTTCCCTCCTATCGCAACCGCCATGGTCTCCCACAAAGCCCTTTCCTCCATCGTCCGGTCGCCAATTCCATCGCCCGGTCGCCAATTCCATCGCCCGTTAGATTGCTCCCTAAAAGCCATCCCCTCCACCCTGTGCTAGCTGAGCTCGCGACTGTCTTCTTCCTCTACGGCCAAAGCTCCTCGGATCGGAGCCTCCACAGCCGCCTAAGCCTCTACCTTCCCCCGTCTAGAAGATCCGATGACCACCGCCGTCCGAGCCTCCGTCTCTGCCCCAGCGCCGCTGCCAGCGAATGCCCACCGGACAGCCCTCTGCGAGCCTCCCCTGTTCCAGATTCCGATCCATGGAGAAGGGAGAAGAAGAAGCTCCAGCACATGATCGTGAAGGCAACTTCTGCCCCTGTTGCTGACTTCACATCCTGCACGGTTCTTAAAGTTGCATGGTTTTTGGAGTTACATGGATCTCAAAGCATGCACATATCTCAAAGCTGCACAACTTTCAAAGCTGCACAGATTTTTAAAGCAGAGGAGAATAAAAAAAAAAATAGTAATAAATAAAAATAATAATCAACTTTCAAAGCTGCACAGATTTTTAAAGCAGAGGAGAATAAAAAAATAAAAATAGTAATAAATAAAAATAATAATCTCTTGAAGCTAGATTCTGACCCTGACTCGACGGAGTTGAGTTCTCCCCATCTCAAGGGAATGATGGGGACCTCACCAGCATGGATCCTGGAGCAAGCACAAATCTTGGAGCTGCACGAGTTTCGGAGCATATCTAGAATAAATTTAGAATTTATCTTTTATTTAAAATTTGAATTAGGATTTGGTTGGTTAGGATTGAGATATGGATAGGCTTATCTTATCCTATCTTGTGTTTGAATTTGAATCATCTCTATCTTTTTATCCTGTATTCAAATTCAAATGAGGGTTGGATAGGTCTATAAATACCACCCTCAGTCCTTTGTAAAAAAATAGTTTTTGAAGTTTAGTCATGTTTTAGTGAATGAAAATGAGTTTTAGAAAAGAGTGGGTTTTTTATTTCACTCCATGAGGAGAGGGTGTGAGGCCCAATCCCAGGACATGATGTGAGGTCATGCCCGGTTATCCCCCTTCCCATTCCATCTTCTCTATCCCCTCGTGGCCTTTGAGATCCATCCCAGCACCTCCAAATATCGAGGAGGGTGTAATGCCCTAAAGGTGAGAGGTCTCTTCGTTAGGGTGAGTCCCAAAGTCCATGAGATCCAGATCCCTATCCTACATCCCCACTATTCCTTCGCCACCCCTAGAAAAAAAAAAAACCAAAAAAAATAGTACCCTAATTTAGATGACTTCTAGGCTTGCCAACGATCCTACCCCCATCCGTCCCTCATCAACAACTATCTACAGCCACATACTCTACCTCAGCAATAGATAGTGCCACAGAGTTTTATTTCTTACAACGCCATGAGATTATGTTCAATCCTAGAAATTGACAAGCATCACTAGTGCTTTTTCTATCAATTTATATCTATCATAATCAGCATCAGAATAACCAATTAAATTTAATGAAGATTGATATGGCGAGACCGCTGACGTGGAGAGCTGACAGGTGCCACATCAAAGGAGACCGCCGTGTCGGACGCCAAGGCAATGCTTCAGCCCGGACCGCTCTGCCGAGCTGAGCTGAGCTCTCTCATGATGGCGAGCCGAGCTCCGTCCTCCGCCAAGTTGGGCCCGCGAGCCCAAGATGCCTAGGCAGGAGCCACACTCTGCCCTCCAGAGCGAGACCCTCGGAGGTTGAGCCCTGTGGTCGGAGTCGAGCTCAGCACTCCTTCGCCACGTGGAGCCGCTCTGAGCATGAGCCCTCTGGATCGGGCCCGCACTCTGCCCTCTAGAGCGAGACCCTCGGAGGTTGAGGCCTGTGGTCGGAGTCGAGCTCAGCGCTCCTCCGCCATGTGGAGCCTCTCCGAGCGCGAGCCCTCTAGACTGGGCCCGCACTCCACCCTCCAGAGCGAGACCCTCGGAGGTTGAGCCCTGTGGTCGGAGTCAAGCTCAGCGCTCCTCCACCACGTGGAGCCTCTCCGAGCACGAGCTGTCTAGACCGGGTTCGCACTCCACCATCCAGAGCGAGACCCTCGGAGGTTGAGCCCTGTGGTCATAGTCGAGCTCAGCGCTCCTCTGCCACGTGGAGCCTCTCCGAGCACGAGCCCTCTGGACCGGGCCCGCACTCCGCCCTCCAGAGCGAGACCCTTAGAGGTTGAGCCCTATGGTTGGAGTCGAGCTCAGTGCTCCTTCACCATGTGGAGCCTCTTTGAGCACGAGCCCTATGGACCGGGTCTGCACTCCGCCCTCTAGAGCGAGACCCTCAAAGGTTGAGCCATGTGGTCGGAGCTGAGCTCAGTGCTCCTCCGCCATATGGAGCCTCTCCGAGCGCAAGCCCTCTGGACCGGGCCCGCACTCCACCCTCCAGAGCGAGACCCTCAGAGGTTGAGCCCTGTGGTTGGAGTCGAGCTCAGCGCTCCTTCACCATGTGGAGCCTCTCCGAGTGCGAGCCCTCTAGACCAGGCTTGCACTCTGCCCTCCAGAGCGAGACCCTCGGAGGTTGAGCCCTGTGGTCAGATTTGAGCTCAGTGCTCCTCCACCACGTGGAGCCTCTCCGAGCGTGAGCCCTCTAGACCGGGCTCGCACTCCACCCTCCAGAGCGAGACCCTCAGAGGTTGAGCCCTATGGTAGGAGTCGAGCTCAGCACTCCTCCGCCACGTGGAGCCTCTCCGAGCATGAGCCCTCTAGACCGAGCTCGCACTCCACCCTCCAGAGTGAGACCCTCGGAGGTTGAGCCCTGTGGTCGGAGTCGAGCTCAGTACTCCTCCGCCACGTGGAGCCTCTCCGAGCATGAGCCCTCTAGATTGGGCCCGCACTTCGCCCTCCAGAGCGAGACCCTCGGAGGTTGAGCCCTGTGGTCGGAGTCGAGCTCAGCACTCCTCCTTCACATGGAGCCTCTCCGAGCATGAGCCCTCTGGATCGGGCCCGCACTCCACCCTCCGGAGTGAGACCCTCGGAGGTTGAGCCCTGTAATCGAGTAGAGCTTAGCACTCCTCCACCACGTGGAGCCTCTCCTAGTGCGAGTCCTCCGGACCAGGCCCGTATTTTGCCCTCCTCCACCAAGGCGACCCCATAGGCTCAGAGCGTCTAGATCGAAGAAAGCCCTGCCATCCCGGGACACCAACGAGCCGTTCAAAGACTACGGAATGACACCCCCATACCGCCAAAACTGCTTGTCCGCCTGTACTTCCAGGAGGATGGGCCAGCCAGAGAGCACGAACCCCTAGGGCGGCGACCCCCGGATCGAGGTTCTACCAAGCTTCCCAGAATGGGACGACCGGAGAGGATGTCAGATCGAATGGAAGCTTCCCCTACCACATGTCAGGAAAGACGTCCCATCTACGGCATGGAATCCCGCCGCACGTGCCTGCCAGTCCAGTGAGGATCCCAAGGCAAGTGTCCAATGGCCATTTTTCCAACTACAAAGAATAATCGACTCCCCCGAAGGGGGGGAGGTAACAACAACCCACTACCAACACAAGTGCAAGCTCGATTAAGAGGGCGAAGCATCACCACCACCACCACAATTGAAGGAAAACAATGGAAAAAAGGAGAGGCGGTAAAATAGGGAACCCCTCTGTCCCCGCTATCATTCTCCCCCTATTACATTTTCGCCTTCATTTTCACATCCTTTACTCCTAGTGCGGAGTCCATCAAGAGGGGCCCGACCAGGAGGATCTGTTCCCCTGGATCGTCACTGACTTAACCATTGGAGTGCCCCCACCGGAAACCCCAGCCGGGGTCACTAACCCCTATTTCGCAGGTCCAGGAGTAGGGGACCACCAGGCAGTGAAGGGAGTGCACTCCGGCACCGGTAGTAGCTACGGGCCACGGCAATCTTGGCAGCAACAGATTGGCACTCTAGGAAAGGGGGCGGCAGCGACATTGTGAATGATCTTTGATCCAAGTCGAGCCCTCCATCTCTCCATAAGCAAGCCAGGCGGGAGGATGGTGACAACAAGGACAAGGGAGGCCTCCACCAGTCATGCGGGGGACTCCCCCTCCTGGGGGAACCCACACCGCCAAGAAGCGGAGCCACCCGTTCCAGTTCAGCCACCTCCATCGAAAGCCCAGTTGGCTGCACTCGCCCAGCAAATACAAGTCCTTGCCATGGCAGTGCTCTAGCTTCAGTACCAGCATCGATCCTTGGCTACCCACCAGCAGCCAGGGACTCCGACAACCCACACCGCAGCACCCCATGACAGTCTGCACTCCTTCCAAGGAAGGTCATCGCAGTCGCGGGCCACCATGGATAATCGGGGTAGCCATCAAGCTCCGATGAAAAGACAATGAGCCAGCTCTGCTGACAGGGAGAGCCGCTCACCAAATCTCGGGCGGGAGGTGCCCAGACCCCACCAAGGCAGAAGAGGCAAGACCCCCCACCACAGGTGCCATGCATCCATGTCACCTTCTCCGTCTCCTTCGGCGGAGGGGTCCATTGATGAAGCCATCAGGCGCGTGGCGGAAAGGCGCTTGGAGGAACATGAATGCAAGCTGGTGGAGTTTTCCCGCTGGTTTGCCAGCATGCAGGGCTCCGCTAGTGAGCCAGCGGGCTATGATGCCTGTCCCCCATTCTTCCAAGAAATCCAAGCAGAGCTAATCCCACACCGATTCTGGATGCCGTAGGTGGATCCTTACGATGGGACCACTAAACCCTGGACCACCAACCCCTGGACCACCTGGAAAGCTACCGGACCCTTATGAGGGTCCAGGGGACCATCGACGCTCTCCTCTGCATCACTTTTCTCGCTACTCTCCGGAAAGCAGCCTGGGTGTGGTTCACCCGTTTGGAGCTAGAGAGTATCAACTCTTTCGCCCAGCTAGGGCAGAAGTTCGTGGCTCACTTCGACACTTATAGGAAGTTGCCACGAGAGGCAGACAACCTCTTCTCCATCCGGTAGCAGGACCATGAGCCCCTGCGATACTACGTGGCCCGCTTCAAGGCCGCCCCGTTGGAGATTTATAATCTCAATGAGCCAGTCACCATGCTGGCACTGAAGCGAGGACTCAGGACCTCCCACCTGACCTACTCACTGGATAAGAAACCCCCGAAGACCTACTCCAAGCTCCTTCTTTGGGTCCAAAAGTACATCCGCACTAAGGAGGCGGATCGCACGAGGTGAGAGCTCGATGGAGGGCCACTGAAAAAGCTGGCCCCCACCGAGATGCCCGGGACCCGGAAGCCAGCACCCCAGGCTCCGAGCTCCCAGAGGGACCGGCCAAGGCCAAGAGGGGCTCCCATCCTCAAGGAGGGTTACACCCCTCTCCTCGCCGTGAGGACAAAAATCCTCATGAAGATCGAAGGCGAGGATTACCTGAGGCACTCGCCTCTGTTGAAGCCCTTCATCGGCCGTGACAAGACAAAGTACTATCACTTTCATCGCGGCCATGGCTACGATACCGAGGAATGCCACAATCTCAAGTGGGAGATTAAGGAACTCATCAAGAGAGGCTACTTCAAAAGGTTTGTGGGGGGCAAACCTCAAGCGGAGTCCCAGGTGCTCGTTGCTCTCCCGCCAGCTCCAACCATCGAAGCCGTCCTACCGAGAAGCCGGTGGGCATGATTTCTTGGGGAGCTGCGCGTGTGCCCAAGAGGACCCAGGGGATAGAGGACTCTGAGAATGTACTCTCCTTTATGAGGGAAGGGGAAGACGGGGGGAAAAATGTAAATAATGATGCCATGGTCGTTGAGATGACGATCGTGAAGCATCCTGTAAAATGCATCATGGTTGATAGTGGAAGCTCCATAGACATACTTTTTTATGATGCTTTCTCCAAGATGAATCTTTTCCCTGATTAGCTTAGGCCTGTGCATGCACCCCTTGTTGGTTTCACAGGTGATTTCGTAAGGGTAGAAGGAGAAATCACTCTCCCGGTCACTGCCAGAACCCCACCTCAGCAGAGCACTGTCATGATGACTTTCACGGTTGTAAGGCTCTCTTCTGCCTACAACATGATATTGGGTCGGCCTGGGCTTTATTTGCTCGATGCTGTTATCTCCACCACGAGGCTACAAGTACAGTTTCCTACTCCCTATGGTGTCGGGAAAATAAGGGGAGCACCTCAACAGGTGCAGCATTGCTTCCAAACCGTCCCTAGGGCCAAGGTCCCCGAGGATGGCACCAGTGTAGACGACCTCGACCTAAAGGCCCAAGACCCTACGGGAGGCCCGGTTGAGCGCCTAGTTTCTTACTCACTCAGAGATGATCCCACGAAGATGGTGCAGATCGGAGCCCAGCTACCCAAGGAGGAGAGGGCCCAACTGCCAGGGTTCCTGCGGGCGAACATCGATGTGTTCGCCTGGATGGTGAAAAACATGCCAGGTATCCCTCCTGACATCATTACTCATAAATTGAGTATTGACCCGAAGCACAAGCCAGTTCGGCAGAAGAAGAGAAGTTTCACCCTGGAGAGACAAGCAGCTATCAAGGAGGAAGTCGATAAACTCCTGGCTGTCGGTTTCGTTCGAGAGGTCCAGTATCCAAGCTGGCTAGCGAATGTGGTCATGGTAAGGAAGAACAATGGGAAGTGGAGGATCTGTGTAGACTACACTGACCTCAATAAAGCTTGCTTGAAGGATAGCTTCCCTCTCCCGAAGATCGACCAGCTGGTGGACACCACCTCTGGCCACCGGCTGCTCTCCTTCATGGATGCATTCTTCGGGTATAATCAGATCTGCATGCATCCAAAAGACGAGGAGCACATCGCCTTCATCACCGACCAAGGGACATACTGCTACAGGATGATGCCTTTTGGTCTGAAGAATGTAGGGGCCACCTATCAGCGCCTAGTCAGTTAGGTCTTCAAGGGCCAAATCGGCCGCAACATGTAGGTGTATGTGGATGACATGCTCGTCATGAGCAGGCCGAGCTCAAGCCATGTTGCTGACCTTGCCGAATCCTTCCACAACATGTAGCAACATCAGATGAAGCTGAACCCAGCAAAGTGCACCTTTGGAGTAGTAGCAGGAAAACTTCTCGGCTTCATGGTCACCCAGAGGGGCATCGAAGCAAACCCAGAAAAGGTTCAGGCCATCATTAACATGGAGCACCCGACCTCCAAGAATCTGGTCCAGCGCCGATGGGGCACATCATTTCCCTCAACAGATTCATCTCGAGGTCGGCCGACCGTTGCCTACCATTTTCTAAGGCACTACACAAGATGCACAACTTCACCTGGACTGAGGAGTGCAGAATAGCCTTCGAGGAGATGAAGAGCTTCCTTGCCTCTCTCCCGCTACTCTCCAAGCTGGAAGAGGGGGAGGAGCTTCTGCTGTACCTGGCAGTTACACCGGGGGCTGTCAGCTTGGTTCTTATCCACGTAGATGAGGACAAATCTCAAAAGCCGATGTACTATACCAGCAAAATCCTCCGCGATGCGAAGATCAGGTATACTCGCTCTAAGAAACTCATTTTTGTACTAATAATGTCTGCTAAGCGCCTCAGGCCCTACTTCCAAGCACACCCAATAGTGGTCGTGATGGACCAGTCGTTGAGGACCATACTTAGTCGACCTAAGACTTCTGGGAGGTTGGCTAAATGGTCTGTGCTGCTCGGTGAATTTGACATAGTGTACTGACCGAGGTCCTCACAGAAGGCCCAAGTCCTAGCCGACTTCATGGTTGAGTGCACCGGGTTCGCCGAGGAGCCAGAGCAGACAGTGACAGAGCCCGGGCCAGGAGAAGAGCCTTGATCCTCCACGTGGATGGAGTGTCCAATTCTGGTGGGAGCGGAGAAGGCCTCATCCTAACTAACAGTGATGGGGTTGTGGCGGAATGTACCCTTCGTTTCAAGTTCGCCGCGACCAACAACCAGGCGGAGTACGAGGCACTCCTCACGGGCCAAAGAGTATCCCGCAAGCTGGGTGTGCAGGACCTGAAAGTCTTCACTGACTCCCAGCTGGTTGCTGGACAGTTCTCTGGAGAATATGAAGCAAGGGACACCTAGATGATGAAGTACCTGGAGTAGGTCCACGTAAGCACGGCAGGCCTCCGACGCTTCAACATCTTCCACATCCCCCGAGGGGAGAATGCACGTGCGGATGCACTGTCTAGGCTTGCTACCTTGCCGGACTCATCACTGGGGCATGCCTACATTGAGTACCTTGAAAGTCCCAGCTATGAGAGCCCGGTGGGGGTGCATCAAGTCTCCCCCGAGCTGAGCTGGATGGACAAGTACGTCCGGTACATCACTGACAGCTCCTTGCCCGAAGACCGTGCAAAGGCTGCCCTCGTCAAGAAGAAGGCCTCCCGGTTCATTCTGATGGAGGGCGAGCTCTACCGCTAATCTTACTCTTACCCACTCCTGAGATGCCTGATGCCCGTCGAGGAGACCTTTGTGCTCCAAGAAATACATGAAGGCCTCTGCGGGAACCACGTGGGAGGGAGAACGCTGGCTTACAAAGCTCTTCACCAGGGGTACTTCTGGGAGACCATGAGGGACGACACCGTCGACTTCGTTAAAAGGTGCGACAAGTGCCAGCATCACGCAAATATACAGCATCAGCTAGTGGCGCCGATCTCCCAACTCTTAGTCCCTTGCCTTTTGTCCAGTGGGGAATGGACATATTGGGACTGTTTCCCCCAGCATCGGGGCAGCGAAGGTTCCTGCTGGTGGCGATCGACTACTTCACTAAGTGGGTCGAAGCAAAACCGCTGGCCCGAATCACGAAAGCTAATGTCCGCCAGTTCTTCTGGAAGTCAATCATTTGCTGCTTCGGACTCTCCCGGTGTATCATCACCGACAACGGGTGATAATTCGACAATCGTAAGTTTGAAGGATTCTGCACCGAGCATGGCATCCAACAACGATTCACCTCAGTGGCTCACCCTCAAACAAATGGAGAGGCCGAGGTGACTAACCGGACCATTCTCCAAGGGCTCAGGACCATGCTGGACCAAGCTAAGGGTAGGTGGGCAAAAGAACTCCCAAGCATCCTATGGGCCTACCATACAATGCCCAGGATGGCGACCAACGAGATGCCTTTTAGCCTTGTTTTTTATGCCGAAGCGGTCATCCCGATCAAGCTCGGCATGCCCACATTGCGGGTGCAGCACTATGATGAAGCACAGAACTCGACACACCTCCTGCTTAACCTGGACCTTCTTGAAGAAGCAAGGGATAAAGCCTGGCTACGAATGGTGGCCTACCGGTAATGGGTTGCCCGGTATTACAATGCCCGAGTCAGACCAAAAGCTTTCAAGCTTGGAGACTTGGTGCTACGGCGGGCAGAGGCATCTCAGCCCCGAGAGTGCGGCAAGCACTCACCCAATTGGGAAGGCCCGTACAAAGTAGCTAAAGCCCTCTAACAAGAAGCCTATTATCTCGAAGATCTTGGCGGCGTCAGGTTCCCTCAAACATGGAATGTCTGCAATTTGCGGAAATACTATCAATGATGTAAGGTTTCCCAGCAATAATAATGATAATGACTTTTCCTGCACAATTGTTTATTTGTCTTGCAAGAGAATCTCAGTCATCAACATCCCCGAGCCTAGCTCCAGGATGCCAGCCTAAGACCGGAGCTCAGATCTCTGGCCAAGGGACCTTCGAGCCACGTAGCTCTCAGTCATCAACGTTCCCGAGCCTAGCTCCAGGATGCCAGCCCAAGATCAGAGCTCAGATCTCCGACCAAGGGACCTTTCGAGCCACGCAGCTCTCAGTCATCAACATCCCCGAGCCTAGCTCCAGGATGCCAGCCCAAGATCAGAGCTTAAATTTCCAGCCAAAGGACTTTTGAGCCACGCAGCTCTCAGTCATCAACATCCCCGAGCCTAGCTCTAGGATGCCAGCCCAAGACCGGAGCTCAGATCTCCGACCAAGGGACCTTCGAGCCACGCAGCTCTCAGTCATCAACATCCCCGAGCCTAGCTCCAGGATGCCAACCCAAGACCGGAGCTCAGATCTCCGGCTAAGGGACCTTCGAGCCATGCAGCTCTCAATCATCAATGTCCCCGAGCCTAGCTCCAGGTTGCCAGCCCAAGACCGGAGCTCAGATCTCCGGCCAAGGGACCTTCAAACCATGTAGCTCTTAGTCATCAACGTCCCTAAGCCTAGTTCCAGGATGCCAACCCATGACCGAAGCTCAGATCTCCAGCCAAGGGACCTTCGAGCCATGAAGTTCTTAGTCATCAACATCCCCGAGCCTAGCTCCAAGATGCTGACCCAAGACCGAAGCTCAGATCTCTGGCCAAGGGACCTTCGAGCCAAGCCGCTCTCAATCTCAAACGTCTCCGAGCCCAGCTCCGAGATGCCAAGGGATTTTGGAGCCAAGAAGCTCTTATTAACGCCTCGAGCCCAGCTCCAAGGTGCTAAAGACCTGAGCCAAGCTCTCAAGCAACCCCTGGACCGGAGCCCAGCTCTTCGGCCAGGAAGGCCTCGAGCCTAGCTCCAAGGCAATTAAATCCTGTGACCCTTTTCTCTGATCTCCCCACCCCCCCAAAAAAAAAAAGGAAAGAAGGGAGGGGAAGGAAAGAAAGAGAACAAGGGGGAAATACAGCAACAAAACTCTTATCTTATCACCTTGGACCAAGGCCCAGCTCCCTGGCAGAGGAACCACCGAGCCCAGCAGCTCGCAACTACCAGAACCTTGCATCTGACTTGCCATTGATGAAGCCCGGTGATCCGACCCCAGGTAAGGTGAAACCATCTTCTCTGATCTCCCCACTCAAAAAAAAAAAAAAAAAAATAGGGGGGGAAGTGAAAGAAAGAGAAAAGAAAGAGGGGAGAGCCAAACAAGAAAGCAAGTCGCAAGAAAGTTCGAAATTTATTAATTGAATACAAGTTACAAACATTCAGTGGGCCCCCGACATGCCGGGTGGCCCGGCCAAGTACAGAAAAAAAGCAAAATACAAAAGAAAGTAGAAAGGGCTACCCTCCAACTGGACCACTGGGCTGGGAGTTTCCATCAGTAGGGACCTCTCGCTGTGCGGCTCTGGTTTCAAGCGGTACGGCCCCGACCTCGACTGGCATAGAAGACTCGGGAGCGATGGCCTCCTCAGCACCCACCTCCTGGTCCAAATTACTGGGATAGTCGAGGCTGCTACGGCCCTCATCCGAGATGAACCCCTCAACTAGGCAATGCAGGTACATGAAGCCCTTAAAGAAGGAGTCCGACGTCATTTGTTGTGTCTCGGTGAGGAACTCCTTGAGGCCCTGTACCTCGTGACCGCCTCCTCAGCCTCCTTCTTTGTCACGGCCACCTCATGCCTGGCATCCCCAGCTGACCTGGCAGCCTCCTCGACCGCCCTCTGGGCCGTGGCCGACTTCTCCTCCTCCGTCGCCAGCTGGGCCTGGAGGGACTAGGCGATCCCCTTTTGCCGGGCCCCCTCGATGTTGAGCATGCCCAACCTTCGCTCGGCATTGGCGAGCTCCTCGACCTTCTTCCTCGACTGCCCCTGCTCTTGGTCGAGGCTCTCCTGAAGCTCTTTTTCTTGCCCCACAGAGTCGGCGAGTTGCTTCTCAAGGTCCTTGACCCATCATTCAAGCGCCCCTTTAGAGTCGGCCCTCCCCTTCAGGTCAGCCTTCAGTGACGCGATCTCGACCGTCCATGTTGATCAGCTCGCTCCAAGTTTCGGCAGTTGCTCCTGACGAAAAGGGCCTCAACACCGATCTGCACTATATGAAAAGTTAAAAAAAAAAAAGAGAAGAAAAAGAAGAAGAGGAAGGAAAAAATGAAATTGCTTATCGTATAGAGCTGAGGAAAGATGCTGTCAATTACATCTCCCAACCACAGCCCAGCCATCTCCTCCCGATCGCATGATTGGATGGAGAAATCCATCATGCGAGCGGCTAGGGCGCGGTTGTCAGCCAAGGAGCTCTCCGGCCCCAGCTTGAACAGGAGATGATGCCTCGCCTCGTCCCTCCTGCTCTCTCGGGGAGCGGGTGCGCCCGTCCCTCCGACTGCGGAACCCCCAGAGACCAGTCGGGGACTCGGCACCATTGCGGCTGGAGCCCCCGTCACAAGAAGAGCTCTAGTATGGGCCTCTCCCCCCTCGACCTCGATCATCGTCAGACCCAGAGAGCAGGAGGGCATGGCAGCGATAGCAGCACCAGCCAGGGCGATCACCTCGGGCTCCAGAATGGGGACCTCGGCTTGTGGCCCTGTCAGCCCTTCGACTCCTCAAACCTCCTGTCGGCTTGGTCCTAGTGTTGCGAATGGCGCAGGGGCTTCCTCGGCCTCCCTCCTCCCCAAGGCGACTGGCACAACGGGGGCAGCCGTCGATATGCCCTCAACCCAGGCTCGTCTCGGGGGAGGCTCAGCGGCCTCCCCGGTGGGCGGCCTCTTCTTGGTGATTGACAATAGGTCACCCTCCGAGAAGATCATCCCTGCGCACAGAAGCCAAGAAGGTTAGCCTAAAATGAAGAGAAGAGAAAACATGTGTGGAGGAAAGAACCGGACTCACCCGGTCCTCTCGATGTGTTGATCCTGGCATCAGAGCGGTTCTGCTCTAATAGCAGGACATCAAGAGAGGGGATCTGGGTGGTGTGAAGCTGCTCATAGTCATCTTGATCAGCTGCATCAACTGCAGAGATCCGGTTGGGGGACTGATCTGGCTCGCTCCAAGCCCAGTCGACCTCCTCGATGGCCACGAAGAAGAATTTGCTCTTCTATCGTTTGATGGAAGAGGGGAGTTTGAATCTGATGCCCTTTGGGCGAGAAGACAAGGACCACCACTCGTCCTCAGTCGGGTGGCATTTCAGGGTAAAAAATGCCCTGAACAAGGAAAACTGGGCGACGAACCCTTGGACATGGCAGAGGATGATGAAGGAGAAGATGACCCTGATGGCATTTGGCACCAACTGTGCAGGGACCAAAAAGTAGTTGTCCAAGACGAACAGGAAGAAGGGATGAAAATGAAACCGGAGACCCCCGAAGAAGGTCTCCTCATAAAAAGCGAGTCGACCCGGGCCACTGGAAGTGACCCGTTCTCCCTTCGGGCAAGATAATCATGTGCATCTTTAAGTAAGGATATAGTTCTAACATCTTATGTGGGATCACCTATAATTAACTCTTTAGGGTGGTGATGTACATACCTCCATTTCTTAGGTAAATCATCATGCTGTTTACTTACCATTTCTTCTCTTTTTGCTTGTTTGTCCTTTAAGCTCATGTCCTTTATTTCTTTGTCAATTGTACCTGCATCATTATCAATGCACTCTTCTTTTCTAGAAGGTGAGGAGTTAGTTTCAATAAATATCATATGAATAAACTCTTCAATAGTTAATATTCTCTTATTAAATACTCTATATGCTTTGTTAGAAGTTGAATAACCTAGAAATATTCCTTCATCAGATTTAGCATCAAATTTTCTAAGGTTATCCTTTTTCATTATTTAGTACAAATCATTTGCATCCAAAAATATGAAAATAATAAATACTTGGTTTTCTATCATTCCAAAGCTCATTGGAGGTTTTCTTTAGGATAGGTCTAATTAAAACACGGTTCAATATGTAACATGTAGTGTTCACAGCTTCTATCTAGAAGTACCTTGGAAGATTGCCTTTACATAACATAGTTTGGATCATCTCTTCCATTGTCCTATTTTTTCTCTCTATAATACCATTTTGTTATGGTGTTCTAAGAGCTGAAAAGTTGTGATCAATGCCATGTTCAGTACAAAATTCTTTAAAATATTGATTTTGAAATTCAGTGCCGTGATCACTTCTAATTGAAATAATGAAAAATTTTTCTAATTTGAAACTTTCTTATAAAATTTTTGAAATACATTGAAAGCTTCATCTTTATGTGCGATAAACAAAATTCATGTGAATCTTGAAAAATCATCTACTATCACAAGTCTATATTTCATACCTTCTAGGCTTGTGGTCTTAGTTGGTCCAAATAAGTCAATGTGTAGCAGCCCTAAGGGTCTTGATGTTGAAATAATATTTTTCAATTCAAAACTCCTCCTAGTTTTTTTACCATACTGACATGCATCATAAACATGTTCAAAATCAACTTTAAATTTAGATAAACCTTTAAATAGGTTTTTAAAAATTAATTTGGCTAAAATATACATGCTAGCATGATGATGCAGAACAAAAGCTCTGATACCAAAATTGATGCAGAACAAAAAGATGATGCGATGCGGAAGTAAATTAAAATTAATGTATTTATTTATTTATTTATTTTATATATATTTTTAGAAGTCGGCTTTGACTCAAAGGAAAGTTAAACTAAATTGAAAGAAACTATATAATAATTGGAAGCACAATTCAAAGAAACTAGATTATCAGAGTAGTTCAGAAGTAAAGGATCGCTGGGGGTTGAGAAACTCCCGGACCTAGGGTTTCGCTCTGAACTTTCAACAGGACAGAAATAAAGAGAAGGGAAGGGTTATGTACCAGGAAGTGATCTTCACAGAGTTTGGTGGAAGGACTCTCTCGAGCAGATTGTTGGATCCTCGGATTCGGATATCTTCGCAATGGATCCTCCAATACTGGCCCTTTAGCAGTGTTGGCTTCTCCTGAACTCAGGATCTGGGAAAGAAGAAGAACAAGTTAAGGAACCAGATACTCAAAGAAAGGATTTACCAGATAAGAAGAACTTGAAAAAATTGATGTTGCTGAAATCCTGATTCTCCTGGATGCTGATCTGACTTCCTCTGGGATTTACTCTGTATTCGAAGTAGCCGATCTAGACCTGGATGCTGGTGGTCGGCCTCTACTTGGAAGAGAGGGGCCATGAGATGATGAGGTAGATTAGGGTTTGGATGATTGGTGGAATGAAGAAGATGATGGCGGCTAGGGTTTGGAATTGAAGTGGCTAACCTAGGGTTTTGGTAGGGTTTTGGGGTTGGAGATCTCACACCTCCTCAAGGTTCCTAGGGAACCCAGATTTACTCCCTCACGGAGATCAACACCTGAACACAAGTGCAAAGAGAGAAACACAAAGTTGCTCACAAAGAAATTGATTTCATTCATCATTAAATTCAAGAGTTACATAGAGTAGAATATATAGACATAACAAAGAAATAAAATTTATACATTTTTCATGTAGGACTAATAGGACTAACCCACACTTTAGGCATCAAATTCTCTTCCCAAGACTCCTTCCATGAGTGGGCAGCCCAAAAACTCCAAGAAAACTTGAAAATCAGCTCCAAATGGCAGGTTATGGGGTGTCTCCTAGTATCTCTCCATGAATCAAGGATTTTTCCTTCATGGTTTGGCTCATTTGGACACCTCCTAGTCTTGCTCCATAAGTTTAGGCTTCTTCCTTTCATGGCTTTGACACTTTTGGAAACTTTTGGGAACCTCCTTGAATTCCTCCCCAAGACATGCTCTCTTCCCTTTTATAACTTGGATTTTTATGGAACATTGTGGGGCACCTCCTTGATCCTCTCTTCAAGAAAAATTCTTGCCATCCTGGCTTGGGTTTATCTGGAAAGAAATTGGCTCCTCCTTGGATTGAGGTATCTTGATGGATTTCTCTCCCAAGTGGTGCAAGAAAAAAGGAACTTACTTCTTGTGGTGTAGGGACCAAAGACACTGGATGGAGATGTGGCACCTCCTGGACTCTGGCGTGTGGCTGGGAGTGTGGCGCCCACTTGCTTGGGCCTGGGAGAAAAAATGTGGCACCCTGGACCTTGACTTGACTGAAAAAAAAGTGGCACAACCTAGAGAAGACCTAGACCACTACTAGGACTTGTACTGAGTCAACATGACTCAATAAAACTTAAATTGCAGGGAAATACAGACTCAAGACTAAAATTGAGTTGACCAAGTCAACCCTTATTACAAAACCAGAAAATCCTAATTCTTCGAGCAAGGTCAATCAGAGATCCAGATGGAGCCTTGAAGTCTTCTTCTGAGTCTGGTGCCCGCACCAATTCTCCCGGGGTTGGAGGAACTCGACCCTGTCGAGTATGGATCAAGCTGGCTCTGGTATCTATCCAAGTGTCTGGGTCCAATTCTTGTAATTCTTCTCGGTAGATCCAGAGTCATCAGAATCTGGCCTTCCTTGCCAGCGGACCAGGTATCTTTGGTATCCTCGATTACGAGTAGAGATAACCTGATCATCCAGGATCTTTTCAATCTGCTCTTTCCTCACAGGTCAGTTTGTTGGTGGACACACAGGGTCGGGATCACTCTCAATAATAGGATTAGGTTTCAAAGGCTTACTAGGAATCACAGCTGGCTCCTATACTCTACTAAGTCGTAATGTTGAAAGTAGAGCTATTGCCTAGTTCTGGAGGCAACTCAAGCACATAGGCATTGGATCCTACTCTCTTCACTACTCTAAATGGTCCAGCTCCTTTAGCATGTAATTTCTAACGGTTCCAGGAAAACCGCTCAGGCCTTAACCTAATCATTACATAGTCTCTCTCACACAAAAGTTTGACTCGTCTTTGAGAATCAGCCAACTTCTTATAAGTTTCATTACTTAAAGTTATTTTGGCATGAATTTCTTTATGCAAGTCCTTTACATGCTATGCAAGTGCATCAAGAGACTTGTGTGTGTGGGCTAATAGTGAAATCAAATCAAGTGGTGTGTAAGGCTTGTATCCATGAACAATTTCAAAGGGACTCTAGCCTATAGACCTATTGATCGAAACATTATATGCAAATTTAGCCCTGGGTAAATACAAATCCCAATTCCTAGTATTCTCACTCAACTAAAATCTGAGTCAATGTCCTAAACTCGACTGACGATGCATTCCTAAAGAATGGACTTTATTCAAAGGAACCCTAGGTCTAAACCTAACAAACTACGGCTCTCTAGGTTTGACCTTGGTTGGAGGATGGCATGCAGAGCATGAAAACTTATCATGGGTGCCTAGTAGGTGCCATAAGGTCTTCCAGAAGTAGGTGGCAAACCTAATAGATTCTGACACGTGGTTCACTCTAAAGACTTCGACAAAGTATACTTGGATGGTGTAAGAACATTGGAAGTCCTAGAGAAAGGGAGAAATATGAGGTGGAGTCTCGAATTACCTGCTGACTAAAGGTGGTGACCTGAAGGTTTGAATGGTGATCTATGAGTGTCACTGGTCATCCTTACGAAAGGAAAAGTTTGCTACTCCCAGGAATGGATCAAGAGATGGTTCGGGGAGTGGCCTAGGACATGTGATTGCAATAGTTAAGGTTTGTTCTCTAAGCAAATAATGATCCACTTTCTCGAGAAATGGATTAGAGAATGATTCATGGAAGGGTCTATGGATGATGACCTCAAGACTTGAAATTTGACCTATGGGTGCGGAAAGGTATACTCTATAGAAGGGTAGGTCAGTCATGCGAAGGAAGGGGTCTGGGGCCATGGAGGACTTTTACAGGACTGGGTGAATCAATCCGCTCAAGACAAGGATGTTCAACTGAGATTATGGGAGAGACCTTAGTGGCTAGGCATGGGACAAGGTCCAATTGTAAGAGGCTTGATTTAGTCATCCTAAGGAGAGGATCTACCATAGGGTGGGCAAACTTAAACAGTTCAGTGCAAAGATCTTCAATTGGTACTTGGGGAATGACTGTCATTAGAGGGTATGAACTGATAGCTCGGGCGAACACTATGAGTTCTTCCTGGGGGTATTTGACTAAAGGAACCTGATTCTCACAAATCTCTTGAATTTCTGAACTAGGTCCTACCACTTGGTTGCTCTCCAAGGTCTCCTCAGGTAAGGAACCATAATATCGATGTCACATTCTTCAAGTTCTTCCACCTCATATTCATCAACTAGACTCAAGCCAGCATCAATATTTCCTCGATGCCATCTCAATGGTTTTCGGGTCAGTGGTAATCGGGTCAACTGATTCTGGGCTTGTCATACCTAACCTTTCTTCCTCATTGGTAGGCTTGGGTTCTCCCTCATTAATGTCATCCTTAGGATTCTTACACTTAGCTGTGCACAAGCCAGTCCTATGCATGGGCACTGACTAGATTTATGGCCTCTTTCCCACAAAACCAACATTCTTGTGATATAGGAACCTGGGTCACATTCGGTTTCAAGCTAGTAGAGACCTTACTTGGGAATGGGTGTGGATCTAAATGGTTTGATCTAGAAGACTTGGGTTGTTGAGTGACTGGTCTAGAATATTGTAAGGACCTCTCATAGACACGATCCACTATAGATATCATGGTTAGGCTTCCTAGGGTTATGCTCGGGATCACGGTATAAGGTCCTCCTAGGCTCCTGGTGTGGGTGAGGTTGAGGCACATTAAAATCTGGGTTAGGAGTCCAATTCTGATGTCTAGGTTCTCCAAGTACTTGGACTCGATCCCTAAGCTGGGTAAGATCCTCATGGACTTGTTCCCTAAACTGGGCAACAGCAGTCATCATCCTGACTCAATTTGTTCATACTTTCGGTAAGAGTTCTAACCATGGCCTCTAAATCAGGTTGGGTTTGACCAGGTTGGGAGGGTACTCCGTTCCGGGTGGACATGATGATGCAAGCAAGCACACAGAATGTGACTAGACTAAAGGACTACTGGCTCACAAGACCTAGAGTCCAAACTAGATGTCCAATCAGAGTGGCAAGCTAGCCTGTAGTAACTCAGGACTCAGCCAGGCAGGTGTAAGGAGAGTGTTAGGTCCCTAACTGCCAATCCTAGACACCAATCAGTGATTGGCCAGGTAGGCGGACCAGCACACAAGCCCTTCGGGACGTAGTCCCTGAATCACCGTTCTAGACACTGAGTACAAAGTACACATAGAGTAACCAGACAAACTGACTAAACTCTAGGCTGGACCTGACCAGTTGGTGTTCCTAGCCCACTAGGGCAAATTAAGTCTAAAAAATTTTAAAATTAGTCTTAGGATCGAATGAATGGGTGGTGGTTTTGGGCTAAGGAGAGGTTATCAACTCCTCCCCTTATCTTAGATGCTCAATTGCCCTTAAGATGAATTAGGAGATGATCACTCAAAAAAAAAAAAATTGAATTGCAGAAACACAGAAACAGAATTGCTGTAATTTAACTCTTAGAAATTTGACAGAAACCAATAAATTACAGTAAAATTATGTAAATAGTTTCAATTATACTGGTTCCAGAAAAATAGAAATCACATAATTTGGAGTTACCTGCATGAGAACAATTCCTACAACAGGATAGTTACAAACTGAAAATAGAATGCTTCCCCTGTTTACAATTCCTGCTACGAAGTTGTAACCCAGCGGATCCCCTACATGCCCTAGGAACACCCCATGGAATAGGAAGAGGAGGCTTGCACCTCGCTTCGTTCCTAGGACCGGATGTCCTGGGGAGTCTACTTCGAGCAGACAAAGTAAAAAAGAGAGACACTCAAACATGCAAGCAAGTCAGAAACCCTAGACAGGGCTCGATACCAAATGATGCAGAACGAAAGCTCTGATACCAAAATGATGCAGAACAAAAAAGATGATGCGATGCGGAAGTAAATTAAAATTAATGTATTTTTTATTTATTTATTTTATATATATTTTCAGAAGTCGTCTTTGACTCAAAGGAAAGTTAAACTAAATTGAAAAAACTATATAATAATTGGAAGCACAATTCAAAGAAACTAGATTATCAGAGTAGTTCAGAGTAAAGGATCGCTGGGGGTTGAGAACTCTCAGACCTAGGATTTCGCTCTGACTTTCAACAGGACAGAAATAAAGAGAAGGGAAGGGTTATGTACCAAGCAGTGATCTTCACAGAGTTTGGTGGAAGGACTCTCTCGAGCAGATTGTTGGATCCTCGGATTCGGGTATCTTCATAATGGATCCTCCAATACTGGCCCTTTGGCAGAGTTGGCTTCTCCTGAACTCAGGATCTGGGAAAGAAGAAGAACAAGTTAAGGAACCAGATACTCAAAGAAAGGATTTACCAGATAAGAAGAACTTGAAAAAAATTGATGTTGCTGAAATCCTGATTCTCCTGGATGCTGATCTGACTTCCTCTGGGATTTACTCTGTATTCAAAGTAGCCGATCTGGACCTGGATGCTGGTGGTCGGCCTCTACCTTGAAGAGAGGGGCCGTGAATGATGAGGTAGATTAGGTTTGGATGATTGGTGGAATGAAGAAGATGATGGCGGCTAGGGTTTGGAATTGAGTGGCTAACCTAGGGTTTTGTAGGTTTTTGGGGTTGGAGATCTCACACCTCCTCAAGGTTCCTAGGGAACCCGGATTTACTCCCTCACGGAGATCAACACCTGAACACAAGTGCGGAAGAGAGAACACAATGCTCACAAAGAAATTGATTTCATTCATCATTAAATTCAAGAGTTACATAGAGTTGAATATATAGACATAACAAAGAAATAATTTTATACATTTCCATATGGGACTAATAGGACTAACCCACTTTAGGCATCAAATTCTCTTCCCAAGACTCCTTCCATGAGTGGGCAGCCCAAAACTCCAAGAAAACTTGAAAATCAGCTTCAAATGGCAGGTTATGGGGGTGTCTCCTAGTATCTCTCCATGAATCAAGGATTTTTCCTTCATGGTTTGGCTCATTTGGACCCTCCTAGTCTTGCTCCACAAGTTTAGGGTTCTTCCTTTCATGGCTTTGGCACTTTTGGAAACTTTTAGGAACCTCCTTGAATTCCTCCCAAGACATGCTCTCTTCCCTTTTATAACTTGGATTTTTATGGAACATTGTGGGGCACCTCCTTGATCCTCTCTTCAAGAAAAATTCTTGCCATCCTGGCTTGGGTTTATCTGGAAAGAAATTGCTCCTCCTTGAATTGAGGTATCTTGATGGATTTCTCTCCCAAGTGGTGCAAGAAAAAAAGGACTTACTTCTTGTGGTGTAGGGACCAAAGACACTGGATGGAGATGTAGCGCCTCCTGGACTCTGGCGTGTGGCTAGGAGTGTGGCGCCCACTTACTTGGGCTTTGGAGAAAAATGTGGCACCCTGGACCTTGACTTGATGAAAAAAAAGTGGCACCAACCTGGAGAAGACCTAGACCACTACTAGGACTTGTACTGAGTCAACATGACTCAATAAAATTTAAATGCAGGAAATACAGACTCAAGACTAAAATTGAGTTGACCAAGTCAACCCTTATTACAAAATCCAGAAAACCCTAATTCTTCGGGCAAGGTCAATCAGAGGCCAGATGGAGCCTTGAAGTCTCTTCTGAGTCTGGTGCCCGCACCACATGTCACAAGACCTAGAGTCCAAACTAGATGTCCAATCAGAGTGGCAAGCTAGCCTGTAGTAACTCAGGACTCAGCCAGGCAGGTGTAAGGAGAGTGTTAGGTCCCTAACTGCCAATCCTAGACACCAATCAGTGATTGGCCAGGTAGGCGGACCAGCACACAAGCCCTTCGGGACGTAGTCCCTGAATCACCGTTCTAGACACTGAGTACAAAGCACACATAGAGTAACCAGACAAACTGACTAAACTCTAGGCTGGACCTGACCAGTTGGTGTTCCTAGCCCACTAGGGCAAATTAAGTCTAAAAAAATTTAAAATTAGTCTTAGGATCGAATGAATGGGTGGTGGTTTTGGGCTAAGGAGAGGTTATCAACTCCTCCCTTATCTTAGATGCTCAATTGCCCTTAAGATGAATTAGGAGATGATCACTCAAAAAAAAAAAAATGAATTGCAGAAACACAGAAACAGAATTGCTGTAATTTAACTCTTAGAAATTTGACAGAAACCAATAAATTACAGTAAAATTATGTAAAATAGTTTCAATTACTGGTTCCAGAAAAATAGAAATCACATAATTTGGAGTTACCTGCAATGAGAAACAATTCCTACAACAGGATAGTTACAAACTGAAAATAGAATGCTTCCCCTGTTTACAATTCCTGCTACGAAGTTGTAACCCAGCGGATCCCACATGCCCTAGGAACACCCCATGGAATAGGAAGAGGAGGCTTGCACCTCGCTTCGTTCCTAGGACCGGATGTCCTGGGGAGTCTACTTCGAGCAGACAAAGTAAAAAAGAGAGACACTCAAAACATGCAAGCAAGTCAGAAACCCTAGACAGGGCTCTGATACCAAAATGATGCAGAACGAAAGCTCTGATACCAAAATTGATGCAGAACAAAAAAGATGATGCGATGCGGAAGTAAATTAAAATTAATGTATTTATTTATTTATTTTTTTATATATATTTTCAGAAGTCGTCTTTGACTCAAAGGAAAGTTAAACTAAATTGAAAGAAACTATATAATAATTGGAAGCACAATTCAAAGAAACTAGATTATCAGAGTAGTTCAGAAGTAAAGGATCGCTGGGGGTTGAGAAACTCTCAGACCTAGGATTTCGCTCTGAACTTTCAACAGGACAGAAATAAAGAGAAGGGAAGGGTTATGTACCAAGCAGTGATCTTCACAGAGTTTGGTGGAAGGACTCTCTCGAGCAGATTGTTGGATCCTCGGATTCGGGTATCTTCATAATGGATCCTCCAATACTGGCCCTTGGCAGAGTTGGCTTCTCCTGAACTCAGGATCTGGGAAAGAAGAAGAACAAGTTAAGGAACCAGATACTCAAAGAAAGGATTTACCAGATAAGAAGAACTTGAAAAAAATTGATGTTGCTGAAATCCTGATTCTCCTGGATGCTGATCTGACTTCCTCTGGGATTTACTCTGTATTCAAAGTAGCCGATCTGGACCTGGATGCTGGTGGTCGGCCTCTACCTTGAAGAGAGGGGGCCGTGAGATGATGAGGTAGATTAGGGTTTGGATGATTGGTGGAATGAAGAAGATGATGGCGGCTAGGGTTTGGAATTGAAGTGGCTAACCTAGGGTTTGGTAGGGTTTTGGGGGGAGATCTCACACCTCCTCAAGGTTCCTAGGGAACCCGGATTTACTCCCTCACGGAGAACACCTGAACACAAGTGCGGAAGAGAGAAACACAAGTTGCTCACAAAGAAATTGATTTCATTCATCATTAAATTCAAGAGTTACATAGAGTTGAATATATAGACATAACAAAGAAATAAATTTTATACATTTCTCATATGGGACTAATAGGACTAACCCCACTTTAGGCATCAAATTCTCTTCCCAAGACTCCTTCCATGAGTGGGCAGCCCAAAAACTCCAAGAAAACTTGAAAATCAGCTTCAAATGGCAGGTTATGGGGGTGTCTCCTAGTATCTCTCCATGAATCAAGGATTTTTCCTTCAAGGTTTGGCTCATTTGGACCCTCCTAGTCTTGCTCCACAAGTTTAGGGTTCTTCCTTCATGGCTTTGGCACTTTGGAAACTTTTAGGAACCTCCTTGAATTCCTCCCCAAGACATGCTCTCTTCCCTTTATAACTTGGATTTTTATGGAACATTGTGGGGCACCTCCTTGATCCTCTCTTCAAGAAAAATTCTTGCCATCCTGGCTTGGGTTATCTGGAAAGAAATTGGCTCCTCCTTGAATTGAGGTATCTTGATGGATTTCTCTCCCAAGTGTGTGCAAGAAAAAAAGGAACTTACTTCTTGTGGTGTAGGGACCAAAGACACTGGATGGAGATGTAGCGCCTCCTGGACTCTGGCGTGTGGCTAGGAGTGTGGCGCCACTTACTTGGGCTTGGAGAAAAAATGTGGCACCCTGGACCTTGACTTGATGAAAAAAAAGTGGCACCAACTGGAGAAGACATAGACCACTACTAGGACTTGTACTGAGTCAACATGACTCAATAAAATTTAAATTGCAGGGAAATACAGACTCAAGACTAAAATTGAGTTGACCAAGTCAACCCTTATTACAAAATCAGAAAACCCTAATTCTTCGGGCAAGGTCAATCAGAGATCCAGATGGAGCCTTGAAGTCTTCTTCTGAGTCTGGTGCCCGCACCACATGATCTAATCTTCTATGCCAAAGTAAACTAGATTTCTTGATTTTAGCATTCATTGCTACTAGACTTGTACTACTTGACATGGCTAGATCATTTAGTCTACCACATAATATTTCCAAATCTATGACCGACAAACTTAGTACTAGAATCAAGAAAGCAGTTACTATACACATTGAAGATTCAAAGACAACCTTGAAGCTTTTATCATATAATTGACTAATACTTAATAAATTATGCTTTAACTTGTCTACTAGCAATACATTTTAAATAAAAGTGGAAGGGATGATTTTGATCTTACCAATGCTAATGATCTTTCCCTTACCATTGTCGCCAAATGTTACTAATCCACCTTCTTTCATTTCCAGGATGATGAATTATTCTTTATCACCCATTATATGTCTTGAATAGCCACTATCCAGATACCATCTTTCTTTGAATTATGAGCCGCAAGACATTCTTGCAAAATAATCAAGTAATACTTTTAGGTATCCAAGCTTTCTTGGATCCTTGAAGGTTAGTAGGAGTGGTTCCTTTGGGAATCCAGATCTTTTTCATTTTAGATTTACTTTTCTTTTTTAGATTGCATTCAAAAGATTTGTGACCAACCCCATTACAAGAATAACAAACAACTTTGGCTTTTGATAAGATGTAAAAGTTGAAATCTTTGAAGCAAAGGTTTTGGAGCTGAAAACTTCGATACATAGGATTTGATACTAAAAACTTATTTCAATTCAAAGAATGTATCCAATTCTAGCTTTATTATTTGAATCTTTTTGATTTTTCAAAATGAGCTCAAGCTTATTTGAACTTAAAGTCAATTTATCAATTAAGGGCTTGAGTTGACTCATTTCATTTTGCAAGCTCTTGTTCTTTTAAAAGCACTTATCTTTTTCAACTTGCAAAACTTTATATTTTAGAAATATAGCTTAGTTCTTTTTGCAAAAGTTTATTCTTTCAAAAATTGCATTTTTCTATTCATTAAAGCATCATTATTATTTTTCAAGGTTTTAAAATTTAAGCCAGCTTTTTATATTCTGGATAAAAGCTCATAAAATGCAGTAGTAAACTCTTCATAAATAAATTCATCATTGGGTCAATAGAAGTTACCTTGTCTCATACCCATTAAATAAATGTTTGCTGACTTTGTGGTTTCTTCCTCTTCTTGATTTATGTTGATTCCGTTGCTATCGCTCCATATAGCCACCATCGCTTTTGATATGCAAAAACATACTCTAGTCAAGTCAGCTCTCTTCAATCAAGTTGGCTCAGATTCTCAGACATGTAGAAACCAAGTTCTGCTAGAGTCAACTCTCTTCAGTGGAGTCGGCTCGGACAATTAGTTATCTTAGAACTGAAACCACTCACTCTGGAAAAGTCAGCTCGGTTCTTCTGTGAGTCAGCTCGATTCTTCAGTGAGTCAGCTCAGTTGATTGAGTATCAGAAATTTGTGTGCCATGCCAGATCATGTATCAACCCTAATCTTCAAGTCGGCTCGAGTGAACTTTATCCAAAAGGCTTCCAAACTTCCTCAACTTCTTCTAACAACTTCCAAATACTTTCAAAACTCCTTTTAAACTTCATCTAAGAAATTTAAACTATAAAAGGACATAAGATTAGCCCTTTTTACAATAATATACACTTAAATTTTCTTGGGCTCTTCAATACATGATCATATTGTATAAGAAACTCAATTCATTACAATGATTTCAAAATTATAGGAAGAATGATTGTTCATTTGAAGCATCCTACAAAAACTTCTAAAAAACTTGAAAATAGTTAGTATCAAATTCATGCTCCAATATTTTGTTATCATCAAAATCATTCCAGGGGTCAACAGATGTAACACTCCTTTTCTTCAGGCTCTCCAAGTATATTAACTTCTTGAACTCTTATGGTCCCTTCTATATCCTGGTCTAAAATATACCCTAAATTATTAAAATTAGGAACCCATTATAATTTCTCAAGCCAGTCCTTATGATTAGATTCGATCAAATATTTAAGTCAAGATTTTGGGCTAAGAAAATTGAAGCTGACATGATTATCTAAAGAAAGAAAAGGTTCTAGTTAGATATTTATACTTAATCAATTATTTATTCTAAGGTCTTTAAAAAATAAATAAGAACTCCTACTATTCTCATGGATCTCTCACGCTCCTTAGTGGAGATGCAGAAATCCCTACACGGCTAGAGTTCATAGTGGGTACTACAGTCCTACTTATTTAATCCCTACACGGCTAGAGTTCATAGTGGGTACTACAGTCCTACTTATTTACATGCACCTCACCTAATAGTTATTGATGACATACAAACCAATGAGTGGACAACTCTTGTCCAATGCTTCTAAGCATGTTATAGTGACTCAGTTTCTAAGTTGTGGGCTTACCTAACAGTTATTGATCACATTTCTTAGTTAAGTCTAACCTACCATTCAATGCAAAAGTGAAGCCATCATTGGGACCCTCACCATAATTTATTTGGCCCAACCCCATCTTCAGCCTATAATATCTCATATTAATAGAATAGTTGCACCCCCCGATACAATTGAACCACTATATCCAGTTGAGAATAATCAATACTAGAGAGATGCTCGCATCTCTACAATGGTGGACCTATAGCATAATATTTATAAGGTTTGGGTTCAAGTCTCATGTTAATTAGTTAGCACACCTCATATCTTACTGACCTGATTTAGATTAGTACAATCTCATGTCTAACTAATTTGGTTTAGGTCGCACATCTCATGTCTGACTAACATCGTTTAGATCAGTATATCTGATATCTGACTTACCTATTTGGATCAACATATCTCATGTCTGGCTAACCTAGTTTTGTCAGCACATCTCATGTATGTTAGGTGACATGGGTGAATACAAATCAATAACAAGTTTATTCAAAACTTAATTGATTAAGTTGGCCAAGTAAGTAAGATCGATGGGAGGGTAATGCCTCTTTCTCTTTTCTTAAATACCAATAGTTGGCTAGGTAAGAGAATAGTTTTATTTAAAACCATGATCAAAACTTGCCTTAAACATCAATTGATTAATAAGAATAAATAGGTCAGCCAAGTGACTTGGGCTCGATCCACTAAGCCAAATTAGGTCCTAAAGTAATCAATTCACATCAAATATGAATGATGTGACCAACTATAACTAAACTCAATTTGAGTCCTTTTGACCTAATCCTCATCAACCATTAATTGGGTTCGATCAACTGCTCAAAACCAAAACAAGGTTCTTCCTAATCTAATCAAACCTAAGGTGTAGTCCAATCATTAGACCTAATATTCTACCCATATCCTCATGCATTAACTAAAAATTTAGATCCTAAAATATTTTTTAGATTATGTTTAAGTGCATGATTTTAATAGTTTATGCTCTTGAAATATTTTCAAATCTAAACCTAATGTCATATATCTCATATATGATATTTTAGATAAAAAAAAACTAACATACATCACATGTATATAATTTTTAGATCTTAAACATAATTAATATATATCTTATACATGCAATTCATATCTAAAAATATGATTAAATCATTTTGAAAATACTTTTCAAAAATTGGTTCGCATTGTACTATGACAACTTTTACACTCTAAGGGGTTAACCTTATAGCAGGATAACCTCATTATTCATCTGATGCAAACCATAATGATTTAATTTTAGATCTAAACATGAATATGATACATCTCATATATTAGAATATCAGATTCTAAGTCTTTTATTTTATGTTTCGAAAACTATTTTCAGAATAGATCAAACTTATGCTAGGACAACCTTTGCATTATAAGAGACTGACCTTATAGTAGGATAGCCTTATGTCAGTACAAGTTAATTAAAACCAATCCTAACTTTTAGATCTGAATCTAATCATGCATGTTAGACAACCTAGCTCTGATACCATTGATAAAAAAGCCTAGGTGATAAGCATGATGAAATTTCTACATATTTCTAAAACCCAATGATAAGCTACATATGAAAACACTTTCATAATAAGCATGTAGATATAAAATATATCACATGGAGAAGGATCTAAACATGCTAATGTAGATTAAATCACTATTTTTAAAAATAAAATTTAAAAAGAAAGACATTTGAAACTAACCTCAATCACTTTCCTTCTTGTTCCTCGATTAGGTCAGATCCAATGGATTCCTAGGTTTCTGTCGGAGCCATGTACATGCCCAGTCTCTATTGGTATCCATACGAGACATGATGCTGATCGAATTTCTAAGGCCCCCAGAGTGCTAGCTCCTTTCAGGCCTCTACTTTGGCTTGGATCTGGATGCTACACTTCAGGAACTAGAAGCTATAGCCTTTGCATGAACCCTTTTCATAGATCATCAGAACTTCTCTAGGATGCGATAGGAGAAGAAAACTCTTTCCTTCTCCTCTTGAACTCTCTCTAAACTCTCTTTCTTAGAGTTTTTGAGAGAGGATAAGAAGAAGTAAGGAGAAGGGAGCGATAGAGAAGAAGTGGTGCGGCAAGAAGAGATATCTCAGAGGAAATTTTTGCCCAGCCTCTTTTCATCTCTTTTTAATGTTTGTTGCACAAACTCCCCATGTAATCCATGACATCTTCCAATAAGGATTGATCATAACAATCTCCATTTAAATTAGAATTGGTTAAAACCAAATCTTATCAAGATGAGAAGGAGAATGGCGATGAGAAACCAAGTGTGATGAGAATGTGCACCGGCCCTTCTTTCCACATTTTATTTGTTGCACAAATAAACCCCACTTCCCAAAACCAGATAAAACCAATCTTAACAAACCTTAATTCAAATAGAGATTTAAATTAGGATAGGTTTTCTCTAATTGTGAGAGAGAATCCCAGAGAGAAGGGCCATCAACTCTTGGCATGCCCTTTCTCACAAATATTTGCACATGCCAAATAAGGGGCCCTAAATTTAGTGTCCCTTCTTATTTCACATGCCAAACTTAAGATTTTAAATCCAATCCTACTACATTTAGGTGTCCAATTTTATTTGCATTTAATTTGGTTCAAGCCGAATCCAATTTGATCTCGATTCAAATCAAATTTGAACAGGCTATCAATCATAATCCATTTAGGATTGAAATCCAAGTCTAACATGGATAATTAAATTCAATTGGACTTAAATTAAGTTACACTTAATTAAATTAAATTAAATTAAATTTAAATTAATTAAAACTTGATCCATAATTTAATTAAGCCTAATTATATTGCAACACTTATAATTAAGTCCTTTGTGCTAACAATTAGAAGTTGCTAAATTTGTAACTCTTACAAATTAATCTAAATCATCAATCCGATTGATAATTTAATTTTGATCCAAGCTCTTAATAAGGTCAAGCCCCTTTTATGTATGACCCCATATCTTCTATTCTATTTAGTAGTAAGACATATCATGATCTTTATCATAGTATATCGAAACTCTTTTGATAGATCGAAATAATTCTAGCTCAATACTAACAAGAATCGTTGATTCGAAAATAATCCTAGTGAGTTTCCATAATCTACTTATGATCGTCAATAGTATGTAGTGGCAACCTAATAGAATAGAAAGATGAACCCTTATGTATAGTTACCGTGTGATCAAGTTTCTCTATTGAGAGTTTCAATATGATGTAAGTCATGAAAACTCATTAAACCCTAAGCATCTATCATATACTAACTTAATCATCTTGAGCCCAATCATAAATCCTATGGAAACTATTTCCATTATCATGCTATTGTGGCTATAGACTTAAGGACCCAGCCTCTTAGGTTGTATAGAACTACTCTTTAACTACTAAGATCGATAGATCTCCTACAGGTACCCTGCCTACGGCTACAATGAACTTATTGTAGCCAATGAATATCATAAGGTTCCAAATGGCTAGGGGTAATGTTTAGGGCTGTCAAACTATAGCAACCCTACTATGAATAACCGAGGTATCGCAGGTCAATGAACTACACACACAACTTCAGTATCGAGAAATCGCTGACGAGTGAGTAGACATCCATATACTTCTCATTCTTGGTCATGCTCAGTACCGTTGTTCTATAACAATCACATGAACTCTCACTCTATTATCCCTATATTATAGACTCGAGACTCATCTACTCGAAAAGGAAGCGATCTATACATCAATCTTGATCGATCAATCACAATACCCATGATGATCCAACATTTGGAAGCATTTAGGAGTTAGTCTATGATGGCACATATGTCAAATTCTCAACTTTTAAAAATATGTGCCACTGTCTATTAACTCCATAGATGATTCATAGAAACATCAAATATGAAAGGAAGAAAAAGTCTAATTTTATTAATAAAAATTTAATCAAGTACAATCGATAATCCAAAAATTATAATGTGTCAGCCAAATTGACTTAAAGGGCATATACATCTAACAACTTGATATCGATGTGTTTACTTCAACAACCACTTTTATTATTTTTAGCCGATAAAATTGTAATTGAATTATTATAATATAACCTTAATGGCTTAGCAATGGAATCCACAACTTTAAGTCTAAAATAAAACTCCTCACCCACACACCATAAGAGGAAGACTCAAAATAAGAAACAAATTCAACCTCCATGCTAGAAGTAGCAATCAAGCTTTGCTTTGCACTCCTCCAAGACACAACTTTGCCAACAAATATAAAAACATATCTAGATGTTGATTTTCATGATCAACACACCCAACGAAATCTGAATCGGAGTAACCAACTATCTCTAAGTTATCAATTCATCTTTACATAAGCATATAATTCTTATTCTCCTTTAGATACCTCATTATTCGTTTTACAACTCTCCAGTGATCCATACCTAGGTTACTCTGATATCTTCCCAACATTCCAACTACATAAGCAATGTCAGGTCTTGTATAAACCCTAGCACATATAAGGCTTCCTATAGTTGAATCATATGAAATATTTTGTATTTCTTCTCTTTCAAGCTCATTTTTTGGGCATTGATTTAAATTGAATCTATCACCCTTCATAATGGGTGCTACAATTAGTGAACAATCCTTCATCCAAAATCTCTCTAGAACCTTATTGATATAGGTTTTTTGAGATAGACCTAGAATGCATTGAGATCTATCCCTATAAATCTTAATGCCAATAACATAAGATGCCTCATCCATATCCTTCATATCAAATTTATTAGAGAGAAATTGCTTTACCTTATGTAGCAACCCCTTATCATTGGTTGCAAGTAAAATATCATTCACATACAGAATAAGGAAACAAATTTTACTCCCACTAACCTTATGATATATGCATTGATCCATGAAGTTCTCTATAAAAACCAAATAAAGAGATTACCTCATGGAATTTCAAATACCATTGGCGAGAGGCATGTTTCAATCTATATATGGATTTCTTGAGCTTGCATACCAAATGCTCACCATCACTAGAGGAGAATCCTTTTGGTTGTTTCATATAAGCCTCCTCCTCTAGGTCCCCATTACGGAATGCAGTTTTCACATCCATTTGATACAAATCTAAATCAAAATGGGCAACCAATGACATAATGACATGGAAGGAATATTTCTTAGATATAAGAGAAAAGGTCTCCATGCAATCAATTCCCTCTTTTTGAGTGAGTTTCTTTGAAATAAATCTTGCTTTGTATCTCTCAATGTTGCCTAATGAATCCTTCTTGATTTTAAAGACCCATTTACATCCATTGGCCTTTGCATCATTAGGCAACTCAACAAGACTCCAGACTTTATTAAAAGCCATAGAATTCATCTTATCTTTTATGGCATTGTACCATGATATAGAGTCTTTGCAACTCATGGCTTGTAAAAATGTCTCAATATCATTTTTGACTCCAACATCATAGTCAGCTTCTTGTAGATATACAATGTAATCACTAGGGATTGCTCTTTATTCTAGTTGATCTTCTTAATGTTGTATCAATATTCTCCTAAGGAGCATGTTGATACAACTAGTTGCTCAACATTCTCTGGTAATTGCTAAACAACTGGATCTACTAGATCATCATTAACAGCTTATGAAACATTAATAATTGGTTGTTCAACACCTGTTTGAACCTAAGAAAACTTATGAATGACAATCAATCTATCGCTGATAATGAGAGTTTGAATATTAGAATAATCCTTCTCAGAAACCAAGTTCCAAAATTGATCACTCCCACCAATCAAGTCATTCTCAAGAAATTTTGCATTTCTTGATTCCACAATCCTAGTGCTATGAGAGATAATAAAATCTATACCTTTTAGACTTTTTAGCATATCTAACTGTTGGTGCTGAAATTCATTAAATGTTAGAGGGAGAGCTAGAATTGGTGTTGGAGTGAGTGGTGCAGGTGGTTCTCCAGGAGACGATACCTATAAAAAGCTCACTAGGGTTAGCCTGGGTGATGGCATTCTGATGCTCAAGTCAGTATCAATATCAACAGCATGAGGGGTGTGAGTGGGAAAGCTTGCATTCTTAGGAAACTCATATGGAGTCCCTTTCATAAATGGATAGCCAAGAATATTTTGGATAAGACCAAGATTTGTCAGATCTGGTGAAAGATGGCAGGACCTTCCACGTATTGCTAGGGGCCTTCTTAGTGGCAGGGAGCATCTTGTCTCCTTAAATATATCCTTGTAACTAGTTCAAGGTAGGCCATGCTTCATTAAATAGTATCCTGAGTTATGAGGTGTTTAGGCATGTCCATCTCTCTTGCTAAGATCCTGTAATAATTTGATGATTTTATGATGTGATGGAGAGCCCTGCTAGGTAGCATAAGTGGTGGTGATGAGCATCAGAGTGATGCACTTTAGGGGCATAGAGTGGATGTATTGTTAAGACGATACCGGCCAAAGCATCCTTGGTATGGCCTGGCCATGTTGAGGGGCTTGCTACAAAGAGCCTTTCGATTGACACACATATAAGGGCTTTTGGTCAAGCACCTTAAGGGCGATCAGTGGGCCTTGTTGATGCTTTCCATATATAAGAGTCAATTGTTGTTGATACTCGCCTGAAGGCTTCTTGCTAAGCACATTAGGGGCAATCGATGGGGCTTGCTGATACCTTATAATTATAGGAGTTGATCATTGCCAATACTCGCCCAAGGGTTTTCGGTTGAGTACCTTAGGGTCAGTCAGTAGGGCTCACTGATATCTTGCAGGTATAGGAGTCGACCGCTACCGATACTCACATGAGGGCTTCTGGTCAAGCACCTTAGGAGGGGTCAGCGAGGCTTGCTAATACCTTCCAAGTATAAGAGTCGGTCGCTGCTGGTACTCGTCCAAAGGCTTCTAGCTAAGCATCTTAGAGGTGATCGATGGATCTCACTGATACCTTCCAGGCATAGGAGTTAATCATTGATGATTCTCACCTAAGAGCTTTTGGCCAAGTACCGAGGGGTGGTCGGTGGGTTTGTAGAAGTCTAAGCTATCCCTAGTCAGCTATAGGGCATCATGTCTATCCATACTTGTCCCGACTAGTGTTTTCAATCAGGTTGCATGTTCCTGGCCAATGGAGAGCTTATACTGCTGTGGGTCCCATGTCCCTGGTCTGATCGTACTTTCCACCAATAGATACTCTTTTACTTCTTGATCCTAGCTTTGGCCAGATAACAGAAGTATCCTAGAAAGTGGAGGATCGGGGGCATGGGAACCCTTAAGTCAAAGGTGCACCATCTTTGAGGCGGATTAAAAAAGACAAGATAATGATGTACCATGCCTTATATTTCTCGATGGCACTTTGCAGGGACTGCTGCATTTATTCTAGGCGACTCATGATAACCTGGTGCAATGGGAACTCGCTAGTGGTAGCAAGTGAATCCTCCAAAGCCTTCTAGGGCTGCTCGCCTTATTTGAAAGGATGACTTCATCTCTCCATGGTTTCTTCCAATTTTTTGACTTGGAACTTATCATCCTAAGGCCTCTAGTTGTCATCTTTAGTCCCAAGCTCCAGTCTTCTTCCCGTCTTCATAGTTTTCTTTAGAGGGTCTACTTCCTTTAATCTCATACTTCACCCAAATTTCAAGTTAGCTTTCTCTCCCTTGTAGCCATTTTCTTTTCTTTTTAGGACCTAAGATAGATGTTGAACCCTAGGGACCTTAGGAAAGAGAAACCATCTAGGAAGGAGGGGTCAAAAGACCTCGATGCCCTGCGAAAAGGGTGCGCTACACTAGCCACCATTGGTCTAGAAGTGTATTCATCTTTGATGGATGAGAAGGACCTATTTCTCATCCGATTAGCATATTATGTCCTAGACAACTATGAACTAGAGCTGCCAGTCCAAATGCTTGAGCCAGTGACCCACCTCCAAGTTGTCTAGGAGTATACGAGGAGGTATTTGAGGTTGGGCTCAGGTTTCCTCTTTCTCCTTTTATTCTTGAACTTCTTTGTTTTTACAAAATTTCTTTGTGCATCTTAACCTCAAATTCTGTCCAGCACATCATAGCATTCCAAGTTCTTTGCTTCTTGACCAAGATCCAACCAACCCTTTCTTTATTCTGCACATTCTTTACTACCTAGATACATTCATATGCCAAGTCGTGGTGGTATTTACTACCCAAAGGGGTAAAACCGCAAATCAAGGGTGCTCCCTCCATCATTAAAGGGTGGAAGGAGTGTTTTTTGTTTGTTTCAAGTCCTTCTATAGCTGACTAGGGTCTACCAAATTATGGTCGGCCAAAGGTATCCATCTTAGATTCCACTAAACTGAGCGACAAGGAGAAGTGTCTCTTTGCAATTCTTGAGGCCTTCAAAGCTCCTCGACAAAAGCTTCTTTTATTGGAAGGGTCCCTTTATAAGGTGGGGCTCAGTCGACTCCCCAAAGGTAAGTCTCAGGCTTTAGCCCTTTTTCTTAAACTACTACTAGCTTATCTGATGGAGCTATTAATATGCAAGTATGACACTTGAATAACTAGAAGCATTAAGGGAGATGTCATTTGCAAGTACACGATGTGCAAAGTAGCACGTCCAGCGAGTACGTGTCGATCCCATGAGGAATTGGTGTCTGAACTATGTTCAAACCCTCACTTAGATAAGCTGACAAGAATGAGCAAAAGTTAATTAAATCGATGAAATAAATGATCTAAAGATTTAGGGCTTTTGAATTTACTAGACCAATGATTTTAAAAACTTTTCTAAGGATATCTTTTATAAAACCTTTCAACTTCCTCCTTTGTAATAACCAAGTATGGATTGTGAAGATATTTAACTCAACTATAACCCATTAATATTTTACAAGGAAAGGAAGAAAGAAACAAAAAATAAATTATTCAGCTATCTATCTTTCGTCCTTCTTGTACCGAATCAAGCATAAACTATGAAGGGATTGAAACTCAACTATAGCTCATCAAGTCTCATGACGAGAAGTTTAAAAAGGAAAGATAAACTCTTGAAAATTAAAGTCTGAAAAGAAATCAAAGAAGGGCTTCTAATCATGGTCTAGCTTCATCGCCAATCCCAAAGGATACGCTTTGCTAGACATGATTAAAATAAAGCTTTAAAAATTATTTTAAAAAATAATTAAAATCAATTAATTAGTTGCTGAAATTTAAATTATAGAATTTAAATGTAAAAATAAAAATTATCCTAATTGCAGGAATATAAATGGTATAAAATAAATTGCAAGAAAATTAATCTAATTTAATGCTGAAATAAAAATTATAAAAATAATTTAAATAAAGAAAATAAAAATTTTTATTTTAAGAAAATAATTTAATTATAGAATATTTAATTCTTAAACTATTAAAAGGGCTTAGAGTTAAAATTAAAATTAAAAAATATTAAAATTTTATGTGGGAAGAAGAGATGGGAAGGAGAAAGGGTAAGAGAAAAGGGATGATGGGCTTCTGGCTTCTGCCTCTGCCCTTCTTAATTCCCTTCTATCGTCGATGGGCCTTTATTTATAAAGAAGCCATGTAGAAAATCTTCGTTGGTCTTTTGCATCAGTTTCTTCCGGTTCCCAACCATCACTCCCGTAACCAACACAACCACCACGGTGTTATCTCGTATCCACTCACACAATCCCGATAGGGTGTTATCCATGCAGTGCAGAGTCCATCATCGAACTCTTTCGATCTCCTCTTTCTTATCCATTCAAACATCCATGATCGATCACCTCTTTCATTCAGACATCCAGTCTCCCGACAATAGTTGGATGCTGATGCTGAACGACTTCGGCTACGAACTAGGAGCATGCAAGGATGAATGGAAGAGTAGGCAATGGCAGTGGTGCTGGGATTTTTTGACCGTGAGGAGGCGATGAAGATGGAAAAAAAATCGAACGGAGGAAGAGGAAGATGGCTTGATGGGTAGAGACTTTGGGAACAGGGAGATGGATCGAACGGTGACTCCGACTCGCTGAAGTGATCATGATTGAAGGCCTTTCCGGTGGCTTTGAATGTTGGCAGCACATGGTGGCATGGTGGACTGGTGGGAAGAAGAAGACGGCGGTGAAAGATCCCATGGGAAGACGGTAGCGAACAGGGGATAGGCGACCATCTGGGATAACAGCAGGTGGTGCTCGGCTTGGAGAAAGATGCGGTAGCAACAGGGAGGCGATGATCGATGCTTTGGAAGCTTGAACAGCCATGGAAGCAAAGGAAGAAGAAGAACGATGTAGACCGGGCCAAGGAAGAGGAAGATGGCCCATGGGGGTGGCAAACTGGATTTTCTTGGCTTTTAATGTCTTCTCCGACCGTCGAGGAGGGTCCTGGCGGTGTGGAAAGAAGATCCGGCAGCTTCCTCGGGAACAACTTGGCTTGGTTTAGCCTGTGGTTCATTGATCTATTCCGTGGACCGGTGGTAAAGGAGGATATGGACCAGCCTTCTGCTTTGTGAACCAATTGGCTGGTTCACAGTGAACCAATTGCATCAATTTTCATGCTATAACTTATTAATTCCTTCAAAATTCTCTTTCCAGCTCATTTGATATCTGAATTGCGCACGGTTCATGCCGTTGGATCCCATAAATCATGCTCTTCATGTTGGCAGGGTTCTTTTATTAAAACACTACATAAAAATATTAATTTTAATGAAATAAAATAAATTTGATCAATAAATTAATGCACTTATTACTAGTTTTTATGCACTTATCACTCCCCCAACTTAAATCTTACTTGTCCTTGAGTAAAAAATAAATGATTAAAGAGACAACCAAAATTTTTAATATTTCACACAAGTTTACTCAGATTCAAAGGTTGTTTTCATATCCTTTTTATAAGTAGAAGATTTCCCATTAGATAGTAGATGAAATGGATAATTTGGATATTAATAGCTTCAAGTAAATTGGTTAAGTGCAAACTCCTCATTTTTTAAATAATCTTAACCAACTCCTACTGTTATTTCTAAATCCTCTACTCCATTAGAGTAATGAGATATCATTTTAGTGCAAGGATGTTCCTCTTATTATGATACTTTTCACTTTTTTTTCTTTTTTTTGATACAGACCATGCAATATCTTAATCTCTTAAGCTTTCTATTTGACCCTTCTTACAAGTTTTCGACTAATATCTTCCAGACCAGTTGGCCTTAGGGTACTAGGTATAGAATACCCCTCGGGCTTACTAGCTTAAGTTAGAAAGGTTATAGATCAAAACTGGGGCTGTATAGCAAAATTTCTTCACATCTTCAACTTTTGACGCGAGACTCAACCGTTTACTTAGACGAAGAGACCCTATTACTCGGTGGAACAATGTTTATACCTTACTTTTATTATCTCTCTTTTTTCTTCTTCATTTTTCTTTCTTTTTTTATTAATAAAGGAATTTTGTATTTAATAATATCCATACACATCCAAGAAATAGATTCTTCTTCGATACGAATAGGAGGGTTAGAATTATCTAGAAATTGATTACATTCTTACTTACCATTTTTTCTTAAGTATATTAATATTTTACCCCTCAATATTTCAAACAATATCTAGACTGTTCAATCAATTACTTATCAAAAGTATATGATTTACCCTAAATCCAAGATCAACATGTGTAAAAATATTAAGGCCAAAGTAGCTCCAAATATATACTTATTCTGCTTTCTATTCTCACATGAAAAAAATAATTCCTAATTGTATGTATGATATGGTATAAAGAAAACGAAGACACCCGAGGAATTTTCTTAAGCTCTCCCCCCAACTTAGCCAATAGAGCCTATTTGAGTCAGGATTTGCTAAACCTAAACATGCTACAAAGAAAATTATTACAAAGAAAGAAGCTGGGTTGCCTCCCAGGAGTGCTAAGTTTAATATCTTCAACCAGACCAAGTGGATCTTTTAGATTATGTTGATTGATACATCCACTAAATTATCAGATATACCTAGCCATGGTGGATGGTTGGACGAAGTCCAATCAGTAATGTCCCAAACAATATCTCTATTATGTGTATCATAAGATGTATCGTATTCGAAAATGGCTTGGTTGATAGTTTAACCATAAATGTTCCAATAGGAGGCTCCCATCTCTGGCTGTGTTTATCATCACCAAGTATTTTATCAATATCTTCATACTCATGTGTTGGCCAGATACTAGACTCAAGATCGACTTTCTCATCGCTAATATCTATAGATTCATAAATTTCATCTTGGATTACACTCACATTAGAATGCTTGGTAGATTCCTATTCTAAATTGAATATATTCAGCTCAATAGTCATATTCCCAAAGGATAGCTTTATAAGTCCATTCCGATAATTGATTTCAACATTAGCAGTAGCTAGGAATGGTCTTCTTAAAATAACTGGGATATGATCTTTAGAATTTGATACTTGTTCAGTCTCCAAAATGATAAAATCTATAAGGAAGATAAAATTTTCAACCTTGATCAAAACATCTTCTACCATTCCTTTAGAGATTCTAAAAGATCGGTCTGCTAATTATAATGTGATCCCTATTGGCTAAAGTTTTTCCAATCCTAATTGCTCATAAACTGAATATGGCAAGATATTTATACTAGCCCCTAAATCAAGTAAGGCATTCTTATTATGGGTTTCTCCTATAACACAAGAAATTGTTGGAGAACTTGGATCCTTGTATTTTATAGGCATGTGACTCAACAAGTATGAACTCATACTTACTGCTAAGAAAGCTCTTTTTGGTACATTGGTAGTCCTTTTCTCGGTATAAAGATCTTTTAAGAATTCGGCATAAGTCGGAACCTATTGGATCATGTCTAGTAGAGGGATGTTTACTTGCATTTGCTTAAACACCTTTAACATTTTATCTAAATATTTTGATTATTGATTAGACCTTAATCAATTTGGAAAGGGAGCTCTAGAAATTTCAGGCACCTGGGTTGGTGGATTATTAGTGGTTTCAGCAGCTTGAGTTTGTAAGGTAGGTTGTTCATTAGATGGCTCAGCTGACTCAGTAGTTAAGTCTTCTCTAGTGTCGGACGTACCTACCTGATTATCCACTTGTTTCCTTGATCTCAAAGTGTGAATTGCATTAACTTGACTGACTTGATTTCCTCGGGATGGATGATCATTTTGATTTCTTGGGTTGGTCTTAGGTTGGCTAAGTAGCCTACCTCGTTCATGTTCACTGATGGTAGATGCTAGCTGACCCACTTGCATTTCCAAGTGGCCATCTAGTACAACAGCAGGTGGTGCTCGGCTTGAAGAAAGATGCGGTAGTAATGGGGAGGCGATGATTGGTGCTTTGGAAGCTTGATTGGCCATGGAAGCAAAGAAAGAAGAAAAATGGTGTAGACCGGGCCAAGGAAGAGGAAGATGGTCCATGGGGGTGGCAAACTAGATTTTTTTGACTTTTAATGTGTTCTCCGACCGTCGAGGAGGGTCTCGACAGTATGGAAAGAAGATCTGGCAACTTCCCCGGTGACAACTTGACTTGGTTTAGCCTATAGTCCATGGATCTATTCCATGGACTGGCTATAATGGAGGATATGGACCAGCCTTCTACTTCATGAACCAATTGGCTGGTTCATAGTGAACCAACTTGTTGCCCAGATATGGTGCCCAAGAGGGGGGGGGTGAATTGGGTATTTAAAAAATTTAAGGCAATATATGTGCTATCAAGTTTTAAGGTGAAGAGTGATAGTGCTTTAATAATTGTGCAACGGAAGCAACGAAATAAAATGACAATTAGCGAGCTAAAGAAGCTAAAGAGCAAGCCAATGCAAACACACAAGAAATATAGTGGTTCGGTGCACCTAGCACCTACATCCACTCCCCAAGCTCCACTTGGGAATTTCCACTATAATCTTTAGATTACAGCCGACTTGTTTTACCAGGCTCACAAGTCAAACCTTACACACTTGTTTTGGCTTCGGGCTAACAAGCAACCCTAGTTGGTTTTATCAATTGGCTCACCAACAAACCTCACTCACTTGTTTTGGCTTTGGGCTTACAAGCAACCCTAGTTGGTTTTATCAATTGGCTCACCAACAAACCTCACTCACTTGTTTTGGCTTCGGGCTTACAAGCAACCCTAGTTGGTTTTATCAATTGGTTCACCAACAAACCTCACTCTAGTTTCAAATTCCCTTGAAACTAGCAAAAGACAAAAGAGTATGAATACAAGTAATGAAAACTAAACAAACTCCTTTTGAGCAAAAATAAATTCGTTGAAGCTCTTGATGAAGACTCTTCAAGCCTTTTGTCTTGGAATCTTGGACCTCACTAAATGCCAAACACTTGAATGTTGGATTCCTCAAAAATGGAAAGCTTTTTGGGAAGGGAATCTCTTGGTTTTCTCACACTTTTTGGCTTTGGAAGTGATTGAAGGCTTTGTACTTTGAACCTATACTTTTTCACTTTGTCTCCTTGTCTTTTTTGAAGTTTGGTGGAGGTTAAATACCTCATTCATGCTGAAACAACTCCACAAGACCGTTAGATTCAAAAATATGGCCATTTATGGCCGTTAGAAATCAAATCAGAAGTTCAGAAAAACTAGCCGTTATGCCATGAGTCGACCTCATGAGTCGACCTCTGGATCAAGTGTTGACCTCATGAGTCGACCTCCAGTATATTTTAGGCAAAAGTTCAGAGTACCATAGTTCTGCCCATTTTGAATTCTCAGGCTATGAGTCGACCTCTGGTGTCGACCTCTGGACAGGTGTTGACCTCTGGTGGTCGACCTCTGGAGCGTGCCACTGAGATTTTGCCGTGCCGGCCATGCTGAACTTTTCTTCTCTTCATGAGTCGACCTCTAGTGGTCGACCTTTGACAAGGTGTCGACCTCTGGTGGTCGACCTCTGATCAGAATTTTTCTGAAACTCTTTGAGATGTGCGTGCCATGCTTGAGTTTCTCTAAGCCTTTGTTTCTTTTGTCAATAATTTCTTAACAAGAAGGTCCAATTTGAGTATTTTGATCTTGTCCAAGGTAGAAGAGCTCTTTTCCAAATTAGGTAAACTTAGTTTCATCAATGTACTTTTGATACTCTTTTTGAATAACCTAAGTCCTGAAACTTTTATCTAGAGATGAAACATTAGTCCAAACATATACTCAACCTTTTGTTAATCATGAAAACTAAGGAGTCAAAGCCAACAATCTCCCCCTTTTTGATGATGACAAAACCTTGAGTATATATGCAATTAAGTCCAAGAGCAAAATATAGCAATAATAAAAATTTTCAAAGTATCCTTTCATGCAAGAGTGTATCATAAAAGTTTTGTGAAAATATTCTCAAGAGTCAAAAAGATTTTACTTTTCATTTATTTCTTTCTTTTTGTGAAAACATTCTCATAAGTCAAAAAGATTTTACTTTTCATTTATTTCTTTCTTTTTGTGAAAACATTCTCATAAGTCAAAAAGATAAGAATCATATAAACTTTACTACTCATAAGATGGAGTCTCATAAATACATATATACTTTTCTACTCCCCCTTTTTGTTAAGAATCAAAAAGTCCTTTTTGTAGTAAAAGATATATTAATGAAACTTATGTTGAATTACAATAAAGTATAAAATATATGCTCCCCCTCAATTTGTGCATACAACAAAATATTCTAACTTGAGGGTTTAAGAAGATAAATGCTAAGAGCTGGTATCAGATAAAATGGCACAATATAGATAAAAGCAAATGTATTCAGTTACAAAATTGCTTACAAGGTAGGCACAAAACACTGATACAACAAACCATACAAAGCAAACTAAAATACAACAAGTAAATCTATGAGGCTACTCCTCATCAGAAGGTATGTCAAAAGATACAGGAGCCATGATCCTAGATGAGGATTTTGGAGTCCTATGTGAGGAACTCCGAGTCCTCAGAGAGGGACCAGACCTAGGGGTAGTCCTACGAGATCTATAAGTCCTAGGTAAGGGCTCCACAGAAGTCGAGATAGAGGCAGTAGCTGAAGGAGTGGACGGATCAGCATGCTGAGTAGACTGAGATGGGGTCTGCCTGCTGACTAGCTCATAAGCTATGGGATCATCGATATCTGTCTCTGTATGCTCATCTATATCATCCGGAATCCCAGTGATAGTCTCAAATAGTGACTCTGTAGGCTCAATATCAACTGGCACAGCTGTGGCTGGAGGATCTGAACTCGAAAATCAGTGGAAGGAGGATCAGCTGAAGGGGGAATCTCTGGAATCGGCTCTGCAGGTGGAACATCAGAACTACCTGCTCCAGGCTGATCTCCATCACTGTCACTGTATCCACCAGAGTCATCAGCATCATCATCATCATCATCATCATCATCATCATGTGGAGGAGATACTGTCGGATCTGCAGTCCCTGATGGTAGTGCTAATCTCAATAAGCTGAGGATCTGTCTGAATCCTGTATCCATACTAGCTAAGAGAGCACTAATGCGTGTGTCTATGTGTATCCGCAGATCATGAAGCTCCTGTCGTACACCAGTGATCTCTGTCCGGACCTCTGAAATCTGATCAGTCACTCGCTGCTCGAAGTCCGATATCCTCACTGAAGTCCTCCGTGGTGTAGCAGTAGGTGCCGGAGCTGATGAAGGTGGTGGCGTGAATGGCTCAGGCTCCGTAGTCTCTGTCTCCGGTGCTGGGCGAGGAGGTGTACCATGATCAGTAGGCCCTGAAGGCCCTGCCTCAGCAGCTCGGATCTCATCCTCCTCATCTGGCTCCTGGCCAGACTCTCGTCGTACCCATCGGTCACTAATCAGTCGAAATCCCATCCTATGAAGGGATTTCTCTCCATAAGTATCTGTGTGCTGTAGCTGACTGAAAGGTATGCCATCAAATGAGACACCATGCTCTCTGAATATCTGAGTCAGTCCCATCCCGTACGGCTGCACAAGTCTCCTGTGAGAAGCTGCCTCACCCATCTGCTGAAGCATGATCCTGGGAAGGTTGATGGGAGTCCGCTGGCTCAGGGACACCATCAACACCAGCTCACGCTCAGTGATAAAATCAAATCTCCCGCTCTTCGGAATCAAGATACGGGTGATGATGTGATGCAGCACTCTCATCTCTAGTGAAAGCTGGTTAGCGGACACTGTGGAAATGCCACTAACATCCTCACGCTCGAGGATACACCTGAAGGCGTGCTCTCTGTCGCTGATCGTAGTGGCAGCAGTGCCATGAAGTGGAATCCTCCAGATGCGACTGATGACCTCAGGTGTCACTGGAATCTCAATCCCTCGAACTGTAGCAGACCATCCAATGCCATCAGTGGCCATGGATCCATAAAACTCTCTGATGAGGTCTGGGTAGAATCTCTCGGACATGGTACAAAAATGAACCAGACCTGCATCTCTCAGTACATCTCCAATGAAGAAGTGATGCTGATCCCAGAATGGAATATCTACGCGCCTCCCACTAGCAATGCTCTTTCGGACTAGGCTGGCTGGCACTGGTGCAGGTGGCTCTGGAGTCGGTTCACGCTCATGTCTGACTTTCCTTCGCCGCTCAGTACTACCCTGCCCCTGTTCCAATCTCCTTTTCCTTACTGCCTGGTGTTTTCTCGGACCCATGTGTAAGGATAAGGGGTAACTTAGGGAGAAATGCAAAGAGGTAAGGCTAAGAGAGGTTCACTGATTGGGAAAAAGAGGAGAATGTGAAATAGTGAAATAGGGTTTGTGAGATTGGAGAAAATCGAGAGTAAATGAGGAAAAGGTAAGAAACGGACAAAAGAAATACGTGTTTTCAATTGAAAAACAGCCGAGATTTGAGGGTAGAAAGACTCGAGGGCTTTCGGTTGTCCAAAATCAAGAAAACGGTCAAATAGAAGGTTGATTCCAAGAAAAGCAAGAGAGGAGGTGAGGATTTCCCAAAAAGATCGAGGAGAGGGGTGGAAATCCACTATTTGGAGGTTTAGGGAAGTTGTAGGGGGACCACACAAAGGAGAGGTAAAGAAAACAATGGGAAAAACGGCTTGCGGACGGGTTTTAAAAATGCAGGTTTTCGTTCAAGTGTCGACCTCTGAGAATTTTCAGGGGTCGACCTCAAGTGTCGACCTCCAAAACTTAAGTGTCGACCTCAAGTGTCGACCTCCGAAAATATCAAGTGTCGACCTCCGAAAATATCAAGTGTCGACCTCCAACAATAAATCATCCAAAATAAATTCTGTAAAATTTTTAAAAAATTGATAAAATTTAGAAAAATAACCTTTAAACATATTTGAGAATTTATAAATCATTTTTGAGGAATTTTGATGACAATTGAAGAGTTTCAAGCAAAAGGATCAATGACTCCTAGTTCTCTTCTAATCATACAAAATCTATCTTCATTCAATGGTTTTGTGAATATATCAGCCAATTGATAATCAGTACATATAAATTCTAACAACACATTAGAGTTTTGAACGTGATCTCTTATGAAGTGATGTCTTATTTCAATATGTTTGCTTCTTGAATGTTGAACATGATTTTTCGTTAAATTGATTGCACTAGTATTATCACATCTTATGGGTGTCTTAGTTAGTTTGATGCCAAAGTCCTCGAGTTGTTGTTTGATCCATAAAATCTGAGCACAACAGCTTCCAGCTGCTATATATTCGGCTTCTGCCGTAGATAGAGCAACCGAATTCTGTTTCTTACTGCTCCATGAAATCAAATTAACTCCTAGGAATTGACAAGTTCCACTAGTACTTTTTCGATCAAGTTTACACCCAGCAAAATCAGCATCAGAATATGCAATTAATTCATATGATGACTCCCTAGAGTACCAAAGACCAATTTCGATAGACCCAGATAAGTATCTAAGTATACGTTTTACAGCTAAGAGATGTGATTCTTTAGGAGCAGACTGAAAACGTGCACACATACAAACACTAAACATTATATCTGGTCTACTGGCAGTTAAATATAGCAATGAACCAATCATGCCTCTATATAATTTTTGGTCTACTGATTTACCACATTCATCTTTGTCTAATTTACATGAAGAGCTCATAGGGGTACCTATTGGTTTTGTGGTCTCCATCCCAAACTTTTTCAAAATTTCCCTTGTGTACTTGGCTTGGTTGATGGAGATCCCCTCTTTGGTTTGCTTAATTTGGAGTCCGAGGAAGAAGTTGAGTTCTCCCATCATGCTCATCTCGAACTCACTCTGCATTAACTTCGCAAATTCTTGACAAAGGCATTCGTTAGTAGCACCAAAAATAATATCATCTACATATATTTGTACTACTAAGAGATCATCATTTTTCTTTTTCAAAAACAATGTATTATCTACATTACCTCTAGAAAAATCATTTTTCATCAAAAATGAACTTAATCTATCATACCAAGCTCTAGGAGCTTGCTTTAAACCATACAATGCTTTATGCAATTTAAAGACATGATTAGGAAATTCATGATTTTCAAAACCAGGAGGTTGTTCAACATAAACTTCCTCTTCAATAAATCCATTTAAAAAGGCACTCTTTACATCCATTTGAAATAACTTGAAATCCATAAAACAAGCAAAAGCAAGTAAAAGTCTAATTGCTTCTAGCCTAGCAACAGGAGCAAAGGTTTCATCGAAGTCGATTCCTTCTTCCTGGTTGTAGCCTTTAGCAACAAGTCTAGCTTTGTTCCTAATTACAATACCATGTTCATCAAGTTTATTTCTAAAAACCCATTTTGTGCCAATTATAGAAACATTAAGGGGTCTTTCAGTTAAAGTCCAAACATTATTTCTTTTAAATTGATTTAGTTCATCTTGCATAGCATTAATCCAATTACAATCTTTTTCAGCTTCTTCTATTGACTTAGGCTCTATCTGAGATACAAAAGCTAAATAATCACAAACATTTCTAATAGAAGAGCGTGTACTTACCCCCTTTGATGGATCACCTATTATTAGCTCTTTAGGGTGTCCATGTGCATACCTCCATTCTTTAGGTAATGGTTTTGGTGAAGTTGCATTGATTTCTTGAATTTGATCTTGACTTTCTTGATCATCATCTCCTTTGGGCTCATCTTCATTGATTGTCAATTGTTCAAGTTTCTTTGTACCTGTTTCAACATCAATAGAATCTTCTTTTCTAGAAGATTTTTCGTTAGATTCATCAAACACTACATGAATTGATTCTTCAACCAGAAGTGTTCTTCTGTTGAAGACCCTGTATGCCTTGCTAGAAGTAGAGTATCCTAAGAAGATACCCTCATCTGACTTGGCATCAAATTTACTGATATTGTCTTTGCCATTGTTTAATATGAAACAGCGGCAACCAAACACACGAAAATACTTGAGATTAGGTTTTCAATTTTTCCAAAGCTCATATGGTGTTTTCTTCAAAATAGGTCGAATTAAAACACGATTTAAAATGTAACAGGAAGTATTAATGGCTTCTGCCCAAAAATATCTAGGTAAATCGTTTTCGCAAAGCATTGTGCGTGCCATTTCTTCAAGAGTCCTGTTCTTTCTTTCTACCACCCCATTTTGTTGAGGTGTCCTAGGTGCAGAGAAATTATGACTAATACCATTTTCATTACAAAAAGTTTCAAAATCATGATTTTCAAATTCAGTTCCATGATCACTACGCAAAGAAACAATAGTGAGATCTTTTTCGTTTGAAACCCTTTTATGAAATTTAACAAAAGCTGAAAATATTTCATCTTTATGAGCTAAAAACATTACCCAAGTAAATCGTGAGTAATCATCTACAATTACTAGCCCATATTTTTTACCTCCCAAACTAGTTGTTCTGGTTGGTCCAAAGAGGTCCATATGCAATAATTCAAGGGGTCTAGTAGTAGATACTACTCCTTTAGGTTTGAAAGTAGATTTAGTTTGTTTTCCAAATTGACATGCAGCACAAATTTTATCTTTTTCAAAAGTGAGTTTTGGCAATTCTTTTACAAGATTCTTTTTGCTTAATTTTGAAATCAACTGCATACTAGCATGCCCTAGCCTACGGTGCCAAAGCCAACTAGTTTCACTTTCCTTGGCTTCCTTAGCCACTAGGCATTGACCACTTTCCATGGCTAGATCATCAAGATCAACCATATAAATGTTTCCATGTCTAAGACCAGTGAACTTGATGCCATCGACATCTAGACTAGATACCATGCACAAAGATGATTCAAAAGTTACTTTAAAACCTTTATCACAAAACTGACTAATGCTAAAAAGATTATGCTTCAAGCCATCAACAAATAATACATTATCTACATAAGCATTAGGGGTGATATGGATTTTACCAATTCCGACGATTTTGCCTTTTCCATTATCACCAAAAGTGACGTTTCCACCATCAATTGCAGCTAGTGATGAGAATTGCTTCACATCCCCAGTCATGTGCCTTGAGCAACCACTATCCAGATACCACATTCTTCTTTTATTTTTGGTTGCAAGGCACACCTGCAAAAAAATGATCATGTTGAAACTTTAGGTACCCAAGTCATCTTGGGTCCTTTAGGGTTAGTCAAATTGGTTCCTTTTGGAACCCAAATCTTTTTAAAGGTATTTAACTTTCTTCTATTACAAACATATGATTTATGACCTACTTTACCACATGCATAGCAGGTAATATTAGAAGATGCAGGTATGAAAAAGTTTTTGTAAAGTTTTTGCTGATTGTGTGGTTTAAATCCAAGTCCAGCTTTATTAAACACTGCATGTTGGCTATTTAAAAGCATATTTAGTTTTTCTGAACTAAAGGTAAACTTTTCTACAAAGGGTTTTACTTTTTCTAACTCTTCCTTGTAATTCTTATTTTGAAGCAATAGTTCTTTATTTTGTTTTTCAATGTTCTCATTAGTTTTAAGACTTCTATTATTTTTTAAAGAATTATTTTCTTTAAAAAGATTATCTTTATCATTTGTCAAAGTCTTTACATGTTCTTTTAATTTCTTGTTTTCTTGAGTTAAATTTTCAATTTCACTTGAAAACTTTTCTGAATTTTTGGTAAGCTCAAAATTTTGCTTTCTTAATTTCTTATTTTTAATTTTAATTTTTTATATTCCATTACTAAGTCATCAAAAGCATCATGCAATTCATTGAAAGTAAATTCAGTTTCAGGTTCAGAGTTTACCTCATTATCTTCATTGGCCATGAAACATAGGTTGGCGACTACCTGCTGCTCTTCTTCACTGCTGGACTCCTCACTCTCACTCCAGGTAGCCATCATGGCCTTCTTTCTCAACATCCTTCTACTCTTTTTAAGCAAAGGGCAATCCGTTTTGTAATGTCCAGGCTTCTTGCACTCGAAGCAGATGGGTGGATCCCTTTCTTTCTCTTTCTCCTTCTCCTTGTTGTGATCACCTTTTTGTGGCCTTTTCTTGTAGAAGCCCTTCTTCTTTCTCATGAATCTTTTAAATTTTCTTGTAATTAGGGCTGTCTCATCATCATCATCTTCTTCTTCAGATTCATCACTTGACTCTTCTTTTGTAGTGGACTTGAAGGCTATGGCTTTCTTTTTCTTGTCATTGTCCATTGTTTTCTGCTTTAGTGAAAGCTCGTAGGTCATCAGTGATCCAAGAAGCTGCTCGAGAGGTAGAGTGTTGACATCCTTGGCTTCTTCTATGGCGGTAACTTTCGCATCCCATGAAGCCGGAAGAGACCTGAGAAGTTTGTTAACCAGTTCACCATTAGATATAATTTTTTCCAAACTCCTCATACCATTTACTATATTGGTAAATCTAGTATACATTTCACTTATGCTTTCAGTTGGTTCCATCCTGAACATCTCATACGTATGAATGAGCATGTTCACCTTAGTGGTCTTCACTTGGTGTGTATCCTCATGGGTAACCTCAAGTGTATCCCAAATTTCTTTGGCGGAAATACAATTTGATATTCTGTTGAATTCACTAGGATCAAGTGCACAGAATAACAAATTCATCGCCTTAGCATTTAACTCAGCTTGTTTGATGTCATTGTCATCCCATTCTTCTTCAGATTTTGGGGTGATAATGCCATTAACCAAGTGAGTGGGCTGATGAGGCCCTTTAGTGATTACTCTCCAAATATGATAATCTACAGCTTGTAAATAAATACGCATACGAGTTTTCCAATAAGTGTAGTTTGTGCCATTAAAGAAAGGAGGACGATTTGATGCTTGTCCTTCAACTATACCCATTCCAATTGGAGCGGCCATGATCTTTCACTCAAGATCGTTGGACCTACAAGAGAGTACCGGTGCTCTGATACCACTTGTTGCCCAGATATGGTGCCCAAGAGGGGGGGTGAATTGGGTATTTAAAAAATTTAAGGCAATATATATGCTATCAAGTTTTAAGGTGAAGAGTGATAGTGCTTTAATAATTGTGCAACGGAAGCAATGAAATAAAATGACAATTAGCGAGCTAAAGAAGCTAAAGAGCAAGCCAATGCAAATACACAAGAAATATAGTGGTTCGGTGCACCTAGCACCTACATCCACTCCCCAAGCTCCACTTGGGAATTTCCACTATAATCTTTAGATTACAGCCGACTTGTTTTACCAGGCTCACAAGTCAAAACCTTACACACTTGTTTTGGCTTCGGGCTAACAAGCAACCCTAGTTGGTTTTATCAATTGGCTCACCAACAAACCTCACTCACTTGTTTTGGCTTCGGGCTTACAAGCAACCCTAGTTGGTTTTATCAATTGGCTCACCAACAAACCTCACTCACTTGTTTTGGCTTCGGGCTTACAAGCAACCCTAGTTGGTTTTATCAATTGGTTCACCAACAAACCTCACTCTAGTTTCAAATTCCCTTGAAACTAGCAAAAGACAAAAGAGTATGAATACAAGTAATGAAAACTAAACAAACTCCTTTTGAGCAAAAATAAATTCGTTGAAGCTCTTGATGGAGACTCTTCAAGCCTTTTGTCTTGGAATCTTGGACCTCACTAAATGCCAAACACTTGAATGTTGGATTCCTCAAAAATGGAAAGCTTTTTGGGAAGGGAATCTCTTGGTTTGCTCACACTTTTTGGCTTTGGAAGTGATTGAAGGCTTTGTACTTTGAACCTATACTTTTTCACTTTGTCTCCTTGTCTTTTTTGAAGTTTGGTGGAGGTTAAATACCTCATTCATGCTGAAACAACTCCACAAGACCGTTAGATTCAAAAATATGGCCGTTTATGGCCGTTAGAAATCAAATCAGAAGTTCAGAAAAACTAGCCGTTATGCCATGAGTCGACCTCATGAGTCGACCTCTGGATCAAGTGTCGACCTCATGAGTCGACCTCCAGTATATTTTAGGCAAAAGTTCAGAGTACCATAGTTCTGCCCATTTCGAATTCTCAGGCTATGAGTCGACCTCTGGTGTCGACCTCTGGACAGGTGTTGACCTCTGGTGGTCGACCTCTGGAGCGTGCCACTGAGATTTTGCCGTGCCGGCCATGCTGAACTTTTCTTCTCTTCATGAGTCGACCTCTGGTGGTCGACCTTTGACAAGGTGTCGACCTCTGGTGGTCGACCTCTGATCTGAATTTTTCTGAAACTCTTTGAGATGTGCGTGCCATGCTTGAGTTTCTCTAAGCCTTTGTTTCTTTTGTCAATAATTTCTTAACAAGAAGGTCCAATTTGAGTATTTTGATCTTGTCCAAGGTAGAAGAGCTCTTTTCCAAATCAGGTAAACTTAGTTTCATCAATGTACTTTTGATACTCTTTTTGAATAACCTAAGTCCTGAAACTTTTATCTAGAGATGAAACATTAGTCCAAACATATACTCAACCTTTTGTTAATCATGAAAACTAAGGAGTCAAAGCCAACACCCGCGATGAGGTCGGAGGTCGCGTGCAGCGCGCGGACCTATCGACCACCGCCGACGGGGCGGCGGCGAAGCGACGACCCGCGAGCGGGCACGTGCGGGACGCCATCGCACTGACCGCGGCGGCGCGCGGAGGGCCCGTCGTCGCGGCGTGGCGGGATGGCTCGCCCGCGCCGAGCGACGAGGTGGAAGGCACGGCCGTGCACCGGCGAGGGCGCCGTGGTGGACGGCGCCGGGACCGGGGCCCGGAGGCGGATGGGCGCGCCCCCGGGTCCCGATCGCACGCACCGTCGCCGTGCCCGGCCGGCGGATCGGAGCGGGGCACCGTACAGCTCGGGCATCCGCCCGGGCGGGCACGGCGGCGTCGACCTCGACGGCCCCGTCCCCGTGCGTGTGCCGGTGCGGCGGTGCCACCGTCCGCCCGGGCGCTGCCGTGCAGGTCCCGGCTTGAGCGCGGGTGCCGGTGCGGTGGATTGCCTGCTCGGCGGCTCCAGCTGCGGGGGTCGGATGCATGCCCGAGCGACGGTTGCGGAAAGGCACCGGGCATCGCGTCGGAGCCGTCGGGCCGCAGGTGCCCAGCCCGCCGGGACCGGAGACGGCGCGCTCTCCCCGGCCACTCCCCGCCTTTGGTCGGATGCCCCTCCCGGAGCGCCGGGTTCGCCGCATTGGATGAAACCAAGATGCTCCGGGTGGGTGCCCGTGCCGTGCACGTCGAGACACGGGTCCCGAGAGCGCGGGCGTGACTCCGGACCCTCCGCGAGGGCCCGGTGATCGCCCACGCTACCGCGACCGTGCCATGGCAACGGAGACCCGAATCCCACGGTGGGCCCCGGCATCGCACGGCCAGATGCGGGGCATGCCCGGGCGGGGGCGCGGACGGCAGGCCACGGGACGCACGCGGGCGCGCGGGTCGCTAAACCGCCGGGTGCAGGTCATCGAGCGTGCGCGGGTCGCCGCAGGGGCGTGCCCGGGCCATGGCACAGCCGGGCGCAAGTCACCGGGCGCGCGCGGGCCATGTCCCGCCGGGCGCGAGGCCCCGGACGTGCACAAGGGCACGGCGGGCTCGGGCGCGCGCGGGTCGTGGCACTAGCACGCGCGCGTCGTGGCATGGCGCGCGCGGGTCACCGGGCGCTCGCGCGCGGGCCATGGCACGGAAGCGCGCGGGTCACGGCGCTGCCATGCGCAGGGCGACGGGCGCGCGCGGGTCATGGCACCGCCGGGCGTGAGGCACCGGGCACGCACAAGGGCATGGCGGGCTCGAGCGCGCGCGGGTCATGGCACGGGCGTGCGCGGGTCACGGCGCTGCCATGCGCAGGGCAACGGGAGCGTGCGCACGCGGGTCGTGGCACGGGCGTGCGCGGGTCATGCCACCGCCAGGCACGCACAAGGGCACTGCGGGCTCGGGCACGCGCGGGGTCATGGCACGGGCGTGCGCGGGTCACCGGGCGCACGCAGGCGCGGGTCACGGCACGGGCGGGCGCGGGTCACGGAATTGCCGTGCGCAAGTCAACGGGCACGTGCCACGGCGCGGGCGTTCGCGGGTCACGGCACCGTCGGGCGCAAGGCAACGTGCACGGGTCCTGGCACTGGCGTGCGCGGGCCGCGGCATGGAAGTGCACGGGTCACGGAGCAGCCGGGCGCGGGACGCCCGGCGCGCGCGCGGGTCGCGGCGCGGGCTTGCACGTGTCACCGGGCGCGCGCGCGGGCCACGGCACTGGCGTGCGCGGTCACGGCGCTTCCGGGCGCGGGTCACGGCACGGGAGTGCGCGGGTCACCGGGCGCGCGCGCGGGTCACGACGCCGCCGGGCGCGCGCGCGCGGGTCATGGCACGGGCGCGCGCGTGTCACGGGGCCGCCTGGAGCGTGTCAACCGGCGCGCGCGCGGGTCGTGGCATGGGCTTGCACGGGTCACGGCGCTGCCGGGCGCGAGGAGCCGGGCGCGGGCCATGGCACGGGCGGGCGCAAGGCACGCGCGGGTCGTGCCAAGGGCGTGCGTCGGTCACGGCACGGGCGGGTGCGAGGCACCGAGCTTGCACGAGGGCACGTCGCGTGCCGGTCCTGGCACGGCGCGCGCAGGTCATGGCACGGGCCGGTGCATAGCACCGGGCGTGCGCGCGGGTCTTTGCACGGGCGTGAGCGGGTCACGGCACCGCCGGGCGCGGGCACTGGGCGCGGGCGTGCACGGGTCGCGGCACCGCCGGGCGCAAGGCCACGGCCGCGCGCAAGGGAGCGGGCGTGCGCGGGTCATTGCACCGGCGGGCGCAAGGCCCCGGGCGTGCGCAGGTCGTGGCACCGCCGGGCGCAAGGGGCCGGGCGCGGGCGTGCACGGGTCATGGCACCGGCGGGCGCAAGGCCCCGGGCGTGTGCAAGAGCGTGGGCATGCGCGGGTCACGGCGCTGCCGGGCGCAAGGGGCAGCACGCGGGCGTGCACCGGTCATGGCACGGGCGTGCGCGGGTCACCGGGCGCGCGCGCGCCCGGGTCTTGGCACGGGAGTGCACGGGTCACCGGGCGCGCGCGCGCACGTGTCATGGCACGGGCGTGCGCGGGTCATGGTACGGGAGTGCACGGGTAACCCAGCGCGCGCCCGGGTCATGGCACGGGCGTGCGCGGGTCCCGGCACTGCCGGGCTCGGGTCCACGGGCGCGCGCAAGGGCGCGGGCGTGCGCGGGGCACCGGGCGTGTGCACGGGCAAGTGCGGGCGCGGGGCACCGAGCGCGCGCCCGGACGCGGTCCTGGCAGCGACGGGCGCGGGGTACCGGGCTCGTGCACGGGCGATCTTCCTGGCAGCGCCGGGCGCGGGGCACCGGGCGCGCGCGGACGCGGGTCCTGGCAGCGACGGGCGCGGGGCACCGGGCGCGCGCACGGGCGTGGGCGGGCGCGCGTCCTTGCAGCGCCGGGCGAGGGACACCGGGCGCGCGCACGGGCGCTGGCGGGCGCGTGTCCTGGCAATGCTAGGCGGGGGGCACCGGGCGCGCGCACGAGCGTGGGCGGGCGCGGGTCCTGGCAGCGCGGGGCACCGGGCGCGCGCACGGGCGCGGGAGGGTTCGCGTCCTGGCAGCGCCCAGCGCGGGGCACCGGGCGCGCGCACGGGCGCGGGCGGGCGCGGGGCAACGGGCGCGCGCACGGGCGGGCGCGGGGTACCGGGCGCGCGCACGGGCGCGGGGCACCGGGATCAAGGCCACGACCACGCGCAAGGGTGCGGGCGTGCGCGGGTCATTGCACCGGCGGGCGCAAGGCCACGGGCGTGCGCGGGTCGTGGCACCGCCGAGCGCAAGGGGCCGGGCGCGGGCGTGCACGGGTCATGGCACCGACGGGCGCAAGGCCCCGGACGTGTGCAAGAGCGCGGGCGTGCGCGGGTCACGGCGCTGCCGGGCGCAAGGGGCAGCGCGCGGGCATGCACCGGTCATGGCACGGGCGTGCGCGGGTCACCGGGCACGCGCGCGCCCGGGTCATGGCATGGGAGTGCACGGGTCACCGGGCGCGCGCGCGCACGTGTCATGGCACGGGCGTGCGCGGGTCATGGTACGGGAGTGCACGGGTAACCCAGCGCACGCGCCCGGGTCATGGCACGGGCGTGCACGGGTCCCGGCACTGCCGGGCTCGGGTCCACGGGCGCGCGCAAGGGCGGGGCGTGCGCGGGTCCTGGCACCGCCGGGCTTGAGTCCCAGGGCACGCGCACGGGCACGGGCGTGCGCGGGTCCTGGCAGCGCCGGGCTCGAGTCCCCGGGCGCGCGCACGGGCGCGGGCATGCGCGGGTCCTGGCAGCGCCGGGCGCGCGCACGGGCGCGGGGCACCGGGCGCGCGCACGGGCGCGGGGCACCGAGCGCGCGCACGGACGCGGTCCTGGCAGCGACGGGCGCGGGGCACCGGCGCGCGCACGGGCGCGGGCGGGCGCGCGTCCTGGCAGCGCCTGGCGCGGGGCACCGTGATGGGGAACTAATATGCATGCAATTTTTTTTGTATGTTTTACATGTTGAGTTAGGTGATTAATTCCCAAATTTCAGGTCAAAATTATTTGTAGGGAATTTTGTATGAATTTTTGAAGATCAGCATGCAGATTAGGACCAAGAAAAGTAGCAAAGAAGGACCGCCGGGGCTGAGAAGCCTCGGTTAGGGCAAGTTCTCCTACAATAAAACTACTGGAGGTAGAGGGGTGGACCTGACAACGTCTGTGAAGATCGCAGTGAAGGGGTCTCTCGTTCCTCGACGGATGCGGCCTGGAAAACCGAGCCAAAGACCCGCGGATACCCGGCTTTCTGCTCGGTGATCCGATTGAGGCTTGGCTGGAGTCGTTGGATTTGTAGGAACTCAGGGACCTGCAAACGACCTGTCAGGGGTTAGAAAGCTCACAAAGGAACAAGAAAACAAAGTAAAAACAGCAAGGGAAGGCTTCTTTTGGAGTGGGCGTCCAGGGATCTGGAGGGTTTGTTGGCAGCAGGAAGATGATTGCAATCACCGGGAAGAAGAACTCTCACAAACCCCTTTATGCACACAGCAGGGTATCACACCACTCAATAGAAGAACTCAAGGTTTTCATTCATCAAAAATTCTCCTCATACAAGAGGCTAGGGTCCCTTAAATAGACCCTTAACCTTGGGCTCCAAGTAAGGGTACATAAGTCTTTACATAAGAATCCTTTTCCCTCTCAAACCCTAGCTAGAAAATAAGGAAATATTAGGTAGAAAAATCCCTAAAATTTTCTTGACTTGGTCAAGACTCCAAGGACGCCTTGGGGGCGTGTTGGGCTTCTAGGAGCAGCAAAAGGCCGGCCCAAAGGGGCCCGGGTGCATGGGTTTGGGCCTCTGGAAGCTGGGGTGGCCTGGTAGCCAGGTAGCAGGAATATTCCCTGGTATCTTGCTTCTTAGGGGCTTGGGCTTGGCACCTGGGCTTGATTTCATTGGGCTAGGATGCAGATGGACCTCTGGAATCATGGATGCCCTTATTTATGAATATACTTTGGCATCTGGAAGGGAATCTGGGCATCTGGAGGGCATCTGCAAGGAATCAGGGTTTCTGATTTTTCTCCTGGGGTCTTCAAATCTTCAAGCTGGGTTGGACTTGGGCTAAACTTCCATGTCTTCAATCTGGTTGGACTTGGTCTTCACTTGTATAATATAGTCTTGAGTCTTCAGTATGCTTGGACAGGACTCAAAAAAAATAAAATTAGCTCAACATGAGCTAACTAGCATTGGACTGAACTAGCTCAACATGAGCTGACTAGTACAGAACTGAAATAACAACTAAAATGGACTCAGATGAGCTAAGCCCTTATTACAGATAGATTCATAAATTATTGATCAATTTACAGAGGGTTGAAAAAGCCTCTGTCTTATTCTGGTGCCTCAGGTGTCCCCACCAATTCTCCCGGGGTGGGAGGAACTCGACCCTGTCGAGTGAAGGTTAGACTGGCTCACATATCTCTCGAGAAGGTCTGGGTTGAGGAGTTGCAAGTCCTCTCGAGAAATCCACGAATCGTCCGACTCTGGCCAGCCTTGCCATCGGACCAGGAAGCATTGATAGTCATGGCCCTGGGTCGTGATGGCTTGATTGTCCAGGATACGCTCGATCCGTTCTCCTCTCTCAGGCCAAATTTGTTTATGGACACTCTAGGTTAGGGTCACTCACAATGAAAAGGAATAGGTCCAAAGGCCTCACTAGGTAGCGCTGCCGTTCCCTATACTCAACCAGGTCTGTAATATTGAAGGTAGAACTAATGCCCAAATCCGAAGGCAAGTCTAACACCTAAGCATTTGATCCAACCTTCTCTATCACTTTAAAAGGTCCGGCTCTGCGAGCATGAAGCTTCTTTTAGGCCTAAGCCTAACCAAGATAAATCCACTATATCAAATTCTTTGACCCTTCTTCGGGAATTAGCCAGTTGTTTTAAGATTAGTGCAGGTGGTGAACATGCTAGGCACATGCAGACAAATGATGCAAAGGACTCATACTGATACCTAACAGACTCGACTATGCATTCCTATCGAAGGAAATTTTATTGAACTCTTTGGATCTAAACCTAATAGATTATAGGTTCTCTAGGTTTGATCCTAGCTTGACATGCACATGAAAATTTACAGTGAACTCCTAGCAAATTCCAAAGAGTATGCCAGAAGTAAGATGCAAACCTAACATGCACGATGAATGCATGCAGTATGCTAATCTCAGCTAAATGCAATCTAATGATCCTTGAAATGCTGGAGGTGTCAGGAAAGGGCAGAAATAGGAAGTGGGTTCAGAATTAGTTTGGTAAGGTAGAGAAAAAGGTTCATGGTTAGTTGGATAAAGTAGGAATAAAGACGGGGTGTCAGGAACTAATCCTATACTAATGAGGTTAACCTTATGAGGTTGAGCTATATCTACAGGATTTTCATAATGGAAGGATGGGTCACATTTCGGGAAGAGGTCCTTAATGGGAACTATAGGAGGGGACTCATCTTGAAGGTATTGATTCAAAGAGATCAGGTCCTTAATAAATTCTTCTGGTTCTTGTATTTAGGACTAGACTCTATAATTTGGCTCTCCTCTATGGTTTTCTCAGGTAAGGCTCTAGTAGCAGTACCTAGGTTCTCTTCCTCTATTTGTTCTTCCATTATAGCTTTAGGTTGGATATGGTCAAGGTCAACTAGCTCTGGTTGGTTTCTACCTGGGTATCTACTGGGTCAGCTAATTCTAGGTCTACTAAAGGTGTCTCCTCTTCTCCCTCATACTCATCCACTAGGCTCACATCAGCTTCATACACTTTCGCGTTAATGTAAGCCTTGTGAATCTCAGGATGGTTGGAGAAGGTCGGCTAGCAAGAAATTGTTAGGTTCTGGTCTCTGATTATGGGTACTACTCCTAGTAGGTTCAGGTTGTATAAGGGGTAGTGGCTCACTACTGGGTTCATATTTAGGGATACTAATCCTATGGGGTTCAAGTTGACTAGGGGAAGCATGACTAGTACTAGGTTGATACTTAGGGGTTATGGGTTCTCTAGGCTCATAGGACAAGGGTGCAGATCTATGGGTCATGGGATTATAGGATCTGGGGTCATATGATTTTGGGTCAGCTTTATGATCAGGTTCTAAGGATGGATCAAGGTATGGGGTCCTCCTAAGGTTGGGCTCTCTATATGGGTCAGGATATTGGGTCCTCCTAGGATTGGACTCCCTATATGGATCAGAATACTGGGTTCTCCTAGGGTTGGACTCCCTATATAGGTCAGAATATTGGGTCCTCCTAGGGTTGGACTCCCTATATGGGTCAGAATATTGGGTGTTGGGTCTACTAGGCTCATAGGGTGTGGGTGCATAGGATCTATGATCATGGGATCTAGAGTCATAGGATCTGGAGTCATAAGATCTATAGGTTGTAGGTATACTAGGCTTGTAGGAGAGGGTAAATAGGATCTATCTTCCTGGTCTATAAAATCCTGATTGAGTCTTCTAGGACTAACCTTAGGGATTAGGTCATGACGATAGGTTCTCCTAGGTTCAGCCTCAAGGTATGGATCAGGGTTTGGGGTCCTCCTAGGTTGAGGATTGTAGTACGGGTCAGGATAAGGGGCTCTCCTAGGTTCGACCTCATGGTATAGATCAGGGTTTGGGGTCCTCCTAGGTTGAGGGGAGTCAGGATCTGGCTCAGACTGTGACCCATGGTTTTTTCTTGGGGTCCCTACCCGGACTTTTAACTGATCAAACTATTGGCACGATGGCCAATTTATCATTGGTTTGAATACGAGACTGAGTTAACTGGGTCATCTGGATAGTTATCTGGGCAATTTGATCAGCTAGGGCTTTTATTTGGGCTTGTAAATTTTCCATGGGTTCAGACATTTATGAAGGAGGTGGTGATATGAAACTCCTGATCTAGTGCTCATGCAAGACTCGATCAGACCAACTATAGCTGACTAGACCTAAAGTCCAAACTAGATGCTCAATCAGGGTGGCAAACTAGCCTATAGTAACCCTGTACTCAGCCAGGCAGGTGTAAGGGAGTGTTAGGTCCCTGATTGCCAATCCTAGACACCAATCAGAGATTGGCCAGGTAGGCGGACCAGCACACAAGCCCTTCGGGATTGAATCCCTAAACCACCGTTCTAGACACTAAGCACAAGGCACACATAGGTTAACTTGACACAGTGATCTAACACTAGCCCGGACCCGACCAGTTGGTGTCCCTAGCCCACTAGGGCAAATTAAGTCTAATTAATTTTTAGGTTAAGGCTTGGGACTGAATGCAAGGATGTGGTTTTGGGCTAAGGAGAGGTGATCAAATCCTCCCCCCATCTGATATAGCAAGAGTGCCCTTAAAAGTAAATTATGCAATGATGGCAGGCAGATGAGGATGCAAATTAGGGTTTAGGTATTTTTTTTTTTTTGGTATTTTTGGACATATGTATATTTTTTTTTTTGGTATTTTTTAAATAGAAGAAAACTTGCAAATCATGGCCTAATATACTGGAAATATACTAAAATTAAGAATATGCAAAAACTCCTAAACAAAACCCTAAAACTTCCAAACTTGTCTTGCTAAAAAAATAGAGCAAAAATTTGTAGCCCTATTTCGGCTCGCAGAAAATTCACAGGCCATAATAAATATGAAAAAATTTTAAAATTACTGTGAATTATGATAAATCCAGGAAATAAATTTCAGAATTTTGGAGTTTTTAACAGGGAGAAATATTAAAATGATTGAGTATATACGGACTGAAAAATTGCAGAAAACAAGCCCTAATCTAAGCTCTGATACCAAATGATGGGGAACTAATATGCATGCAATTTTTTTTGTATGTTTTACATGTTGAGTTAGGTGAATTCCCAATTTCAGGTCAAAATTATTTGTAGGGAATTTTGTATGAATTTTTGAAGATCAGCATGCAGATTAGGACCAAGAAAAGTAGCAAAGAAGGACCGCCGGGCTGAAAAGCCTCGTTTAGGGCAAGTTCTCCTACAATAAAACTACTGGAGGTAGAGGGGTGGACCTGACAACGTCTGTGAAGATCGCAGTGAAGGGGTCTCTCGTTCCTCGACGGATGCGGCCTGGAACAACCGAGCCAAAGACCCGCGGATACCCGGCTTTCTGCTCGGTGATCCATTGAGGCTTGGCTGGAGTCGTTGGATTCGTAGGAACTCAGGGACCTGCAACGACCTGTCAGGTTAGAAAGCTCACAAAGGAACAAGAAAACAAAGTAAAAACAGCAAGGGAAGGCTCTTTTGGAGTGGGCGTCCAGGATTCTGGAGGGTTTGTTGGCAGCAGGAAGAGATTGCAATCACCGGGAAGAAGAACTCTCACAAACCCCTTTATGCACACAGCAGGGTATCACACACACTCAA
>CM038045.1:81531940-81541940 GCA_021397845.1 Areca catechu
TCATCGTGATGCAGAACAAATAAAGGGACGCGATGCGGAAGTAAATTAAGATTAACTAATTTTTTGTTGTTTTATAGTTTGTAGAAGTTGGCTTCAAATCAAAGAAAAGTTAACCTAACATTGAAAGAGACTAATATGATAATTGAAAGCACAATTTTAAGGAAACTAAAGTATCAGAGTAGTTCAGAAGCAACGGATCGCTGGGGGTTGAGAAACTCCCAGACCTAGGGTTTCGCTCCGAACTTTCAGCAGAACAGAAATAAAGAGAAGAGATGGTTACCTAACCAGACAATGATCTTCACAGATTTTGGTGGAAGAACTCTCCCGAGCAGATTGTTGGATCCTCGGATTCAGATTCTTCGCAATGGATCCTCCAGTACTGGTCCTTTGGCGAGTTGGCTTCTCCTGAACTCAAGATCTGGAAGAGAAGAAAAACAATTGATGGAATCAGAGAGTCAAGGGAAGAATTTACCAGGTTGATGAACTTGAAGATTGAAATTGCTGAAAACTGGATTCTCCTGGATGTGATGTGATTTCCCTTGGAACTTGCTCTGGATCTGAAGTAGCCGGACTGGATCTGGATGAAGGTGGACGGCCTGGACTTGTAGAGAGAGAGAGGCCGTGGGAGATGGATGGATCTAGGGTTTGGTGGATGGAAATAATGAAGGTGGCTAGGGTTTGGAATTTCAAGTGGCTAATCTAGGGTTTTGGATAAAGATGGAGATCTCTCACCTCCTCAAGGCTCCAATGGAACCCGGATTACCCCCTCACGGAGCTCAACACTTAGAATAGTGCGGAAGAAGAGAAACCTAGGTCACTCAACACAAGAGAATAGCAAAAAAAATAATTTTCTTCATTGATTTTTTTAAGTTACAAAGAGAGGTCTATTATATAGACCTAAAATTTTCTCCTAGCTTGTACAAATTCCCATGTGGGACTAAACTCTTCAACCCCTAGATTAGGTAGAAAATCTCTCCCTTGGCCGACCAAGAGTCCAAAAAAAATTGGGACGGCCATAAAGGAATTGTTTTGGAACTTTTATGGCACCTCCTTTGGAGTGGATTTGGATTTGGAGTCCTCTTCTTCTTATGGTATTTCTTCTTTTCTTCCACTCCAAGTTAAGCTCTTTGATTTGATTTGAACTTCAATTAGGAGTAGGTTGGATGTCCTTCTTTGATTTCTTCTCCAAGAGAAGTTTTCTTCCTTCTTTGCTTAGGTAAATTAGGCAGGTGGGCGCCTCCTTTAATTTAGCCTCCAATTTGATTTTTTCTTCTTTGGATGTGGGGACCATGACACTGGGATGCCTCTATGGCGCTCCTGGACTCTGGCGTGTGCTCGGAGTGTGGCTGGGCGTGTGGCTTGGAGTGTGGCCTCCACTTGCTGAACCTTGAGTTGATTGGAAGAGAAATGTGGCACCATTTTGGACCAAATTGAAACCACATTGGGACTTGCACCGAGTCAACATGACTCAACAAAATTTAAATGGTGACTCAAGAAATAAATAAAATAAATAAACTGGTTGACCAGGTCAACCTTTATTACAAACCCTAATTTCTCGGGCAATGTCAATCAGAGATCCAAATGGAGCTCTGAAGTCTTCTTCTGAGTCTGGTGCCCGCACCAATTCTCCCAGGGGGGGAGGAACTCGACCCTGTCGAGTAAGGCTCAAGTTGGCTCTGGTATCTCTCCAAGAGGTCTGGGTCCATTCTTGTAATTCTTCTCGGGAGATCCAAGAGTCATCAGAATCTGGCCTTCCTTGCCAGCGGACCAGGTACCTTTGGTATCCTCGATTACGAGTAGAGATAACCTGATCATCCAGGATCTTTTCAATCTGCTCTTTCCTCACAGGCCAGTTTGTTGGTGGACACACAGGGTCGGGATCACTCTCAATGATAGGGTTAGGCTCAAAAGGCTCACTAGGAATCACAGCTGGCTCCCTGTACTCTACTAAGTCTGTAATGTTGAAAGTAGAGCTAATGCCTAGTTCTGGAGGCAACTCGAGCACATAGGCATGGATCCTACTCTCTTTACCACTCTTAAATGGTCCAGCTCCCCTAGCATGTAACTTTCTAACGGTTCCAGGAGGAAACCGTTCAGGCCTTAACCTAATCATCACATAGTCTCCCTCAACAAAAGATTTGACTCGCCTTTGAGTATCAGCCAACTTCTTATAAGTTTCATTACTTAAATTTATTTTGGCATGAATTTCTTTATGCAAGTCTTTTATATGCTGTGCAAAATTCTCAGCAGATTCGGAGACTCGAGTGTGGACAGGTAAAGGGACTAGGTCAAGAGGTGTGTGAGGTTTGTACCCATGTACAATTTCAAATGGACTCTTACCCGTAGACCTATTGACCGAGTCGTGTACGCAAATTCTGCCCTTGGTAGGTATAAATCCCAATTTCTGGTATTTTCACCAACAAGACATCTCAGCAGATTCCTAGGCTACGGTTCACTACTTCAGTTTGGCCATCAGTTTGGGGATGATAGGCAGTTGAAAACTTAAGTTTTGTCCCTAACTTATGCCAAAGGGTCTTCCAAAAGTAACTGGTGAACGGACATCCCTATCTGAACGATTGTCTTAGGTAGGCCATGGAGTCTAACTATCTCATTGAAGAAAAGTGTGGCTACCTTAGACGCATCAAAAGTTTGGGAACAAGGCAAGAAGTGGGCCATTTTAGAGAATCGGTCGACTACGACACAGATAGAATCATGTCTCCTTGGGTCTTAGGTAAACCTAACACAAAATCCATACTCACATCTTGCCACGGACGATCTGGGACAGGGAGTGGGGTATAAAGGCCAGTGTTGTTTTCGCTGTTTGGCAACAGCGCAGGTTCGACATCTAGCTACAATATTAGCTACATCCTTTTTAAGCTAGGCCAGAAAAAGTGGTCTTCAATAGCTAGAATGGTCTTGTCTTTCCAAAATGGCCAGCTAAACCTCCAGCATGGATTTCCCAAATCAAAAATTCCTAAGAGAAGTTCTAGGGATGCAAAGCCTATTTTTGAAGAACAAAAAACCATCTACAAGGGTATAATCCTGGTGATTACTAGATGGTCCTTGAACTAGATCCTGATACACAGTTGTGAAATCCGGACAAGACTCATATTCCTCTTTGATTTGCTCCAAACCCTATGACCTCAGTTCTAACAGAAGTTAATAACAGAGATCGGCGACTAAGGGCATCAGCTACCTATTCTCAACTCCAGCCTTATGTTTCAGGACAAAAGTATAGGACTGGATATATTCTACCCACTTAGCATGCCTAGGGTTAAGCTTCTTTGGGAGTTCAGAAATCTAAGAGCCTCATGGTCCGAAAATAGTACAAATTCCTGCGGTAGCAATAATGTCTCCAGTAACGCAAAGCTTGCACCACCGCATAAAATTCTTATCATAGGTAGAATACCTAAGCTAGCATCATTAAGTTTTTCACTAAAGAATGCTATGGGATGATTCTTGGCTTAGGACCACCTATTCCTACACCTGAAGCATCACAGGCAACCTCAAATACTTTAGAAAAATCGGGTAATCTCAGAATGGGTGCCTGGGTATTTTATCCTTAAGATCTAGGAAGGATTTATGGGCTGACTTAGTCCAATGAAATTCTCCCTTCCTAATACAATCAGTGATGGAGCAGCTAAAGTACTAAACCCCTTGATGAATCGCCTATAGAAGGTAGCCAAGCCATGGAAACTTCTAACTTCATGCACATTGGTTGGCTCTGGCCAGTCTACTATGGACTTAATCTTCTCAGGATCGGCCGCCACGCCGTCAGGGGTTACTACAAAACCAAGAAAGATAACTCTACTAGTCATGAATTCACACTTCTTAAGATTACCGTAGAGTCTCTCATTCCTCAAAACTTGGCAGACTGCTCTAAGGTGGTCTAGGTGATCTGTTGGGGTCTTACTATAGATCAGGATGTCATCAAAATAGACCACCACAAATTTTCCTATGAAAGCTCTAAGTACCTGGTCATAATTCTCATGAAAGTACTAGGGGCATTGGACAACCCAAAAGGCATAACAACCCATTCATAAAGACCATCCTTAGTTTTGAAAGCAGTTTCCATTCATCCCGGGTCTAATCCTAACCTGATGATAGCCGCTTTTGAGATCAATCTTAGAAAAAACCATTGCACCAGCCATCATATCAAGCATGTCATCTAGTCTAGGGATGGGAAACCTATACTTGATTGTAATTTTATTGATGGCACGACTGTCAACACACATCCTCCACGCCATCTTTCTTTGGGGTCAGTAAGGCTGGGTGCACAAGGGCTAAGACTTTCTATAATAAACCCCTTCCTCAATAATTCTCCAACCTGCTTTTGCAGTTCTTCATGCTCAGATGGATTCATCCTGTAATGGGGCAAGTTGGGCAAAGTTGCTCCGGATTAGATCTATGGCATGCTGGATATCCCTAAGAGGTGGAAGGTGGTCTGGCAAATCCTCGGGAAAGACATCCTCAAATTCTTTTAACACAGGTTAACTTCTTGAGGAGGCTCTGAGGGTTCCGAAGTTCTAAGCTCCTTAGCAGTCAACATCCAGATGGGTGAACCACTATGAATTTCTTGTTCTAGATCCTTAGCACTGATTAGGTTCACTCCGTTTTCATCTCCTAACCTTACCAGCTCCTTTAGTTACCTTGTCCTTAGGGGGAACGGAATGGATCGTGATCTTCTTCCATTGAAACTAAAGACACAGGTATTGGATTTTCCTAAGAGGGTGGCATCATGATCATACAACCAAGGTCTTCCGAGAATATACTGCTCACCCCCATGGGTAAGACATCGCACCAAATCTTTTCGTGATAAGATTGCATTTGGATTTGGACTTGACATCTAGACTGGATGGGTATGGAGGTAGAATCTACCCAAGAAACCTTATAGGGGTTGGGATGGGGAACTGGGATTAAGCCTAACATCTTGACAGTGCTAGTAGAGATGGCATTTACACAGCTCCCACTATCTATGATGATCTTACATACTTATCCCCTAATTTAAGAAAAGTCTGTAGGATGTTAGTCCTACGCCAATCCTCTTGAATAGATTCTGGGATAGGATGCATCTACAACTCCTAATTGGTCAGATTCATGGGGTTCCTCCTCTCCTTCATACTCCTCAACCAAATTCATTCCGGCCTCATAAACTTCTTCTTCAAATCCTCACTGGGCTCGGAATTATCATTCTCTCCCTCTTCTATGTAAAGGGATCTCCGTGGGCACTGGCTAGCAACATGACCTACCTTATGACACTTGAAACAGGCTATGGCAGTACACTGACTAGAAATGTGACCTGGTTTCTGACACTTAAAACAGGTGATATTTGAACTAGGGGTTCTCTGGTGTTAGGTGCCTTACCTTTGTCCATGGGCCTAGGGGTAGAAGTACCTTGAAAGGGTTTACTAGGGATAATTTGACTAGGTCCATTCCTTGGGATGGGGCACTAACCCTAGAGGTATAGGTCCTCTCTGAAATTTCTCAGTGTTCAGTGCAATCTGATAGGCTTGGTCTAGATCAGTAACCTCTCTCAGAAATAGTTCTCTCTTGATATCTTCCCTCAGTCCAGCCCTAAATCTAGACAAAGTGACTTCGTGGGCTTCACTCACATCACATCTCATTAGGTATTCATCAAAAGTAGTTATGTAGTCTGAGACAGATCGGTTTCCTTGTTTCAGGTTTTGCCATTGGTCTAACAGGTTTTGCTGGTATGAAATGGGTAGGTATTTATCTCTCAATTTTTCTTTCATACCTGCCAAGTGGTTATGGGCTCAACATCCGTCTCCTAGTGGTTAGCTCAATGTTCCCCCAGTATAACCTAGCTTGACGCACTAATTCATCTTGGCAAACTTGTATTTCCTCTCCTCAGACATAGCATACCACTCAAAGTATTGATCCATCTCACCCTCCCAATCAGAATACACCTTAGGGTTCAGACTACCATCAAAAGTGGGTGCATCTAATTGATGTTCCTGATGAACCTATCATCTCTATCTTCAGGCTCTGGGTCAGGCCTCCTATGATTAGGTTCAGGATCTATATAAAGGCCTTCTAGGCTCCTGATGTGGGTGAGGCTGAGGCACATTAAAATCGGGGTCAGGAGTCCAATTCCGATGTCTAGGTTCTTCAAGTACTTGGACTCGGTCCCTAAGTTGGGTAAGATCCTCATGAATTTGTGCGCTAAACTGGGCCACAGTGTTTGTCATATCCTGATTCATTTTAGCCATACTTTCAGTAAGAGTTCTGATCATGGCTCTAAATCAGGTTGGGTTTGACCAGGTTGATATGGCACTCCGTTTCTGGTAGACATGATGATTCAAGCAAGCACACAAAATGAGACTAGACTAAACGACTACTGGATCACTAGACCTAGAGTCCAAACTAGATGCCCAATCAGAGTGGCAAGCTAGCCTGTAGAAACTCAGGACTCAGCCAGGCAGGTGTAAGGGGAGTGTTAGGTCCCTGATCGCCAATCCTAGACACCAATCAGTGATTGGCCAGGTAGGCGGACCAGCACACAAGCCCTTCGGGACGTAGTCCCTGAACCACCGTTCTAGACACTGAGTGCTAAGCACACACAGAATAACTCAGCAAACTGACTCAACACTAGCCTAGACCCGACCAATTGGTGTCCCTAGCCCATAGGGCAAATTAGGTCTAACTGATTTAAATTAGGTCTAGGTTCGAATGATTGGATGGTGGTTTTGGGCTAAGGAGAGGTAATCAACTCCTCCCCTTATCTTAGATGTTCAATTGCCCTTAAGTAAATTATGAGATGATCACTCCAAAAAAGAATTGAATTGCAGAACACAAAAAACAGAGTTGCTGTATTTAATTCTCAGAGTTTTTACTGAAACCAATAAATCGCAGAAAAAATTATGGAAAACAGGTGAAATTATACTGGTTTCAACGAAGCAAAAATCATACAATTCGGAGTTTTATGCAGGGAGAAATAATTCAGATAACAGGGAAATTACGGGCTGCAACTAGATTGTCTTCCCGTTTATAATCCCTGCTACGAAGTTATAACCCAATGGATCCCTACACGCCCTAGGAACACCCCGTGGAATGGGAGGAGGAGGCTTGCGCCTAGTTCCTAGGACCGGACATCCTGGGGAGTCTACTTCGAGCAGACAAAATAAAAAGAGAACAATCAACACAAGCAAGCAAGCAAATCAGAAACCCTAGACTGGGCTCTGATACCAAAAATGATGCAGAACAAATAAAGGGACGCGATGCGGAAGTAAATTAAGATTACTAATTTTTTTGTTTTTATATGTTTGTAGAAGTTGGCTTCAAATCAAAGAAAAGTTAACCTAACATTGAAAGAGACTAATATGATAATTGAAAGCACAATTTAAGGAAACTAAAGTATCAGAGTAGTTCAGAAGCAACGGATCGCTGGGGGTTGAGAAACTCCAGACCTAGGGTTTCGCTCCGAACTTTCAGCAGAACAGAAATAAAGAGAAGAGATGGTTACCTAACCAGACAATGATCTTCACAGATTTTGGTGGAAGAACTCTCCCGAGCAGATTGTTGGATCCTCGGATTCAGATTCTTCGCAATGGATCCTCCAGTACTGGTCCTTTGGCGGGTTGGCTTCTCCTGAACTCAAGATCTGGAAGAGAAGAAAAACAATTGATGGAATCAGAGAGTCAAGGGAAGAATTTACCAGGTTGATGAACTTGAAGATTGAATTGCTGAAAACTGGATTCTCCTGGATGCTGATGTGATTTCCCTTGGAACTTGCTCTGGATCTGAAGTAGCCGGACTGGATCTGGATGAGGTGGACGGCCTGGACTTGTAGAGAGAGAGAGGCCGTGGGAGATGGATGGATCTAGGGTTTGGTGGATGGAAAATAATGAAAGGTGGCTAGGGTTTGGAATTTCAAGTGGCTAATCTAGGGTTTTGGATAAAGATGGAGATCTCTCACCTCCTCAAGGCTCCAATGAACCCGGATACCCCCTCACGGAGCTCAACACTTAGAATAGTGCGGAAGAAGAGAAACCTAGGTCACTCAACACAAGAGAATAGCAAAAAAAAATAATTTTCTTCATTGATTTTTTTAAAGTTACAAAGAGAGGTCTATTATATAGACCTAAAATTTTCTCCTAGCTTGTACAAATTCCCATGTGGGACTAAACTCTTTCAACCCCTAGATTAGGTAGAAAATCCTCTCCCTGGCCGACCAAGAGTCCAAAAAAAAATTGGGACGGCCATAAAGGAATTGTTTGGAACTTATGGCACCTCCTTTGGAGTTGGATTTGGATTTGGAGTCCTCTTCTTCTTATGGTCTTCTTCTTTTCTCCACTCCAAGTTAAGCTCTTTGATTTTGATTTGAACTTCAATTAGGAGTAGGTGGATGTCCTTCTTTGATTCTTCTCCAAGAGAAGTTTCTTCCTTCTTTGCTTAGGTAAATAGGCAGGTGTGGGCGCTCCTTTAATTTAGCCTCCAATTTGATTTTTTCTTCTTTGGATGTGGGGACCATGACACTGGGATGCCTCTATGGCGCCTCTGGACTCTGGGTGTGCTCGGAGTGGGCTGGGCGTGTGGCTTGGAGTGTGGCCTCACTTGCTTGAACCTTGAGTTGATTGGAAGAGAAATGTGGCACCATTTTGGACCAAATTGAAACCACATTGGGACTTGCACCGAGTCAACATGACTCAACAAAATTTAAATGGTGACTCAAGAAATAAATAAAATAAATAAACTGGTTGACCAGGTCAACCTTATTACAAACCCTAATTTCTCGGGCAATGTCAATCAGAGATCCAAATGGAGCTCTGAAGTCTTCTTCTGAGTCTGGTGCCCGCACCACATCGGCCCCGTCCGGATCCTTCAGGCGAAATCGCGGGTCCGCAGCGCGCGGAACCATGGTCGTTGTGCGATGGTCCGGTCGACCTCCCGGTCCCGCTCCATCGTCGCCGTCCGGATCCCTCGGGCGAAAAACGCTGCCGCGCGCGGCGGGAAACCAAGGTCGGTGCGCTCTTTGGTCCGGTCGACCTCCCGGTCCCGCTCCATCGGCCCCGTCCGGATCCCTCGGGCGAAATCGTGGCCGCGCGCGCGCGGAACCAAGTTCGTTGTGCGATGGTCCGGTCGACCTCCCGGTCTTGCTCCATCGACCCCGTTCGGATCCTCGGGTGAAATCGCGGCCGCGGCGCGGCGCGGAACCAAGGCGGTGCGCTCTTTGGTCCGGTCGACCTCCCGGACCCGCTCCATCAGCCCCGTCCAGATCCCTCGGGCAAAAAAAACGCGGCCGCGCGTGCGCGGAAACAAGTTGTTGTGCGATGGTCCGGTCGACCTACCGGTCCCGCTCCATCGCCTCTGTCCGGATCCTTCGGGCGAAATAGCGGCTGCGGGCGCGCGGAACCAAGGTCGGTGTGCGATGGTACGGTCGACCTCTTTGTCCCGCTCCATCGCCTTCGTCTGGATCCCTCGGGCAAAATCGCAGCCGCGCGCGAGCGTAACCAAGGTCGGTTTTCGATGGTCCGGTCGACCTCCCGTTCCCGGTCCATCGTCGCCATCCGCATCCCTCGGGCGAAAAAACGCGCCGCGCGCGCGGAACCAATGTCGGTGCGCACTTTGGTCCGGTCGACCTCCCGGTCCCGCTCCATCGCCGCCGTCTGGATCCCTCGGGCGAAAATCGCGTCCGTGCGCGCACGGAACCAAGTTCGGTGTGCGATGGTCCGGTCGACCTCCCGGTCCCGCTCCATCGCCTCCGTCCGGATCCCTCGGGCGAAATTGCGGCCGCGCGCGCGCGGAAACAAGGTCGGTGCGCTCTTTGGTCCGGTCGACCTCCCGGTCTCGCTCCATCGGCCCCGTCCGGATCCTTCGGGCAAAAAACGCGGCCGCGCGCGCGCGGAACCAAAGTCGTTATGCGATGGTCCGGTCGACCTCCCAGTCCCGCTCCATCGCCTACGTCCGGATCCTTCGGGCGAAATCACGGCCGCGCGCGCGCGCGGAACCAAGGTCGGTGTGCAATGGTCCGGTCGACCTC
>CM038045.1:81546940-81561940 GCA_021397845.1 Areca catechu
TCGAGAGAGTTCTTCCACCAGAATCCTGAGAAGATCACTGTCTGGTGAGTAAACCGTCCCTCCTCTCTATTTCTGTTCTGTTGAAAGTTCAGAGCGAAACCCTAGGTCTGGGAGTTTCTCAACCCCCAGCGATCCGTTACTTCTGAACTACTCTGATAATTTGGCTCCTTCTAAACTGTGCTTTCAATCTTTACTTAGTTTCCTTCAACTTAGTTAGCTTTACTTTGAGTCAAAGCCAATTTCTGAAAAATATAAAAAAAAAAATGAATTAATCTTAATTTTTACTTCCGCATACGCTTCTTTGTTCTTTGTTCTGCATCATTTTTGGTATCAGAGCTTCCGTTCTGCATCATTTTTGGTATCAGAGCACTGTCTAGGATTTCTGTTTTGATTGCTTGTTTGAGTCTCTCTCTTTTTACTTTGTCTGCTCGAAGTAGACTCCCCAGGACGTCCGGTCCTAGGAACGAAGCAAGGTGCAAACCTTCTCTTCCCATTCCACGGAGTGTTCCTAGGGCGTGTAGGGGATCCGTTGGGTTATAACTTCGTAGCAGGAATTGTAAACGGGGAAGTGCTCTGTTTTCAGCCCGTAATTGCCCTGTTGCAGGAATTATTTTTCACTGTATGTAACTCTAAATTTGGTGATTTTTGTTTTTCTGAAACCAATATAATTGAAACTATTTTGCATAATTTTCCTGTGATTTATTGGTTTCCATGAGATTTCTGAGAATTAAATTACTGCAACTCTGTTTTTATGTTCTGCAATCCAATTATTTTTGAGTGTTCATCTCTTAATTCATCTTAAGGGCATTTGAGCATCTAAGATAAGGGGAGGAGTTGATAACCTCTTCTTAGCCCAAAACCACCACCCACTCATTCGAACCTAAGCCTTTAATCTAAAAATTGATTAGACCTAATTTGCCCTAGTGGGCTAGGGACATCAACAAGTCGGGTCAAGGCTAGTGTTGAGTCAGTTTGTCTGGTTACTCTGTGTGTGCTTTGTACTCAGTGTCTAGAACGGTGGTTCAGGGATTCCATCCCGAAGGGCTTGTGTGCTGGTCCGCCAACCTGGCCAATCTCTGATTGGTGTCTAGGATTGGCATTCAGGGACCTAACACTCCCCTTACACCTGCCTGGCTGAGTCCTGAGTTACTACAGGCTAGCTTGCCACTCTGATTGGACATCTAGTTTGGGCTCTAAGTCAAGTTAGCCCGTAGTCATTCAGTTGAGTCTCATTTGGTGTGTTTGCTTGCATCATCATGTCTACCCGGAATGGAGTACCCTACCAACCTGGTCAAACACAACCTGATTTAGAGGCCATGGTTAGAGCTCTTACTGAGAGTATGAACAAATTGAGTCAGGATGTGACTGCTACTGTTACCCAGTGTAAAGAACAAGTCCATGAGAATTTTACCCAGCTTAGGGATCGAGTCCAAGTACTTGAGAAACGTAGACATCAAAATTGGACCCCTGATCCAAAATTTAATAGACCCCAACCTCATCCATGCCAGGAGCCTAGGAGGACCTTATACCGTGATCCCGAGCATAACCTTAGGAAGCCTAACCATGATATCTATAGTGTGGATCGTGTCTATGAGAGGTCCTTACAATATTCTAGACCAGTCACTCAACAACCCAAGTCTTCTAGATCAAACCATTTAGATCCACACCCATGCCCAAGTAAGGTCTCTACTAGCTTGAAATCCAGTGTGACCCAGGTTCCTATATCGCAAGAATGTTTGTTTTGTGGAGAAAGAGGCCATAAATCTAGTCAGTGCCCATGCATAGGACTGGCTTGTGCACAGCTAAGTGGTAAGAATCCTAAGGATGACATTAATGAGGGAGAACCCAAGCCTACCAACAAGGAAGAAGGGTTAGGTATGACAAGCCCAGAATCAGTTGACCCGATTACCACTGACCCGAAACCCATTAGAGATGGCATCGAGGAAGTATATGATGCTGGCTTGAGTCTAGTTGATGAATATGAGGGGGAAGAACTTGAAGAATGTGACATTGATACTATTAGTTCCTTACCTGAGGAGACCTTGGAAAGCAACCAACTGGTAGGACCTAGTTCAGAAATTCAAGAGATTTGTGAGAACCAGGTTCCTTTAGTCAAATACCCCCAGGAAGAACTCATAGTGTTAGCCCGAGCTATTAGTTCGTACCCTCTAATGACAGTCATTCCCCAAGTACCAATTGAAGATCTTTGCACTGAACTGTTTAAGTTTGCCCACCCTATGGTAGATCCTCTCCTTAGGATGACTGAATCAAGCCTCTTACAATTGGACCTTGTCCCATGCCCAGCCACTAAGGTCTCTCCCGTAATCTCAGTTGAACATCCTTGTCTTGAGCGGATTGATTCACCCAGTCCTATAGAAGTCCTCCTTATGGCCCCAGACCCCTTCCTTCGCATGATTGACCTACCCTTCTATAGAGTATACCTTTCCGCACCCATAGGTCAAATTTCAAGTCTTGAGGTCATCATCCATAGGCCCTTCCATGAATCATTCTCTAATCCAGTTCTTGAGAAAGTGGATCATTATTTGCTTAGAGAACAAACCTTAACTATTGCAATCACATGTCCTAGGCTACTTCCTGAACCATCTCTTGATCCATTCCTGGGAGTAGCAAACTTTTTCTTTCGTAAGGATGACCAGTCGACACTCATAGATCACCATTCAAACCTTCAAGTCACCACCTTTAGTCAGCAGGTACTTCGAGACTCCACCTCAATGTCCTCCCTTTCTCTAGGACTTCCAATGCTTCTTACACCATCCAAGTATACTTTGTCGAAGTCTTTAGAGTGAACCACGTCTCAGAATCTATTAGGTTTGCCACCTACTTCTGGAAGACCTTATGGCACCTACTAGGCACCCATGATAAGTTTTCATGCTCTGCATGCCCTCCTCCGACCCAAGGTCAAACCTAGAGAGCCTTAGTTTGTTAGGTTTAGACCTAGGGTTCCTTTGGAATAAAGTCCATTCTTTAGGAATGCATCGTCAGTCTAGTTTAGTTTTTCTTGACCCTTTACTAGGCTTTGGCTCAGATTTTGGTTTGATTGAGAGCACCAGGAATTGGGATTTGTATTTTGTCCAGGACTAAACTTGCATATAATGACTCGGTCAATAGGTCTACGGGTAAGAGTCCATTTGAAATTGTGCATGGTTACAAACCCCACACACCTCTTGACCTAGCTCCTTTACTAGTCCACACACGGGTCTCTGAGTCTGCCAAAGTTTTTGCACAGCATATAAAAGACTTGCATAAAGAAATTCAAGCCAAAATAAATTTAAGTAATGAAACTTATAAGAAATTGGCTGATTCTCAAAGGTGAGTCAAAACTTTTGACGAAGGAGACTATGTAATGATTAGGTTAAGGCCTGAATGGTTTCCTCCTGGAACCGTTAGAAAGTTACATGCTAGGGGAGCTGGACCATTTAGAGTGGTAAAGAGAGTAGGATCCAATGCCTATGTGCTCGAGTTACCTCCAGAACTAGGCATTAGCTCCACTTTCAACATTACAGACCTAGTAGAGTATAGGGAGCCAGCTGTGATTCCCAGTGAGGCTTTTGAACCTAATCCTGCTCTTGAGAGTGAACCTGACCCTGTGTGTCCACAAACAAACTGGCCTGTGAGGAAAGAGCAGATTGAAAAGATCCTGGATGATCAGGTTATCTCTACTCGTAATCGAGGATACCAAAGATACCTGGTCCGCTGGCTAGGAAGGCCAGATTCCGATGACTCTTGGATCTCCCGAGAAGAATTACAAGAGTTGGACCCAGACCTCTTGGAGAGATACTAGAGCCAACTTGATCCATACTCGACAGGGTCGAGTTCCTCCCACCCTGGAAGAATTGGTGCGGGCACCAGACTCAGAAGAAGACTTCAGAGCTCCATCTGGATCTCTGATTAACCTTGCCCGAAGAATTAGGGTTTTTGATTTGTAATAAGAGTTGACTAGATCAACTCAATTTAGCTTGAGTCTACATTACCTGCATTTTATTTTGTTGAGTCATGTTGACTCAGTAGTGGACTAGGGTTTCAAAATGGGATGTTACACTTTCTTCCAAGACCAGGCAAGTGGACACCACACTCCCAGTCCAGGGGGCGCCATATCCACATCCAGTAGCTTTTGGTCCCCACTCCATAGATGGCAACCTCCTTCTCTCATGCGCCAGATAAGGAAAAGTCCACCAAGAGACCACCAATCAAGGGGGTGGCCAAGACTTTCCCAAGAAAATCCAAGACAAGAAGGGAAGAAATTTCTCTTGGAAGAGCATATCAAGGGGCGCCCATTACCTGCCAAAAAAACCTAAAACAAAGATGGGAAGAGCCTTGACTTAGGGAGGAAGAAAAGGAGGAGTCCAAAAGAGTTCATCCAGGGAAGGAAGAAAATTTTTCTTGAAAAATCCAAGCAAGGTGGCGCCATCTACCTGCCATTTATAACCCAAATCCTAATTTTTGGTATTTTGGCCGACCATATGTAAGGGATTTGCCCTAATTTGGAGATCCCCTCCTTTAGTCCCACATGGGAAAATATGAAACCCTTCTCCCTTGTAAAGCATTATAAATTAAACCCTCTTGTAAGTTGAAAAAAATCATAGATGAATGAAAGAAATTTTTTATGAGCAAACTTGTGTTTTCTCTTTTCCGCACTTGCTTCCAGGTGTTGAGCTCCGTGAGGGAGTAAATCCGGGTTCCCCTGGAACCTTGAGGAGGTGAGAGATCTCCAAAACCCCAAACCCTAGGTTAGCCACTCAATTCCCAAACCCTAGCCGCCATCACCCTTCTCTTTCCACCAAGCCCTAGCCCTTTCCTCTTCTCACGGCCACCTTCTCCAAGTCCTGGCCGACCACCAGCATCCGACTCCAGTCCAGATACTGCAGATCCACCGCAATTCTAAGAGGAAGTCAGATCGGCCTCCAGGAGAATTCGATTTCAGCAACTTCAGCTTTCAAGTTCTTCAACCTGGTAAGATCTTTTCTTGAGTTTCTGAATCCATCATTTGTTCCTCTTCTTTTCCAGATCTTGAGTCCAGGAGAAGCCGACCAAACCACGAGACCAGTATTGGAGGATCCATTGCGAAGATAGCCGATTTCGAGGATCCCACAATCTGCTCGAGAGAGTTCTTCCACCGAATCCTGAGAAGATCACTGTCTGGTGAGTAAACCGTCCCTCCTCTCTATTTCTGTTCTGTTGAAAGTTCAGAGCGAAACCCTAGGTCTGGGAGTTTCTCAACCCCCAGCGATCCGTTACTTCTGAACTACTCTGATAATTTGGCTCCTTCTAAACTGTGCTTTCAATCTTTACTTAGTTTCCTTCAACTTAGTTAGCTTTACTTTGAGTCAAAGCCAATTTCTGAAAAATATAAAAAAAAAAAATGAATTAATCTTAATTTTTACTTCCGCATACGCTTCTTTGTTCTTTGTTCTGCATCATTTTTGGTATCAGAGCTTCCGTTCTGTATCAATTTTGGTATCAGAGCTTCCGTTCTGCATCATTTTTGGTATCAGAGCACTGTCTAGGATTTCTGTTTTGATTGCTTGTTTGAGTCTCTCTCTTTTTACTTTGTCTGCTCGAAGTAGACTCCCCAGGACATCCGGTCCTAGGAACGAAGCAAGGTGCAAACCTTCTCTTCCCATTCCACGGGGTGTTCCTAGGGCGTGTAGGGGATCCGTTGGGTTATAACTTCGTAGCAGGAATTGTAAACGGGGAAGTGCTCTGTTTTCAGCACGTAATTGCCCTGTTGCAAGAATTATTTTTCACTGTATGTAACTCTAAATTAGGTGATTTTTGTTTTTCTGAAACCAATATAATTGAAACTATTTTGCATAATTTTCCTGTGATTTATTGGTTTCCATGGGATTTCTGAGAATTAAATTACTGCAACTCTATTTTTATGTTCTGCAATCCAATTATTTTTGAGTGTTCATCTCTTAATTCATCTTAAGGGCATTTGAGCATCTAAGATAAGGGGAGGAGTTGATAACCTCTTCTTAGCCCAAAACCACCACCCACTCATTCGAACCTAAGCCTTTAATCTAAAAATTGATTAGACCTAATTTGCCCTAGTGGGCTAGGGACATCAACAAGTCGGGTCAAGGCTAGTGTTGAGTCAGTTTGTCTGGTTACTCTGTGTGTGCTTTGTACTCAGTGTCTAGAACGGTGGTTCAGGGATTCCATCCCGAAGGGCTTGTGTGCTGGTCCGCCAACCTGGCCAATCTCTGATTGGTGTCTAGGATTGGCATTCAGGGACCTAACACTCCCCTTACACCTGCCTGGCTGAGTCCTGAGTTACTACAGGCTAGCTTGCCACTCTGATTGGACATCTAGTTTGGGCTCTAAGTCAAGTTAGCCCGCAGTCGTTCAGTTGAGTCTCATTTGGTGTGTTTGCTTGCATCATCATGTCTACCCGGAATGGAGTACCCTACCAACCTGGTCAAACACAACCTGATTTAGAGGCCATGGTTAGAGCTCTTACTGAGAGTATGAACAAATTGAGTCAGGATGTGACTGCTACTGTTACCCAGTGTAAAGAACAAGTCCATGAGAATTTTACCCAGCTTAGGGATCGAGTCCAAGTACTTGAGAAACGTAGACATCAAAATTGGACCCCTGATCCAAAATTTAATAGGCCCCAACCTCATCCATGCCAGGAGCCTAGGAGGACCTTATACCGTGATCCCGAGCATAACCTTAGGAAGCCTAACCATGATATCTATAGTGTGGATCGTGTCTATGAGAGGTCCTTACAATATTCTAGACCAGTCACTCAACAACCCAAGTCTTCTAGATCAAACCATTTAGATCCACACCCATGCCCAAGTAAGGTCTCTACTAGCTTGAAATCCAGTGTGACCCAGGTTCCTATATCGCAAGAATGTTTGTTTTGTGGAGAAAGAGGCCATAAATCTAGTCAGTGCCCATGCATAGGACTGGCTTGTGCACAGCTAAGTGGTAAGAATCCTAAGGATGACATTAATGAGGGAGAACCCAAGCCTACCAACGAGGAAGAAGGGTTAGGTATGACAAGCCCAGAATCAGTTGACCCGATTACCACTGACCCGAAACCCATTAGAGATGGCATCGAGGAAGTATATGATGCTGGCTTGAGTCTAGTTGATGAATATGAGGGGGAAGAACTTGAAGAATGTGACATTGATACTATTGGTTCCTTACCTGAGGAGACCTTGGAAAGCAACCAACTGGTAGGACCTAGTTCAGAAATTCAAGAGATTTGTGAGAACCAGGTTCCTTTAGTCAAATACCCCCAGGAAGAACTCATAGTGTTAGCCCGAGCTATTAGTTCGTACCCTCTAATGACAGTCATTCCCCAAGTACCAATTGAAGATCTTTGCACTGAACTGTTTAAGTTTGCCCACCCTATGGTAGATCCTCTCCTTAGGATGACTGAATCAAGCCTCTTACAATTGGACCTTGTCCCATGCCCAGCCACTAAGGTCTCTCCCGTAATCTCAGTTGAACATCCTTGTCTTGAGCGGATTGATTCACCCAGTCCTATAGAAGTCCTCCTTATGGCCCCAGACCCCTTCCTTCGCATGATTGACCTACCCTTCTATAGAGTATACCTTTCTGCACCCATAGGTCAAATTTCAAGTCTTGAGGTCATCATCCATAGGCCCTTCCATGAATCATTCTCTAATCCAGTTCTTGAGAAAGTGGATCATTATTTGCTTAGAGAACAAACCTTAACTATTGCAATCACATGTCCTAGGCTACTTCCTGAACCATCTCTTGATCCATTCCTAGGAGTAGCAAACTTTTTCTTTCGTAAGGATGACCAGTCGACACTCATAGATCACCATTCAAACCTTCAAGTCACCACCTTTAGTCAGCAGGTACTTCGAGACTCCACCTCATATTTCCTCCCTTTCTCTAGGACTTCCAATGCTTCTTACACCATCCAAGTATACTTTGTCGAAGTCTTTAGAGTGAACCACGTCTCAGAATCTATTAGGTTTGCCACCTACTTCTGGAAGACCTTATGGCACCTACTAGGCACCCATGATAAGTTTTCATGCTCTGCATGCCCTCCTCCGACCCAAGGTCAAACCTAGAGAGCCTTAGTTTGTTAGGTTTAGACCTAAGGTTCCTTTGGAATAAAGTCCATTCTTTAGGAATGCATCGTCAGTCTAGTTTAGTTTTTCTTGACCCTTTACTAGGCTTTGGCTCAGATTTTGGTTTGATTGAGAGCACCAGGAATTGGGATTTGTATTTTGTCCAGGACTAAACTTGCATATAATGACTCGGTCAATAGGTCTACGGGTAAGAGTCCATTTGAAATTGTGCATGGTTACAAACCCCACACACCTCTTGACCTAGCTCCTTTACCAGTCCACACACGGGTCTCCGAGTCTGCCGAAGTTTTTGCACAGCATATAAAAGACTTGCATAAAGAAATTCAAGCCAAAATAAATTTAAGTAATGAAACTTATAAGAAATTGGCTGATTCTCAAAGGTGAGTCAAAACTTTTGACGAAGGAGACTATGTAATGATTAGGTTAAGGCCTGAATGGTTTCCTCCTGGAACCGTTAGAAAGTTACATGCTAGGGGAGCTGGACCATTTAGAGTGGTAAAGAGAGTAGGATCCAATGCCTATGTGCTCGAGTTACCTCCAGAACTAGGCATTAGCTCCACTTTCAACATTACAGACCTAGTAGAGTATAGGGAGCCAGCTGTGATTCCCAGTGAGGCTTTTGAACCTAATCCTGCTCTTGAGAGTGAACCTGACCCTGTGTGTCCACAAACAAACTGGCCTGTGAGGAAAGAGCAGATTGAAAAGATCCTGGATGATCAGGTTATCTCTACTCGTAATCGAGGATACCAAAGATACCTGGTCCGCTGGCTAGGAAGGCCAGATTCCGATGACTCTTGGATCTCCCGAGAAGAATTACAAGAGTTGGACCCAGACCTCTTGGAGAGATACCAGAGCCAACTTGATCCATACTCGACAGGGTCGAGTTCCTCCCACCCTGGGAGAATTGGTGCGGGCACCAGACTCAGAAGAAGACTTCAGAGCTCCATCTGGATCTCTGATTAACCTTGCCCGAAGAATTAGGGTTTTTGATTTGTAATAAGAGTTGACTAGATCAACTCAATTTAGCTTGAGTCTACATTACCTGCATTTTATTTTGTTGAGTCATGTTGACTCAGTAGTGGACTAGGGTTTCAAAATGGGATGTTACACTTTCTTCCAAGACCAGGCAAGTGGACACCACACTCCCAGTCCAGGGGGCGCCATATCCACATCCAGTAGCTTTTGGTCCCCACTCCATAGATGGCAACCTCCTTCTCTCATGCGCCAGATAAGGAAAAGTCCACCAAGAGACCACCAATCAAGGGGTGGCCAAGACTTTCCCAAGAAAATCCAAGCCAAGAAGGGAAGAAATTTCTCTTGGAAGAGCATATCAAGGGGCGCCCATTACCTGCCAAAAAAACCTAAAACAAAGATGGGAAGAGCCTTGACTTAGGGAGGAAGAAAAGGAGGAGTCCAAAAGAGTTCATCCAGGGAAGGAAGAAAATTTTTCTTGAAAAATCCAAGCAAGGTGGCGCCATCTACCTGCCATTTATAACCCAAATCCTAATTTTTGGTATTTTGGCCGACCATATGTAAGGGATTTGCCCTAATTTGGAGATCCCCTCCTTTAGTCCCACATGGGAAAATATGAAACCCTTCTCCCTTGTAAAGCATTATAAATTAAACCCTTTGTAAGTTGAAAAAAATCATAGATGAATGAAAGAAATTTTTTATGAGCAAACTTGTGTTTTCTCTTTTCCGCACTTGCTTCCAGGTGTTGAGCTCCGTGAGGGAGTAAATCCGGGTTCCCCTGGAACCTTGAGGAGGTGAGAGATCTCCAAAACCCCAAACCCTAGGTTAGCCACTCAATTCCCAAACCCTAGCCGCCATCACCCTTCTCTTTCCACCAAGCCCTAGCCCTTTCCTCTTCTCACGGCAACCTTCTCCAAGTCCTGGCCGACCACCAGCATCCGACTCCAGTCCAGATACTGCAGATCCACCGCAATTCTAAGAGGAAGTCAGATCGGCCTCCAGGAGAATTCGATTTCAGCAACTTCAGCTTTCAAGTTCTTCAACCTGGTAAGATCTTTTCTTGAGTTTCTGAATTCCATCATTTGTTCCTCTTCTTTTCCAGATCTTGAGTCCAGGAGAAGCCGACCAAACCACGAGACCAGTATTGGAGGATCCATTGCAAAGATAGCCGATTTCGAGGATCCCACAATCTGCTCGAGAGAGTTCTTCCACCAAAATCCTGAGAAGATCACTGTCTGATGAGTAAACCGTCCCTCCTCTCTATTTCTGTTCTGTTGAAAGTTCAGAGCGAAACCCTAGGTCTGGGAGTTTCTCAACCCCCAGCGATCCGTTACTTCTGAACTACTCCGATAATTTGGCTCCTTCTAAACTGTGCTTTCAATCTTTACTTAGTTTCCTTCAACTTAGTTAGCTTTACTTTGAGTCAAAGCCAATTTCTGAAAAATATAAAAAAAAAAATGAATTAATCTTAATTTTTACTTCCGCATACGCTTCTTTGTTCTTTGTTCTGCATCATTTTTGGTATCAGAGCTTCCGTTCTGCATCATTTTTGGTATCAGAGCTTCCATTCTGTATCAATTTTGGTATCAGAGCTTCCGTTCTGCATCATTTTTGGTATCAGAGCACTGTCTAGGATTTCTGTTTTGATTGCTTGTTTGAGTCTCTCTCTTTTTACTTTGTCTGCTCGAAGTAGACTCCCCAGGACGTCCGGTCCTAGGAACGAAGCAAGGTGCAAACCTTCTCTTCCCATTCCACGGGGTGTTCCTAGGGCGTGTAGGGGATCCGTTGGGTTATAACTTCGTAGCAGGAATTGTAAACGGGGAAGTGCTCTGTTTTCAGCCCGTAATTGCCCTGTTGCAGAAATTATTTTTCACTGTATGTAACTCTAAATTTGGTGATTTTTGTTTTGCTGAAACCAATATAATTGAATCTATTTTGCATAATTTTCCTGTGATTTATTGGTTTCCGTGGGATTTCTGAGAATTAAATTACTGCAACTCTGTTTTTATGTTCTGCAATCCAATTATTTTTGAGTGTTCATCTCTTAATTCATCTTAAGGGCATTTGAGCATCTAAGATAAGGGGAGGAGTTGATAACCTCTCCTTAGCCCAAAACCACCACCCACTCATTCGAACCTAAGCCTTTAATCTAAAAATTGATTAGACCTAATTTGCCCTAGTGGGCTAGGGACATCAACAAGTTGGGTCAAGGCTAGTGTTGAGTCAGTTTGTCTGGTTACTCTGTGTGTGCTTTGTACTCAGTGTCTAGAACGGTGGTTCAGGGATTCCATCCTGAAGGGCTTGTGTGCTGGTCCGCCAACCTGGCCAATCTCTGATTGGTGTCTAGGATTGGCATTCAGGGACCTAACACTCCCCTTACACCTACCTGGCTGAGTCCTGAGTTACTACAGGCTAGCTTGCCACTCTGATTGGACATCTAGTTTGGGCTCTAAGTCAAGTTAGCCCGTAGTCGTTCAGTTGAGTCTCATTTGGTGTGTTTGCTTGCATCATCATGTCTACCCGGAATGGAGTACCCTACCAACCTGGTCAAACACAACCTGATTTAGAGGCCATGGTTAGAGCTCTTACTGAGAGTATGAACAATTGAGTCAGGATGTGACTGCTACTGTTACCCAGTATAAAGAACAAGTCCATGAGAATTTTACCCAGCTTAGGGATCGAGTCCAAGTACTTGAGAAACGTAGACATCAAAATTGGACCCCTGATCCAAAATTTAATAGGCCCCAACCTCATCCATGCCAGGAGCCTAGGAGGACCTTATACCGTGATCCCGAGCATAACCTTAGGAAGCCTAACCATGATATCTATAGTGTGGATCATGTCTATGAGAGGTCCTTACAATATTCTAGACCAGTCACTCAACAACCCAAGTCTTCTAGATCAAACCATTTAGATCCACACCCATGCCCAAGTAAGGTCTCTACTAGCTTGAAATCCAGTGTGACCCAGGTTCCTATATCGCAAGAATGTTTGTTTTGTGGAGAAAGAGGCCATAAATCTAGTCAGTGCCCATGCATAGGACTGGCTTGTGCACAGCTAAGTGGTAAGAATCCTAAGGATGACATTAATGAGGGAGAACCCAAGCCTACCAACGAGGAAGAAGGGTTAGGTATGACAAGCCCAGAATCAGTTGACCCGATTACCACTGACCCGAAACCCATTGGAGATGGCATCGAGGAAGTATATGATGTTGGCTTGAGTCTAGTTGATGAATATGAGGGGGAAGAACTTGAAGAATGTGACATTGATACTATTGGTTCCTTACCTGAGGAGACCTTGGAAAGCAACCAACTGGTAGGACCTAGTTCAGAAATTCAAGAGATTTGTGAGAACCAGGTTCCTTTAGTCAAATACCCCCAGGAAGAACTCATAGTGTTAGCCCGAGCTATTAGTTCGTACCCTCTAATGACAGTCATTCCCCAAGTACCAATTGAAGATCTTTGCACTGAACTGTTTAAGTTTGCCCACCCTATGGTAGATCCTCTCCTTAGGATGACTGAATCAAGCCTCTTATAATCGGACCTTGTCCCATGCCCAGCCACTAAGGTCTCTCCCGTAATCTCAGTTGAACATCCTTGTCTTGAGCGGATTGATTCACCCAGTCTTATAGAAGTCCTCCTTATGGCCCCAGACCCTTTCCTTCGCATGATTGACCTACCCTTCTATAGAGTATACCTTTCCGCACCCATAGGTCAAATTTCAAGTCTTGAGGTCATCATCCATAGGCCCTTCCATGAATCATTCTCTAATCCAGTTCTTGAGAAAGTGGATCATTATTTGCTTAGAGAACAAACCTTAACTATTGCAATCACATGTCCTAGGCTACTTCCTGAACCATCTCTTGATCCATTCCTGGGAGTAGCAAACTTTTTCTTTCGTAAGGATGACCAGTCGACACTCATAGATCACCATTCAAACCTTCAAGTCACCACCTTTAGTCAGCAGGTACTTCGAGACTCCACCTCATATTTCCTCCCTTTCTCTAGGACTTCCAATGCTTCTTACACCATCCAAGTATACTTTGTCGAAGTCTTTAGAGTGAACCACGTCTCAGAATCTATTAGGTTTGCCACCTACTTCTGGAAGACCTTATGGCACCTACTAGGCACCCATGATAAGTTTTCATGCTCTGCATGCCCTCCTCCGACCCAAGGTCAAACCTAGAGAGCCTTAGTTTGTTAGGTTTAGACCTAGGGTTCCTTTGGAATAAAGTCCATTCTTTAGGAATGCGTCGTCAGACTAGTTTAGTTTTTCTTGACCCTTTACTAGGCTTTGGCTCAGATTTTGGTTTGATTGAGAGCACCAGGAATTGGGATTTGTATTTTGTCCAAGACTAAACTTGCATATAATGACTCGGTCAATAGGTCTACGGGTAAGAGTCCATTTGAAATTGTGCATGGTTACAAACCCCACACACCTCTTGACCTAGCTCCTTTACCAGTCCACACACGGGTCTCCGAGTCTGCCGAAGTTTTTGCACAGCATATAAAAGACTTGCATAAAGAAATTCAAGCCAAAATAAATTTAAGTAATGAAACTTATAAGAAATTGGCTGATTCTCAAAGGTGAGTCAAACTTTTGATGAAGGAGACTATGTAATGATTAGGTTAAGGCCTGAATGGTTTCCTCCTGGAACCGTTAGAAAGTTACATGCTAGGGGAGCTGGACCATTTAGAGTGGTAAAGAGAGTAGGATCCAATGCCTATGTGCTCGAGTTACCTCCAGAACTAGGCATTAGCTCCACTTTCAACATTACAGACCTAGTAGAGTATAGGGAGCCAGCTGTGATTCCCAGTGAGGCTTTTGAACCTAATCCTGCTCTTGAGAGTGAACCTGACACTGTGTGTCCACAAACAAACTGGCCTGTGAGGAAAGAGCAGATTGAAAAGATCCTGGATGATCAGGTTATCTCTACTCGTAATCGAGGATACCAAAGATACCTGGTCCGCTGGCTAGGAAGGCCAGATTTCGATGACTCTTGGATCTCCCGAGAAGAATTACAAGAGTTGGACCCAGACCTCTTGGAGAGATACCAGAGCCAACTTGATCCATACTCGACAGGGTCGAGTTCCTCCCACCCTGGGAGAATTGGTGCGGGCACCAGACTCAGAAGAAGACTTCAGAGCTCCATCTGGATCTCTGATTAACCTTGCCCAAAGAATTAGGGTTTTTGATTTGTAATAAGAGTTGACTAGATCAACTCAATTTAGCTTGAGTCTACATTACCTGCATTTTATTTTGTTGAGTCATGTTGACTCAGTAGTGGACTAGGGTTTCAAAATGGGATGTTACACTTTCTTCCAAGACCAGGCAAGTGGACACCACACTCCCAGTCCAGGGGGCGCCATATCCACATCCAGTAGCTTTTGGTCCCCACTCCATAGATGGCAACCTCCTTCTCTCATGCACCAGATAAGGAAAAGTCCACCAAGAGACCACCAATCAAGGGGGTGGCCAAGACTTTCCCAAGAAAATCCAAGCCAAGAGGGGAAGAAATTTCTCTTGGAAGAGCATATCAAGGGGCGCCCATTACCTGCCAAAAAAACCTAAAACAAAGATGGGAAGAACCTTGACTTAGGGAGGAAGAAAAGGAGGAGTCCAAAAGAGTTCATCCAGGGAAGGAAGAAAATTTTTCTTGAAAAATCCAAGCAAGGTGGCGCCATCTACCTGCCATTTATAACCCAAATCCTAATTTTTGGTATTTTGGCCGACCATATGTAAGGGATTTGCCCTAATTTGGAGATCCCCTCCTTTAGCCCACATGGGAAAATATGAAACCCTTCTCCCTTGTAAAGCATTATAAATTAAACCCTCTTGTAAGTTGAAAAAAATCATAGATGAATGAAAGAAATTTTTTATGAGCAAACTTGTGTTTTCTCTTTTCCGCATTTGCTTCTAGGTGTTGAGC
>CM038045.1:81569440-81574440 GCA_021397845.1 Areca catechu
ACCGGGCGCGCGCGGACGCGGGTCGTGGCAGCGACGGGCGCGGGGCACCGGGTGCGTGCACGGGCGCGGGCGGGCGCGCGTCCTTGCATCGCCGGCGCGGGGCACTGGGCGCGCGCACGGGCACGGGCGGGCGCGCGACCTGGCAACGAGGGCGCGGGGCACCGGGCGCGCGCACGGGCGGGCGCGGGTCCTGGCAGCGCGGGCACCGGGCGCGCGCACAGGGCGCAGGCGGGTGCGCGTCCTTTCAGCGCCCAGCGCGGGGCACCGGGCGCGCGCACGGGCGAGGGCGGGCGCGGGGCAACGGCGCGCGCACGGGCGCGGGCGGGCGCGGGCCACCGGCGCGCGCACGGGCGCGGGGCACCGGCCGCGCGCACGGGCGAGGGGCACCGGGCGCAAGGCCACGGCCGCGCGCAAGGGAGCGGGCGTGCGCGGTCATTGCACCGGCGGGCGCAAGGCTCCTGGCGTGCGCGGGTCGTGGCACCGCCGGGCGCAAGGGCCGGGCGCGGGCGTGCACGGGTCAAGGCACTGGCGGGCGCAAGGCCATGGCCGCGCGCAAGGGAGCGGGCGTGCGCGGGTCATTGCCCGGCAGGCGCAAGGCCCCGGGCTTGCACGGGTCGTGGCACCGCGGGGCGCAAGGGGCCGGGCCGGGCGTGCACGGTCATGGCACCGGCGGCGCAAGGCCACGGCCGCGCGCAAGAGCGCAGGTGTGCGCTGTTCACGGCGCTGCCGGGCGCAAGGGGCAGCGCGCGGGTGTGCACCTGTCATGGCACTGGCGAGCGAGGGTCACCGGGCGCGTGCGCGCCCAGGTCATGGCATGGGAGTGCACCGGTCACCGGGCGCGCGCGCGCACGGGTCACCGGGCGCGCGCGCGCAGGTGTCATGTTACGGGCGTGCGCGGGTCATGGTACGGGAGTGCACGGGTAACCCAGTGCGCGCGCCCGGTCATGGCACGGGCGTGCGCGGGTCCCGGCACTGCCGGGCTCGGGTCCACGAGCGCGCGCAAGGGCGGGGCGTGCGCGAGTCCTGGCACCGCCGGGCTCGAGTCCCAGGGCGCGCGCACGGGCGTGCGCTGGTCCTGGCAGCGCCGGGCTCGAGTCCCCGGGCGCGCGCACGGGCGCGGGCGTGCGCGGTCCTGGCAGCGCCGGGCGCGGGGCACCGGGCGCGCGCACGGGCACGGGGCACCGGCGCGCGCATGACGCGGTCTTGGCAGCGACGGGCGCGGGGCACCGGCGCGCGCACGGGCGCGGGCGGGCGCGCGTCCTGGCAGCGCCGGCGCGGGGCACCGGCGCGCACGGACATGGGTCCTGGCAGCGCCGGGCGCGGGGCACCTGGCGCGCGCATGGGCGCGGGCGGGCGCGTGTCCTGGAAGCGCCGGGCGCGGGGCACCGGGCGCGCACACGGGCTCGGGCGGCGCGCGTCCTGGCAGCGCCGGGCGCGGGGCACCGGGCGCGCACGGGCGCGGGGCACCAGGCGCGGCACGGGCGCGGGCGGGGCGCGGGTCCTGGTAGCGCCGAGCGCGGGGCACCGGGCGCGCGCACGGGCGCGGGTCCTGGCAGCGCGGGGCAACGGGCGCGCGCACGGGCGCGGGGCGCGGGTCCTGGCAGCGCCGGGCGCGGGTCACGCGGGGCGTGCAAGGATGCGGGGCATGCCCCAGAATTTGCAATGCTGCTCGCGACCCAGGAACCCCCCGGTGGACCTTGGCCGGATGCCCCGCGCGAGTAGTAGGTTCGCAAGCCCCCTTGCGGGCGGGGCGCTGGTCTTGGCCGCCCCGGATGCGCGTCCGCGCGCGCGTCCAGGCGCGCATCCAGGCCCTCCCCCGCTTCTGCAACGTTGCTCGCGACCCTTGGGTACTCTCCCGGGTATCTGTTTTGGATTTTCTGCTCGTGCGGCGCGCGCCCAGGCCTCCATGGACTCGCGTCCTGGCTGCTCTGTGATCGCGCCCGTGTCGTGCCCTCCGGGACTCGCGTCCTGTGCTGTGTGGTTCCGAGTCCTGGCCGCCCTTTTGCCCCGCGCATGGTGTGCGCATCCTGGACATCCTGGACTCGCGTCCGGGTGCGCTGGGTGCTCTCTCGTGCTTGGGCCGTCTGTGACTCAGGTCCAACGACATTTGGGAGCGTGTCTTGGTCCTCCCTTGCGTTTGCAAGCTAGCTTTTGTGCCTCGGAACACCTCGGGATGCCCCTTCTACGCCCGCCCCTTCCGAGTGCCGGATCTTCGCGGCCGCGCGCGCGCGGAACCATGGTCGGTGCCGTCCGGTCCGGTCGACGTCCCGGTCCTTCGGCTCCGTCCGGATCCTTCGGGCGAAAACGCGGGCGCGCGCGCGCGGAACCAAGGTCGGTGTCCTCCGGTCCGGTCGACCTCCCGGTCCCGCTCCTTCGGCTCCGTCCGGATCCTTCGGGCGAAAACGCGGCCGCGCGCGTGCGGAACCTAGGTCGGTGTGCGATGCTCCGGTCGACCTCCTGGTCCCGCTCCATCGGCTCCGTCCGGATCCTTCGGCGAAAACGCGACCGCGCGCGCGCGGAACCAAGGTCGGTGTGCGATGGATCGGTCGACCTCCCGGTCCTGCTCCATTGCCTCCGTCCAGATCCTTCGGGCGAAATCGCGGCCGCGCGCGCGCGGAACCAAGGTCAGTTTTCGATGGTCCGGTCGACCTCCCGTCCCGCTCCATCGTCACCGTCTGGATCCCTCGGGCGAAAACGCGACCGCGCGAGCGCGGAACCAAGGTCGATGCGCTCTTTGGTCCGGTCGACCTCCCGGTCCCGCTCCATCGTCGCCGTCCGGATCCCTCGGGCGAAAAATGCGGCCGCGCGCGCGCGGAACCAAGGTCGTTGAGCGATGGTCCGGTCGACCTCCCGGTCCCGCTCCATTGCCTCTGTCCGGATCCTTCGGCGAAATTGCGGCCGCGCGCGCGCGAAACCAGGGTTGGTGTGCGATGGTCCGGTTGACCTCCCGGTCCCGCTCCATCGCCTCCGTCAGGATCCTTCGGGCGAAATCGCGGCCCGCGCGCGCGCGGAACCAATGTCGATTTTCGATGGTTCGGTCGACCTCCCCGGTCCTGCTCTATCGTCGCCGTTCGGATCCCTCGGGCGAAAAACGTGGCCGCGCGCGCGCGGAACCAAGGTCGGTGCGCTCTTTGGTCCGGTCGACCTCCCAGTCCCGCTCCATCGGCCCCGTCCGGATCCTTCGGGCAAAAAACGCGGCCGCGCGCGCGTGGAACCAAGGTCGTTGTGCGATGGTCCGGTCGACCTCCCGCTCCCGCTCCATCGCCTACGTCCGGATCCTTCGGGCGAAATCGCTGCCGCGCGCGCGCGCGGAACCAAGGTCGGTGTGCGATGGTCCGGTCGACCTCCCAGTCCCGCTCCATCGTCGCCGTCCGGATCCCTCGGGCGAAAAACGCGGCCGCGCGCGCGTGGAACCAAGGTCGGTGCGCTCTTTGGTCCGGTCGACCTCCCCGTCCTGCTCCATCGCCTCCGTCCGGATCCCTCGGGCGAAATCGCGGCCGCGCGCGCGCGGAACCAAGGTCGTTGTGCGATGGTCCGGTCGATCTCCCGGTCCCGCTCCATCGCCACCGTCCGGATCCCTCGGGCGAAATCGCGGCCGCGCGCGCGCGGAACCAAGGTCGGTGTGCGATGGTCTGGTCGACCTCCCGGTCCCGCTCCATCGTCGCCGTCCGGATCCCTCGAGCGAAATAGCGACCGTGCGCGCGTGGAACCAAGGTCGGTGTGCAATGGTCCGGTCGACCTCCTGGTCCCGCTCCATCGTCGCCGTCCGGATCCCTCGGGCGAAAAATGTGGCCGCGCGCGCGCGGAACCAAGGTCGGTGCGCTCTTTGGTCCGGTCGACCTCCCGGTCCCGCTCCATCGGCCCCGTCCGGATCCTTCGGGCGAAAAATGCGGCCGCGCGCGCGCGGAATCAAGGTCGTTGTGCGATTGTTCGGTCGACCTCCCGTCCCGCTCCATCACCTCCGTCCGGATCCTTCGGGCGAAATATTGGCCGCGCGCGCGCGATCCAAGGTCGGTGTGCGATGGTCCGGTTGACCTCCCGGTCCCGCTCCATCGTCGCCGTCCGGATCCCTCGAGCAAGAAATGCGGCCGCGCGTGCGCGGAACCAAGGTCGTTGTGCGATGGTCCGCTCGACCTCCCGGTCCCGCTCCATCGCCTCCGTCCAGATCCTTCGGGCGAAATAGCGGCTGCGCGCGCGCGGAACCAAGGTCGGTGTGCGATGGTCCGGTCGACCTCTCGGTCCCGCTCCATCGCCTCCGTCCGGATCCCTCGGGCGAAATCGCGCCACGGGCGAGCATAACCAAGGTCGGTTTTCGATGGTCCGGTCGACCTCCCGTTCCCGGTCCATCATCGCCATCCGGATCCCTTGGGCGAAAAACGCGGCCGCGTGCGTGCGGAACCAATGTTGGTGCGCTCTTTGGTCCGGTCGACCTCCCGGTCCCGCTGCATCGCCGCCGTCCGGATCCCTCGGGCGAAAATCGTGGCCGCGCGCGCGCGGAACCAAGTTCGGTGTGCGATGGTCCGGTCGACCTCCCAGTCACGCTCCATCTCCTCCGTCCGGATCCCTCGGGCAAAATCACGGCCGCGCGCGCGCGGAAACAAGGTCGGTGCGCTCTTTGGTCCGGTCGACCTCCCGGTCTCGCTCCATCGGCCCTGTCCGGAACCTTCGGGCAAAAACGTGGCCGCGCGCGCGCGGAACCAAGGTCGTTGTGCGATGGTCCGGTCGACCTCTCGGTCCCGCTCCATCGCCTACGTCCGGATCCTTCGGGCGAAATCGCGGCCGCGCGCGCGCGCGGAACCAAGGTCGTGTGCGATGGTCCGGTCGACCTCTCGGTCCCGCTCCATCGCCTCCGTCCGGATCCCTTTGGGCGAAAAATGCGGCCGCGCGTGCGCGGAACCAAGGTCGGTGCGCTCTTTGGTCCGGCCGACCTCCCGGTCCCGCTCCATCGCCTCCGTCCGGATCCTTCGGCGAAATCGCGGCCGCGCGCGCGCGGAACCAAG
>CM038045.1:81581940-81589440 GCA_021397845.1 Areca catechu
TCAGCCAGGAACATATTCCTGGTCGATCCAGAGAAGATCTGATCAACCCAAGACCAGGTCAATCGGAAGAAAACTCAACCAAAAACCGTGACAAAACACCGAAACGATTCCTAATAAAATCGGTTCCTGATCAGATAGAAATCCTCTGTGGCATGTGACCTCATAGGTTCGAACCTAAACGGTAGTACTGGAACACTTCCAGTACCAGCACAAGATACCACCTAGCAAAGGGTCTCGGCGTCTGGATGGGTCGAAGATGCGAGAGCAATCCATCGAACCTCTGGTATATGGTTAGCGCATAATTCATCCCTTTGACCTTCAATGCTCAGGATGACCTAGGGTTGAACTGCCAACCCCAACTATGTCAATCCACTACGTGTCTCAATCTCGCAAGTCCAGTGACTCTTCACTGGAACCACCCCGACCGAGGATTTGCTAAATTGAGACACTGCGAGACATTTAATCCAAACCATTTGGACAGGTCAATTCCATCTTGGTCCACTACTGCTCCACAAGTACTTGCCTGTACCTAGAAACCTTCCGTCACCGGATTAAAAATCCGGGTAGTCCGGCACCAAAGCACAGGGAGTTGCTTGCAAGCTACCATAGTGACCTCAGGTCAGAGGGACACTTATGCCCATATCCATTCGCGAGCGATCCTTAGGTAGATAAGGTGCTACGCGGAGTCACGTCTAATGAGATATCAAATATCCCACTTGCAGATCACATCAGTGTCACCACACTCCTTTGGTCAAGAGGACAACCAAACAATGCGAACCACAATAGCCTATGCTTGATATGTTGCTATCCAGGTACAACATATCATTTGGCTGAGAACCCTGTTTAAGGACCACTCGATATATCCTCTCTATATCGATGTAATAGTAGTCCTAAGGATATCATCACTAAAGAATTCATTATAGGAAGATGTAAAGTGATGAGAAGCCAGAATAACTTTTATTCATTATAAAAATTACATAACAATTAGCTCAACCATCTACAACCTAGATGATTGGCTTTGGGATACAATTCCCAACAAACTCCCACTTAGACTAAAGCCAATCAGAACAGTATCGAATACCCATCTTCCATTTATAACTGTCGAATTCTTTAATTCCGATGGCTTTGGTAAAGGGGTCGGCCGGATTTTCCTTTCCATCGATCTTCTGAAGGTCGATGTCACCTCGTTCCACGATCTCTCGTACAAGGTGAAAGCACCGCAGAATATGCTTGGTGCGCTGATGTGCCTTCGGTTCTTTGGCTTGAGCAATCTCCCCTGAGCTGTCACAATGCAAAGGAATAGAATGCTCCAGGGAAGGTGCCACTCCCAGCTCGCCTATGAACTTCCGCAACCAGACAGCCTCTTTTGCTGCATCAGATGCGGCAATATACTCTGCTTCACAAACCGAGTCTGCAACAGTATGCTGCTTGGAACTTTTCCAGCAGATAGCTCCACCATTTAGGATAAAAACAAATCCTGACACACTCTTGCTGTCATCATGATCTGACATAAAACTGGAGTCAGTATACCCCTCTAGTTTTAGGTCAGAATCTCCATAGAGTAGCCATTGATGTTTAGTATTTTGCAAATACTTAAGGATGGTCTTTACCACCTTCCAATGTGCTTCTCCTGGGTTAGATTGGTATCTACTCACTACCCCTAGTGAGTATGCCACATCAGGTCTAGTACACAACATAGCATACATAATAGAACCCACTGCCGAAGCATATGGTATTCTACTCATATGCTCTCTTTCCTCAGGGGTTGTCGCACAATCCTTTTTGGAAAGAGTGATTCCATGGCCTATCGGGAGATAGCCTTTCTTGGAGTTTTCCATGCTAAACCTTTTTAACACGGTGTCAATGTATGTCGATTGGGACAATCCCAGAAGCCTCTTTGATCTATCTCTATAGATTTTCATACCTAATATGAATGAGGCTTCTCCCATATCTTTCATGGAGAATAGTGATGAAAGCCAAACTTTTATTCCCTGTAATGCAGGAACGTCATTCCCGATTAAGAGAATATCGTCCACATACAATACAAGAAATACAACTACAGAACCATTAGCCCATTTATATATGCAAGGTTCTTCTCCGTTCCTAATGAAGCCATACGATTTGATACACTTATCAAACCGCATGTTCCAACTCCGAGATGCTTGCTTTAGCCCATATATAGACTTCTGAAGTCTACACACTTTTGACTCGTCTATGGAAGTGAACCCTTCAGGTTGTGTCATATACACTTCCTCCTCCAGCTCTCCATTTAGGAAGGCTGTTCGGACATCCATTTGCCAGATCTCATAGTCAAAATGTGCAGCTAAAGCTAGCATAATCCGAATGGATTTCAGCATTGCCACAGGAGAAAATATCTCGTCATAGTCAATACCATAACGTTGACGATACCCCTTGGCAACCAGACGGGCTTTATAGGTCTCTACCTTCCCGTCTGCACCTCTTTTCCTTTTGAAGATCCATTTGCACCCAATGGGTTTTATCCCTTCAGGTGCATCAACCAATGTCCATACATGGTTGATTTCCATGGACTCCATTTCGGATTTCATGGCTCCAAGCCATAACTCATAATCAGACCTTTGCATTGCATCCATATAGGTGATCGGATCCTCGTTGTTCTCATCGAGTTCAACAGGATCGCCATCCTGGATTAGATATCCAAAATATCTATCCGGTGGACGCGATACTCTATCGGATCTCAATGATTGCACAATAGGCTCAGGATTTGATCTTATCAAATCAGGTTCAATACCAGCCTGTGTGTGCCCAGGTTCTTCTACTTGTAGAACTTCATCAAGTTCTATCTTAGAAGCTACAGTTCCTTCAATAAGGAACTCCTTTTCTAAAAAGATAGCTCTAAGTCTGACGAACACCTTTTGTTCATCAGGCAAGTAAAAGTAGTATCCTTTGGATTCTTTTGGATAACCAACAAAAAAACATTTTTCAGACCTTGGCCCTAGTTTATCTGTTTCCAAACGCATGACATAAGCCGGACACCCCCAGACACGAAAATGTGAAAGGGTTGGCTTACGTCCTGTCCATATTTCATATGGAGTTTTGTCAACGGATTTACTAGGAACATTATTAAGAAGTTGACATGCAGTCTCCAATGCATATCCCCAGAAAAACATAGGCAAAGTAGCAAAACCCATCATAGATCGAACCATGTCCAACAAGGTCCGATTTCTCCTTTCAGACACTCCATTTAACTGAGGTGTTATAGGAGGAGTCCATTGAGAGAGAATCCCATTCTCCTCAAGATATGTCAAAAATTCACCTGAAAGGTATTCACCACCTCGATCTGATCGAAGTATTTTGATTTCCTTTCTGGTTTGTTTTTCAACTTCATTACGATATCGTTTGAACATTTCAAACGAATCAGACTTATGTCTCATAAGATAGACATAACCAAACCTCGAAAGGTCGTCTGTAAAAGTAATGAAATATCTAAAACCTCCTCTAGCACAGATAGACATAGGTCCACATACATCAGTATGTACAAGACCTAGGATATCCGAGGCTCGCTCACCTTTTCCTTTAAAAGGTGATTTGGTCATCTTTCCAATAAGACAAGATTCACAAGTTGGCAGTGATTCACAATCACTGACATCTAGGAGGCCATCTCCTATTAACTTGTTAATCCTATTTTTATTGATGTGACCTAGCCTACAGTGCCAAAGATAGGCTTCATTGACATCATCTATTCTAGGACGTTTACTAGAACTTGTACTCATTACAATAACAGGCTGTGATAGTAAATATATGCCATTAACTAAGCTTCCATTCATGATAGTCTTACCATTCAAAATGATAGAACAAACGTTTTTCTTTATTGAAAATTCAAAATTTTCATTGGCCAGAAGGCCTACAGAAATAACATTAAGCATGAAAGAAGGACTATAATGACAGTCACTTAGAGTGACATTACAAGACTCATAAGACAACTCCAGAACACCCAACGCCAGAACTGGAACAGCATTTCCATTCCCTACGTTCAGGTACTTCTCGCCATCTTCGAATCTTCTACTAACTCGAAGTCCCTGTAAAGAATTACAGATATGAATAGGACTTCCGGTATCTAATACCCAGCTAGTAGTATCACAAATAGTAAAGTTAGGATATATCATATATATACCTGGTGCAGCAACAGCTTGCTGCTTCTTCTTCTTCGGCCTGTTCGGGTCAAGTGAAGCGATGTAAAGAGGACAATTCCTCTTCCAATGACCCTGCTTCTTGCAAAAGAAGCACTCTGCCTTGCTCTGGTCTAACTTCTTCTTGGTCTGACTTGGACCAGGAGCAGACTGTACCTTCTTGCTCTTCTTGTTCTTCTTTTTCTTAAAGGGTCGAGGAGCACCTGCCGAGGAACCTCCTACATAATTCACCTGCCCTTTGTTGAGCTGGTGGTCCTTTTCATAGGCTTGCAGTAAACCTAACATCTCATGATAGTTTACTACCGGTCTATTCAATCTCCAGTGATCGAGAAAGGACACGTAGGAGGGTGGCAGGGAGTTCATGATCGCATCTTTCCCCAACTGTTCGTGAAGGGGACAGCCGAGCTTGCCCAGGCGCTCGAACAACTCGATCATGTTCATAACATGATCAGTCACAGAAGCACCTTCACGCATACGCGTGTTATAGATGGCGCTGGAGATACGGTATCTCTCAGCGTCATCAGGTGTGCCAAAAGACTCCTTCAACCTTTGAAGGATATCCTCAGGTTGGGCCTCCTCAAACCTGCGACCGAACTCATCGTTCATCGCAGCCAGCATAATACATCGGACAGTGGTCCGATCAGAGATCCACTTCTGGTAAGTGTCTCTAACCGGTCCCCGAGTATTGGCAGCGGGAACTACAGGTGCCTGATCTGTCAGAACGTACAAGATCCGTTCATGCTCAAGGACTATCCTCAATCTTCGATACCAGCTATCGAAGTTGGGTCCAATCAATTTTTCATTGTCCAACAATGGACGGAGTGACAGATTGGTTGACATCTGAAAGAAAAATATGACCAAAATTAGTTTATGTAATTTTCAAAACCCTAAAGACTTGGACTTTAGTCAAAAAGGTTCTCCCACTAACTTTTCAGAATAGGAGCCTCTACCTCCAATTCCGTGAAGTCATAATTCAAAGTGGGTACTAGAATCCAATAGACCACGTACAAGCCCGTCTAGGGTATGGCTCACCCATACATGTCTAAAGGTAGGTTCTTATAACCAATTGCTGCCCTTAGCAATTTCTAGTAATCTATTTTGCCCCAAGATGCACTGTAATCGACCTAGGGGCCTCCTATTACAGGCTCTCGGTTAGGTCCAACCATTAACATGCCGAATTCAGTGTTTCCAACCAACAAATGACCAAGCCCGTCTAGGGTACGGCTCACCTGATCACTGTTGAGAAGGTCACACTGAACCTTCATATTAGGAAGAGTAATCCCAATAGCATGATATACACCCGTTCTATGGAACTGCCGATGCATACCCAACTAATGGACACATTACAAACCCACTTAATGGGAGGCAAAGACTTTGTTAACTCCTTAACTAGGTCTTTTTAAGGACCTAATAATTTAGAGGATTTTAAGATTTATGACATATAAAAAAAAATATCATGAACCTTGATCCATAAACTCGCACTAAGTCTTAGAAGGGTTTATGGTTAGGTTCATGGGCACCTAAATCAGTCAGACTGATAACCTTAAATGGCATGGGTTGATCTAACTCAATAATCTTTTCTAAATCAAATCAGGTTAGCCAATTTGGCCAGGTAAGTGCGGTCGAGGCATGAGTTACGGCATTAACCACTTTCCTTAGACACCAATTACAAGAACTGGCCAGGAAAGGGTACCCTCAAAGCCAAGGACCATAAGGCTGCTTACCTTAGACACCAAATTAGTTTACCGTCATCAATTAGATTAGAAAAATTGAGTTAGGTTAGCCACTGAGCCAGATTAGATCCATTTAGATGAATGGACACAAGCTTCTAACTAATTAGAAACTAGGAAAAGATAATCCTTAATCAACTTTTGATTAAAATTATTTTTAGAGTTCATTCAACTAAACCTAGGTCTAACCCAATTAGGATCTAATCCTAGCCCAACCATTTAACCCAATTGGCTTATCAAATGACTTAAGGTTTTATAAACCCTAATTTGCATTTATCATTTAATTATTTCAAATAATTCATAATTATAAGAAATCAAGCCAATTATTTAATTAAAACAATTTTAATTAAATCTTGTAAAACTCCTTTTACAATTAATTCTTATTTACATTTAACATATCAAAAAATAAAAATAATACATGCCATCATTAATTCTTAATTAAAACAATTTTAATTAAAAATTAAATAATTCAACTAATTACCAAATTAGTTAATTAAACAATTTTAATTAACTAAAAACATGCAAATATAATTTAAATTGAACCTGGCTCTGATACCATTTGAAGGATGATTTTTTTTTTTTTTTTTTTTTTTTGTCTACACTAAGCATAGAATAGGAACAGGTAGATATTTTAAAATAATTTTAATTAATTGCGGAAAAACCTGTCCCAAAACCAGGATCAAAAAATATATTTGCATAGAGAACATTAAAATGCATGGCATATATTTTTTCATAATTTTTAGACATGTATAAATGCATATAAAAATTAATAAAGAACTTATTCCAGGCTGGAATAAGGGAGGAATGGGGTGGAATAGCTATTCCCGCTATTCCACCCTTCTTCAACCTCGGTTCAGAAATTCCTTACCGTGGAGCAAGGTTCAGACGCCGACTGCAGAGCGCACAGGCCTCCAAACTACGAGCTTCAAGGTCCGCTGGAATGTGCTCTTGACCGGCTACAAGGAACTGAAGACCAATCGCCAAAACTCCGGCGTTTGCCACCTCAAATCAGGGCTCAAAAGGGCTTCACGGCCACGGTTGCAGCAGGGAGAATAAAGCTTCAAACTTGGATTTCTTTGCACTGGAGCGAAGAACTGCTCCCAGGATCTCAGGCGAAATCCCTCTAGAGGGGATACACGCCTAGGGCTCCTCTGATCGGAGCTTCGGCGTCGCTAGCCACCGTATCCCTCTTTTCACGGTTTCGGTAGAATGGATGAAGCTCTTAAAAAACTCACCGAAAGAGAGCAAGAAGCGGGTATAAAAAATTTCTCTGGATGCCAACTGTAGAGGAGAGCAAGGGTCTTCAGTTTTGTGTGAAGGGGTAGTGGGATTTAATCGAAATAAATCAAGGAAGGAGATGCACTGTTTCGGTTTCAAAAACGGAAACGTCTCAGGCGTAAGGATGAAGACGACGGTTCAATAGGTGAACCGGCAAATGACCAAAAAACCCTTCGGTCCAAGGTCCAAAGCAGGGTCAATTTGGTTCAGGCCAAAACCCAGTCAAACAAAGTCCAAATCGAACGAAACTGGACTCAAAACGAAGCTAAGAACGAACCCTATCTTTCTACAGTCCAACCTCACTGATTTGAGTTGAAATCGAT
>CM038045.1:81594440-81614497 GCA_021397845.1 Areca catechu
ATCCAATGTCCTCGACCGGCTCGCAACCAGCGCACTGCCATGATATTAGCATCCAAGTTTGCCCACCAAATAAATATCTTTGATCGACTAGTCCTTGCATTTCGCTGTCCTTTCCTCGGCATGACCCACTTGGTCATTCTTGATCCTTGGCCCAGCTCCAAGGCATAAATCCGACCGAACTTACATAAGCCACACTTTAGCTCCATGGTCAACCGGCTCCCATGGATCCCCGCGAGACATCAACCTGGCCAATGCTCACGAGACTTGCCTGTTCAGGTAGGCCAAGCCTTGCCCGACTAGATTCTCTATCGCCTCTTTGCTCCACCACAGAGATCAAGAACGCATAGAGTAGCCTGGACCACTCCTCGAGGATCAACCTCTCGGAAAGCCCCATCCCCGTACAATGTGGCCAACTCGTTCGACCAACATTGCCCCGAATGTCTCCACGTGAAACCATTCGGGCATGGCACCTCCTTGTCTGCAACTGTGCCACGACGGACCCGTATCCTACAGGCCTGGGGGAGTCGGGAATATGGCCAAAGCCCCGCATCCCTCCTCAAACCAAGAGGATCCCTTGAGTCAACACATATATCTTGGCGAACCACTGCCATGCCAAATATCAAGCTTCCCGAGTCCCCCGATATTATGCCACGACTGTGCCATTTCATGGCGAACCATTACTCCCCTCACTACCCCAACAAGGCATCCAGCTAAACTCCACCCCTGGGGTTCCAAGGTACCGAGGAGAATTGCAAATTCTTTGTCAAGCCAACCCTTCGCAGTACCATGCCATGCCCATGCCGACACCCCATGCGACGAGCCCATGGCTAAGTCCATGACAATTCTCCCCCACTCAAACTGTCGACGTCCTCGTCGATGTCCAAACCATTGCTTGGAATTTTGGTCACCATGACCAAAATCTTTTTTAGCCACTGCAACCCTGGTTCCTCGAGTTAGAGCTCCATGGCTTTGGTGCCCATGATCCTTTCTTCGCCACTGAGAATCCATCAACCACCACACTGACTCTTCCATGGAACCAATAAACAGATGTCGACCTCTGCCCTTGACATCCCCTGATGCGGGACAGGGATTGGACTGGATCGCTGGCGAGCATGAAAGTCACCAGAGATTAGGATTTGCAAAGGAGGAGGAAAAAAGAGGGTGCAGGGTAAAGAAAAATACTGGGGTTCACATAGATTCCCCAAGAAGAACAAGCACATAGCAAAGGGGCTCACAAAGATGCCCTAGAAGAACAAGCACATAGCAAAGGGGCTCACATAGATGCCTTGGGCTCACACAGATGCCCAAAATCAGGGATCACACAGAAACCCTGGGAAGATGGAGAAGGGATCATATAGATACCCTAGGATCACACAGATCCTTCACACAGAATAATAGAAATTTTATTCATCCATCCTCCTCAATACAAAAGGCTGATGGTGGTATTTATAGATTTTTGAACCCTCATTTGAATTTGAATACAAGATAAAAAGATAAGAACGAATCAAATTCAAATATAAGATAGGATAAGATAAGCCTATCCATATATCAATCCTAACCAACCAAATCCTAATTCAAATTTTAAACAAAAGATAAATCCTAAATAAATTTATTCCAAAAAAATGCTTCAAGATCTGTGCCACTCCAAGAATTATGCTTGCTTCAAGATTCATGCTTGAGATGTCCCCATCATTCTCCTACGGTGGGGAAAAAACTCGACTCTGTCGAGTTTGGGTCAGGCTCCAGCTTCAGCTTGACTTCAGCTCCGGGAACTCCAAACTTTTAGCTTGACATAACCATGATTTTTTTTTTTAATCAACTTTGCTTTGAAAATGGTGCAGCTTTGAGATCGGTGTGCTTTGAAAATGGGTTGCAGGCAGTTCTTGGAGAGCTTGGCATAGACGAAGCAGAAAACAGGGGTGAGGGCTGGAAGGGAGGAATGGTGGTGGGTGACCGGCTGGGGGGAGGGTGGTCCGACATCGATGTTGGGGAAGGATCCGTGGACGAGATTTGGAATAGGGAAGATAGAGAACAGTGGGCCGGTGATGAAACAGAAAAATCCTAATCCTTTAGCTCTGATACCACTTGATGCGGGACAGGGATTGGACTGGATCGCTGGCGAGCATGAAAGTCACCAGAGATTAGGATTTGCAAAGGAGGAGGAAAAAAGAGGGTGCAGGGTAAAGAAAAATACTGGGGTTCACATAGATTCCCCAAGAAGAACAAGCACATAGCAAAGGGGCTCACAAAGATGCCCTAGAAGAACAAGCACATAGCAAAGGGGCTCACATAGATGCCCTGGGCTCACACAGATGCAAAATCAGGGATCACACAGAAACCCTGGGAAGATGGAGAAGGGATCATATAGATACCCTAGGATCACACAGATCCTTCACACAGAACAATAGAAATTTTATTCATCCATCCTCCTCAATACAAAAGGCTGAGGGTGGTATTTATAGATTTTTCAACCCTCATTTGAATTTGAATACAAGATAAAAAGATAAGAACGAATCAAATTCAAATATAAGATAGGATAAGATAAGCCTATCCATATATCAATCCTAACCAACCAAATCCTAATTCAAATTTTAAACAAAAGATAAATCCTAAATAAATTTATTCCAAAAAAATGCTTCAAGATCTGTGCCACTCCAAGAATTATGCTTGCTCCAAGATTCGTGCTTGAGATGTCCCCATCATCCCCACAATCCTCTGATTGTTTAAACTACAAGGCACTCCTTGAACTCCTCCAAGGCTTGACTCCCGATCACCATAATCTGAGAGCGGCCACTGCTTCTTCTAAGCTCCTTGCGATCCTTTGACCATCCAATTTCTTGGCACTCCTTGGACTCCTCCAAGGCTTGACTCTCGATCACCTTAATCTGAGAGCGGCCACTGCTTTTTCTAAGCTCCTTGCGATCCTTTGACCATCCAATTTCTTGGCACTCCTTGGACTCCTCCAAGGCTTGACTCCCGATCACCTTAATCTGAGAGCGGCCCCTGCTTCTTCTAAGCTCCTTGCAATCCTTTGACCATCCAATTTCTTGGCACTCCTTGGACTCCTCCAAGGCTTGACTCCCGATCACCTTAATCTGAGAGCGGTCACTGCTTCTTCTAAGCTCCTTGCGATCCTTTGACCATCCAATTTCTTGGCACTCCTTGGACTCCTCCAAGGCTTGACTCCCGATCACCTTAATCTGAGAGCGGCCACTGCTTCTTCTAAGCTCCTTGCGATCCTTTGACCATCCAATTTCTTGGCACTCCTTGGACTCCTCCAAGGCTTGACTCTCGATCACCTTAATCTAAGAGCGGCCACTGCCTTCATTATGCTCCTTTTAATGGTCTTCACACCATCAACTTTGGCTTAAAATCCTTGCAACACTCCTCGTACTCCTCCAAGGCTTAACTCTCGATAATCCTAATCTGAGAGCGGCCACATTTCTGCCAAAGAATCCACCTTATGCTCACTTCTAGAAATATAGAATGGCACACCTTGGACTGTCTCCAAGGCTTAACTCCTGTTCAATTGGACCTAGAAGCGGCCAACCCCATGAGTCACCCCTGGCAACCCTTCCTTAAGCGCTTGGTCTTGCTGCATACCCACCTTGCGACCCTGTGGTAATTCCAACCTTTTTAATCAACACCATGCCTTTGGACCTTCCACACCACATTGGTGCCAAGTACTAGCAAGTTGCCTCCATTTCTCTGCACTGTCCCATACCAATGCAAATCCACAGCTGCTACCAAGCAGGACCCTAATATCCAATCAAGATCACTTCCTACCTTGCTCAAGTCCCTCAACATAACAGTCTTCACTCTGAGCACCAACTATCTGTCTCTGCAGAACTGCAATCCATGCTGCTTCCTGGTCTACTCAGCCTGTCTTTACTGCCTCTTGTGTCTTCACCTCGAGCCCAAAGTACCAATGTAAGGCTACCCCACTGGCCTGCCTCACTCCTCTAACTCCAGTACCTCGACACCCTCTTGCATCTGACATCTGAGCTTGATAATGCCTCACAGCATGTCCAATATCCTTGCCTGCACCTGGCAAATAATTTATGTCTTTAGTACTTCGGCTTCCCATACCTTCACCCTGAGAGCAGTTCCACTGAAGTTCAATTCAAATTTGCCATTCAAGTGCTTCCGCATCACAGCTGCCCACACAAGAGATGGCTCTTTCCAATGTCCCACATTTTTGTGCACCTGAGGCCCTCGACTCTCCAAGTCTTCACCTCAGCCTATACTTTATAAATTTCGGATGCTACATCTTTCTTTTGCACTGTAGACACACCCTAGTACCTCAGTCCATATCCCAAGCTTTTGCCTCTGTGGAAATTCTGGTCCCTCGAGATGCTCTGCCTTGCACTTTGCATATAGCCTAGCTGCTTTAGCATTCACAAGCACTCTTCACCCTGAATTCCATCATGTAGCCACAACTGGTGGACCTTCACATATGCAGGATACCATCCACACATGCGATCGATGAGCAACCTTAAGCATTTAGCACCGAGCACATCGCCACTGCAACATGCTCCCCCACTCTGAGTCGTTGACACCCATAATAAACTCAAATGTCCAGCTCCTCTAACACCGGATCTTCCAGCTCTCTCTGGATTTTCTCTTGCTTTGGATATCCCCGTATCAACAGCTACAATCAGCACAATGTCGACCATCGACTGAGCAACCTGGCTCTGATACCACTTGTCACGGGTTGAGTGTTTTCTTGCTCAGACACCCGTGCGACACCCCAGCATACCACACACCAAGGCCAGCCCTCCTGAGTCCTTTCCTCGGACATACAGATAAACGTGCAGCAATCTAGCCACATAGCCAAGCCTGAACCTCAATTCCCCTGTCCAGTAACATTATCAAACTGAAAACATGCGACACCCTTAAGTTCCCGCAAGCAACCTGACCCTCAGGCCAACTGCAACGCTCATGCGCACCTTCGTGCCATAATATTATACTCTTCCCAAGAGTGCTCCGCAACCCAGCACCTCTATGCTGACCTGATGGCTTAGCTCCTGAAGCCAAGTACTACTCCCACAAGTAGTCCCAAATCTGAGTTCCTTCGTGCCATGACATAACCACTGTGCCTCTGATCTACAAGCTACCATGCTGCCCTTCAGAAATACACAGACCAAACTCACAAGACATGATCATGCAATGCCTTGACCTGATGGCTTTGCCCCTGAAGCCAAGTACTACTCACACAAGTAGTCCCAAATCTGAGTACCTTCGTGCCATGACATAACCATTGTGCCTCTGATTTGCAAGCTACCATGCTGCCCTTCAGGAATACATAGACCAAACTCACAAGACACGATCATGCAATGCCTTCACTCCGCATGAGGCTCAGGTAAACCATCTCCAGTATCGCCTAGCCGACCCGCCAAGCTGACATGGCACATTGCTCCATAGAGCAATGAATGATCGAACACATTCCCAAGCTCTCCCACAGGCTCTTGTGTTATGATCCCGGTCTCGCATCCTTAGCATGCCACCTATCAATGGCCATATCGCTCGACAATGTTCACAGCCTGTTCGCACATCACTGTATATTGCCATGGTTCTGAAGACCCGCAACTATATCGTCCAACATCCAATGTCCTCGACCGGCTCGCAACCAGCGCACTGCCATGATATTAGCATCCAAGATTGCCCACCAAATAAATATCTTCGACCGACTAGTCCTTGCATTTTGTTGTCCTCTCCTCGGCATGACCCACTTGGTCATCCTTGATCCTTGGCCCAGCTCCAAGGCATAAATCCGACCGAACTTACATAAGCCACACTTTAACTCCATGGTCAACCGGCTCCCATGGATCCCCGCGAGACATCAACCTGGCCAATGCTCACGAGACTTGCCTGTTCAGGTAGGCCAAGCCTTGCCCGACTAGATTCTCTATCGCCTCTTTGCTCCACCACAGAGATCAAGAACGCATAGAGTAGCCTGGACCACTCCTCGAGGATCAACCTCTCGGAAAGCCCCATCCCCGTACAATGTGGCCAACTCGTTCGACCAACATTGCCCCGAATGTCTCCACGTGAAACCATTCGGGCGTGGCACCTCCTTGTCTGCAACCGTGCCACGACGGACCCGTATCCTGCAGGCCTGGGGGAGTCGGGAATACGGCCAAAGCCCCGCATCCCTCCTCAAAACCAAGAGGATCCCTTGAGTCAACACATATATCTTGGTGAACCACTGCCATGCCAAATATCAAGCTTCCCGAGTCTCCCGATATTATGCCACGACTGTGCCATTTCATGGCGAACCATTACTCTCCTCACTACCCCAACAAGGCATCCAGCTAAACTCACCCCTGGGATTCCAAGGTATCGAGGAGAATTGCAAATTCTTTGTCAAGCCAACCCTTCGCAGTACCATGCCATGCCCATGCCGACACCCCATGCGACGAGCCCATGGCTAAGTCCATGACAGCGCGCACGCGGGTCGTCGCACGGGCGTGCGCGGGTCATGCCACTGCCGGGTGCGCACAAGGGCACTGCGGGCTCGGGCACGTGCGGGGTCATGGCACGGGCGTGCGCGGGTCACTGGGCACGCACAGGCGCAGGTCACGGCGCGGGCGGGCGCGGGTCACGGAGTTGCCGTGCGCAAGTCAACGGGCGCGTGCCACGGCGCGAGCGTGCACGGGTCACGGCACCGTCGGGTGCAAGGCAACGTGCGCGGGTCACGGCACTGGCATGCGCGGGCCACGGCACGGGCGTGCGCGGCCACGGCACGGGCGTGCGCGGGTCACGGAGCAGCCGGGCACGGGATGCCCGGCGCATGCGCGGGTCGCGACGCGGGCTTGCACGGGTAACCGGGCGCGCGCGCGGGCCACGGCACTGGCGTGCGCAGGTCACGGCGCTTCCGGCACGGGTCACGGCACGGGAGTGCGCGGGTCACCGGCGCGCGCGCGGGTCACGGCACCGCCGGGCGCGCGCGCGCGGGTCATGGCACGGGCGCGCGCTGGTCACGGGGCGCCTGGAGCGTGTCAACCGGCGCACGCGCGGGCGTGGCACGGGATTGCACGGGTCATGGTGCTGCCAGGCGCGAGGAGCCGGGCGCGGGCCATGGCACGGGCGGGCGCAAGGCACGCGTGGGTCGTGCCAAGTGCGTGCGCCGGTCACGACACGGGCGGGTGCGAGGCACCGAGTTCGCACGAGGGCACGGCGCGTGCCGGTCCTGGCACGGCGCACGCTGTCATGGCACGGGCCGGTGCATAGCATCGGGCGTGCGCGCGGTCTTTTGCACGGGCCGTGAGCGGGTCACGGCACCGCCGGGCGCGGGCACCGGCGCGGGGCGTGCACGGGTCGCGGCACCGCCGGGCGCAAGGCCACGGTCGCGCGCAAGGGAGCGGGCGTGCGCGGGTCATTGCACCGGTGGGCGCAAGGCCCCGGGCGTGCACAGGCGTGGCACCGCCGGGCGCAAGGGGCCTGGCGCGGGCGTGCATGGGTCATGGCACCGGCGGGCGCAAGGCCCCGGGCATGTGCAAGAGCGCGGGGTGCGCGGGTCACGGCGCTGCCAGGCGCAAGGGGCAGCGGCGGGCATGCACCGGTCATGGCACGGCTTCGTGCGCGGGTCACTGGGCGCGCGCGCGCCCGGGTCATGGCACGGGAGTGCACGGGTCACCGGGCGCGCGCGCGCACGTGTCATGGCACGGGCGTGCACGGGTCATGGTACGGGAGTGCACGGGTAACCAGCGCGCGCCCCGGGTCATGGCATGGGCGTGCGCGGGTCCCGGCACTACCGGGCTCGGGTCCACGGGCGCGCGCAAGGGCGCGGGCGTGCGTGGGTCCTGGCACCGCCGGGCTCGAGTCCCAGGGCGCGCGCACGGGCGCGGGGCGGGCGGGGTCCTGGCAGCGCCGGCTCGAGTCCCCGGGCGCGCGCACGGGCGCGGGCGAGCACGGGTCCTGGCAGCGCCAGGCACGGGGCACCGGGCGCGCGCAGGGCAAGTGCGCGGGCGCGGGGCACCGGGCGCGCGCACGGACGCGGTCCTGGCAGCGACGGGCACGGAGCACCGGGCGCTCGCACGGGCGCGGGCAGGCGCGCGTCCTGGCAGCGCGGGCGCGGGGCACCGGGCACGCGCGGACGCATGTCCTGGCAGCGACGGGCGCGGGGCACCGGCGCGCGCGCACGGGCGCGCGTCCTTGCAGCGCCGGCGCGGGGCACCGGGCACGCGCACAGGCGCGGGCGGGCGCGCGTCCTGGCAACGCCGGGCGCGGGGCACCGGGCGCGCGCACGGGCGGGCGCGGGTCCTGGCAGCGCGGGGCACGGGGGCTGCGCGCACGGGCGCGGGGCGGGTGCGCGTCCTGGCAGCGCCCAGCGCGGGGCACCGGGCGCGCGGGCGGGCGCGGGCGGGCGCGGGTCCCTGGCAGCGCCGGGCGCGGGGCACCGGGTGCAAGGCCACGGCCGCGCGCAAGGGAGCGGGCGTGCGCGGGTCATTGCACCGGCGGTCGCAAGGCCCCCGGCGTGCGCGGGTCGTGGCACCGCCGGGCGCAAGGGGCCAGGCGCGGGCGTGCACGGGTCATGGCACCGGCGGGGCAAGGCCCCGGGCGTGTGCAAGAGCGCGGGCGTGCGCGGGTCACGGCGTTGCCGGGTGCAAGGGCAGCGCGCGGGCGTGCACGGTCATGGCACGGGCGTGCGTGGGTCACCGGGCGCGCGCGCGCGCCCGGGTCATGGCATGGGAGTGCACGGGTCACCGGGCGCGCGCGCGCACGTGTCATGGCACGGGCGTGCGCGGGGTCATGGTATGGGAGTGCAGGGTAACCCAGCGCGCATGTCCGGGTCATGGCACGGGCGTGCACGGGTCCCGGCAATGCCGAGCTCGGGTCCACGGGCGCGCGCAAGGGCGGGGCGTGCGCGGGTCCTGGCACGCCGGGCTCGAGTCCAGGGCGCGCGCACGGGCGCGGGCATGCGCGGGTCCTGGCAGCGCCGGGCTCGAGTCCCCGGGCGCGCGCACGGGCGCAGGCGTGCGCGGGTCCTGGCAGCGCCGGGCGCGGGGCACCGGCGCGCGCACGGGCGCGGGGCACCGGGGCGCGCGCGGACGCGGGTCCTGGCAGCGACGGGCGCGGGGGCACCGGCGCGCGCGCACGGGCGCGAGCGGGCGCGCGTCCTGGCAGCGCAGGGGCGGGGCCCTGGCGCGCGCACGGGCGCGCGGCGCGCGCACGGTCGCGGGCGGGCGCGCGTCCTGGCAGCGCCGGCGCGGGGCATCGGGCCCGCGCACGGGCGCGGGCGGCGCGCATCCTGGCAGCGCCGGGAGGGGCATCGGGCCCGCGCACGGGCGCGGGCGGGCGCGGCTTGCGCGCGTCCTTGCAGCGCCGGGCGCGGGGGCACGGGCGCGCGCACGGGCGCGGGCGGGGCGCGCGTCCTGGCAGCGCGGGCGCGCGCACGGGCAGGCGCGCGTCCTGGCAGCGCCCGGCGGGGCACCGGGCGCGCGCACGGGCGCGGGCTGGCGCGGGGGGAAACGGTCGCGCGCGCACGGGCGTGAGCGGGCGCGGGGCACCGGGCTCGCGCACGGGCGGGCGCGGGTCCTGGCAGCACCGGGCGTGGGGCACCGGGCGCGCGCACAGGCGCGGGGCAACGGGCGCGCGCACGGACGTGGGGCGCTGGTCCTGCAGCGCCGGGCGCGGGTCACGCGGGGTGCGCAAGGACGCAGGGCATGGCCCGAATTTGCAATGCTGCTCGCGACCAGGAACCCCCCGGGTGGACCTTGGCCGGATGCCCCGTGCGGGTAGTAGGTTGGCAAGCCCCTTGCGGGCGGGGCGCGGTCTTGGCCGCCCGGATGCGCGTCCGCGCGCGTCCAGGCGCGCGTCCAGGCCCTCCCCCGCTTCTGCAACGTTGCTCGCGACCCTTGGGTACTCTCTCGGGTATTTGTTTTGGATTTTCTGCTCGCGCGGCGCGCGCCCAGGCCTCCATGGACTCGCGTCCTGGCTGCTCTGTGATCGCGCCCGTGTCGTGCCCTCCGGTACTCGCGTCCTGTGCTGTGTGGTCCGAGTCATGGCCGCCCTTTTGCCCTGCGCATGGTGTGCACATCCTGGACATCCTGGACTCGCGTCCGGGGTGCGCTGGGTGCTCTCTCGTGCTTGGGCCGTCCGTGACTCGGGTCCAACGACATTTGGGAGCGTGTCTTGGTCCTCCCTTGCGTTCGCAAGCTAGCTTTTGTGCCTCGGAACACCTCGGGATGCCCCTTCTACGCCCGCCCCTTCCGAGTGCCGGATCTTCGCGGCCAGCGCGCGCGCGGAACCATGGTCGGTGCCGTCCGGTCCGGTCGACGTCCCGGTCCTTCCGCTCCGTCCGGATCCTTGGGCGAAAACGCGGCTGCGCGCGCGTGGAACCAAGGTCGGTGTCCTCTAGTCCGGTCGACCTCCCGGTCCCGCTCCTTCGGCTCCGTCTGGATCCTTCGGGCGAAAACGCGTCGCGCGCGCGCGCGGAACCTAGGTCGGTGTGCGATGCTCGGTCGACCTCCCGGTCCTGCTCCATCGACTCCGTCCGGATCCTTCAGGCGAAAACACGGCGCGCGGTACCAAGGTCGGTGTGCGATGGATCGGTCGACCTCCGGTCCTGTTCCATTGCCTCCGTCCGGATCCTTCGGGAGAAATCGCGGCCGCGTGCGCGCGGAACCAAGGTCGGTTTTCGATGGTCGGTCGACCTCCCGGTCCCGCTCCATCGCCTCCGTCCGGATCCTTCAGGCGAAATCGCGGCCGCGCGCGCGCGGAACCAATGTCGGTTTTCGATGGTTCGTCGACCTCCCCGGTCCCGCTCTATCGTCGCCGTCCAGATCCCTCGGGCGAAAAACGCGGCCGCACGCGCGGAACCAAAGTCGGTGCGCTCTTTGGTCCGGTCGACCTCCCGGTCCCGCTCCATCGGCCCCGTCCGGATCCTTCGGGTAAAAAACGTGGCCGCGCGCGCCGCGGGAACCAAGGTCGTTGTGCGATGGTCCGGTCGACCTCCCGCTCCCGCTCCATCACCTATGTCCGGATCCTTCGGCAAAATCGCGACCGCGCGCGCGCGGAACCAAGGTCGGTGTGCGATGGTCCGGTCGACCTCCCGGTCCCGCTCCATCGTCGCCGTCCGGATACCTCGGGCGAAATCAAGGCCGCGCGGCGCGGAACCAAGGTCGGTGTGTGATGGTCCGGTCGACCTCCCGGTCCCGCTCCATCGCCTCCGTCCGGATCCCTCGGGTGAAATCGCGGCCGCGCGCGCGCGGAACCAAGGTCGGTGTGCGATGGTCCGGTCGACCTCCCGCCGGTCCGCTCCATCGTCGCCGTCCGGATCCCTCGGGCGAAATCGCGGCCGCGCGCGCGCGAACCAAGGTCGGTGTGCGATGGTCCGGTCGACCTCCCAGTCCCGCTCCATCGTCGCCGTCCGGATCCATCGGGCGAAAAATGCGGCCGCGCGCGCGCGGAACCAAGGTCGGTGCGCTCTTTGGTCCGGTCGACCTCCCGGTCCCGCTCCATCGTCCCCGTCCGGATCCCTCGGGCGAAAAATGCAGCCGCGCGTGGCGGAACCAAGGTCGTTGTGCGATGGTCCGGTCGACCTCCCGGTCCCGCTCCATCACCTCCGTCCGGATCCTTCGGATAAATCATGGATGCGCGCGCGCGGAACCAAGGTCGGTGCGCTCTTTGGTCCGGTCGACCTCCCGTCCTGCTCCATCGTCGCCGTCCGGATCCCTCGGGCGAAAAATGCGCGCCGCGCGCGCGCGGAACCAAGGTCGGTGCCCTCTTTGGTCCGGTCGACCTCCCGGTCCGCTCCATCGGCCCTGTCCGGATCCTTCAGGCAAAAAATGCGGCCGCGCGTGCGCGTAACCAAGGTCGTTGTGCGATGGTCCGGTCGACCTCCCGGTCCCGCTCCATCGCCTCCGTCCGGATCCTTCGGGCGAAATAGCGGTGCGCGCGCTCGGAACCGAGGTCGGTGTGCGATGGTCCGGTCGACCTCTCGGTCCCGCTCCATCGCCTCCGTCCGGATCCCTCGGGCGAAATCGCCGCCCGCGCGATCGTAACCAAGGTCGGTTTTCGATGGTCCGGTCGACCTCCCGTTCCCGGTCCATCATCGCCATCCGGATCCCTCGGGCGAAAAAACGCGGCCGCGCGCACGCGGAACCAATGTTGGTGCGCTCTTTGGTCCGGTCGACCTCCGGTCCCGCTCCATCGCCGCCGTCCGGATCCCTCGGGCGAAAATCGGGGCCGCGCGCGCGCGGAACCAAGTTCGGTGTGCGATGATCCGGTCGACCTCCCGGTCCCGCTCCATCGCCTCCGTCCGGATCCCTCGGGCGAAATCGCGACCGCGCCGCGCGCGCGGAAACAAGGTCGGTGCGCTCTTGGTCCGGTCGTCGACCTCCCGGTCTCGCTCCATCGGCCCCGTCCGGATCCTTCGGGCAAAAACGTGGCCGCACGCGCGCGGAACCAAGGTCGTTGTGCGATGGTCCGGTCGACCTCTCGGTCCCGCTCCATCGCCTACGTCCGGATCCTTCGGGCAAAATCGCGGCGCGCGCGCGCGCGGAACAAGGTCGGTGTGCGATGGTCCGGTCGACCTCTCGGTCCCGCTCCATCTCCTCCGTCCGGATCCCTTTGGGCGAAAAACACGGCCGCGCGTGCGCGGAACCAAGGTCGGTGCGCTCTTTGGTCCGTCGACCTCCCGGTCCCGCTCCATCGCCTCCATCCGATCCTTGGGCGAAATCGCGGCCGCGCACGCGCGGAAAAGGGCGGTGTGCGATGGTCCGGTCGACCTCCCGGTCCCGCTCCATCGTCGCCGTCCGAATCCCTCGGTCGAAAACGCGGCCGCGCGCGCGCGGAACCAAGGTCGTTGTGCGATGGTCGGTCGTCCTCCCGTTCCGCTCCATCGCCGCCGTCTGGATCCCTCTGGCGAAAATCGTGGCCGCGCGAGCGCGGAACCAAGTTTGTTGTGCGTTGGTCCGGTCGACCTCCCGGTTCCGCTCCATCGCCTTCGTCCGGATCCTCGGGCGAAATCGCGGCCGCGCGCGGCGGAGCCAAGGTCGGTTTTCGATGGTCCGGTCGACCTCCGGTCCCGCTCCATCGGCCCCGTTCGGATCCCTCGGGCGAAAAACGTGGCTGCGCGGTGCGCGGAGCCAAGGTCGGTGCGCTCTTTGGTCCGGTCGACCTCCCGGTCCCGCTCCATCGGCCCCGTCCGGATCCCTCGGGCCAAAAACGTGGCCGCGCGCGTGGCGGAACCAAGGTCGGTGCGCTCTTTGGTCCGGTCGACCTCCCGGTCCCGCTCCATCGGCCCCGTCCGGATCCCTCGGGCGAAAATCACGGTCGCGCGCGCGTGGAACCAAGGTCGGTGCACTCTTTGGTCCGGTCGACCTCGCGGTCCCGCTCCGTTGGCCCCGTCCTTCTTGGTGGTCCCTCCCCATGCCCCGTCCCGAAAACACCCACCCCCTCTCGTCAATGGAAATCCCCGCACCTCCGTGCGGCTCGGTGCCCCGTGCGGCCGTTGTCCCTCGTGGGTTCGTGGTATCTCATGCTCGGCGGTTTTTCGCTGTCGGCGTGTCCCATCGACGTGTTGGGAATTGTATCCCAAAGCCAATCATCTAGGTTGTAGATGGTTGAGCTAATTGTTATGTAATTTTTATAATGAAAAAAGTTATTCTGGCTTCTCATCACTTTACATCTTCCTATAATGAATTCTTTAGTGATGATATCCTTAGGACTACTATTACATCGATATAGAGAGGATATATCGAGTGATCCTTAAACAGGGTTCTCAGCCAAATGATATGTTGTACCTGGATAGCAACATATCAAGTATAGGCTGTTGTAGTTCGCATTGTTTGGTTGTCCTCTTGACCAAAGGAGTGTGGTGACACTGATGTGATCTGCAAGTGGGATATTTGATATCTCATTAGACGTGACTCCGCGTAGCACCTTATCTGCCTAAGGATCGCTCGCGAATGGATATGGGCATAAGTGTCCCTCTGACCTGAGGTCACTATGGTAGCTTGCAAGCAACTCCCTGTGCTTTGGTGCCGGACTACCCGGATTTTTAATCCGGTGACGAAAGGTTTCTGGGTACAGGCAAGTACTTGTGGAGCAGTAGTGGACCAAGATGGAATTGACCTGTCCAAATGATTTGGATTGAATGTCTCGCAGTGTCTCAATTTAGCAAATCCTCGGCCGGGGTGGTCCCAGTGAAGAGTCACTGGACATGCGAGATTGAGACACGTAGTGGATTGACATAGCTGGGGTTGGCAGTTCACCCTAGGTCATCCTGAGCATTGGAGGTCAAAGGGATGAATTATGCGGTAACCATATGCCACAGGTTCGATGGATTGCTCTCGCATCTTCGGCCTATCCGGATGCCGAGACCCATTGCTAGGTGGTATCTTGTGCAGGTACTGGAAGTGTTCCAGTACTACCGTTTAGGTTCGAACCTATGAGGTCACACGCCACAGAGGATTCCTATCTGATCAGGAACCGATTCGATTGGGAATCGTTTCGGTGTTTTGTCACGATTTTTGGTTGCGTTTTCTTCTGATTGACCCGGTCTTGGCTTGATCAGGTCTTCTCTGGATCAACCAGGAATATGTTCCTGGCTGACTAGGATTGAACCCATGTTCATCAATGGTTTGATGAATGTTTCTAAGTCCAGTTGATTTTGTTTTAGTCGGTTGCAAATCGATTTCAACTCAAATCAGTGAGGTTGGACTGTAGAAAGTTAGGGTTCGTTCTGAGCTTCGTTTTGAGTCCAGTTTCGTTCGATTTGGACTTCGTTTGACTGGGTTTTGGCCTGAACCAAATAACCCTGCTTTGCCCTTGGACCGAAGGGCTTTTTGGTCATTTGCCGGTTCACCTTTGAACCGTCGTCTTCTCGCCTGAGACGTTTGGTTTCTGAAACCGAAACAGGGCGTCTGCTGTTTTGATTTATTCGATTAAATCCCACCACCCCTTCGCACCAAACTGAAGACCCTTGCTCTCCCCTTCGGTTGGCATCCAGAGATAATTTTATACCCCCTTCTTGCTCTTTCGGGGGTTTTTGAGAGCTTCCTCCATCTTTCCAAAATTCGGAAAACCTTGGGATCCGGCGGCTAGCGACGCCGGAGCTCCGATCAGAAGTTCCCACGGCGTGTATCCCTCTAGAGGGATTTCGTCTGAGATCCTGGGAGCAGGTCATCGCTCCAGTGCAAGGTAATCAAAGTTTGATCTTCAAATCCCCCTGCTGCAACCGTGCCCGTGGATGACTTTTGAGCCCCGATTCGAAGTAGAAAACGCCGGAGACCTGGAGATCGATTTCATCACCTTGTAGCCGGTCAAGCAAGGATTCCAGCGGACCTAGGAGCTCGGGGTTTGGAGACCTGTGCGCGCCGCAGTCGCGTCTGAACCTTGCTCCACGGTAAGCAATCTCTGGACCGAGGATTGAAGAAGGATGGAATAGCGGGAATAGCTATTCCACCCTATTCCTCATAGCTATTCCACCCTATTCCTCCCTTATTCCAGCCTGGAATAAGTTCAATTTAATTTTTATTGCATTTATACATGTCCAAAAATTATGAAAAAAAATATATGCCATGCATCTTATGTTCTCTATGCAAATATAATTTTTGATCCTGGTTTTGGACAGGTTTTTTCCGCGATTAATTGAAATTGTTTTATAACATCTACCTGTTCCTATCCTCTGCTTAGTGTAGGCACAAAAAAAAAAAAAAAAAAAAAAAAAAACTTTCTTCAAATGGTATCAGAGCCAGGTTCAATTTAAAATTATATTTGCATGTTTTTAGTTAATTAAAATTGTTTAATTAACTAATTTGGTATTAGTTGAATTATTTAATGTTAATTAAAATTGTTTTAATTAAGAATTAATGATGGCATGTATTATTTTTATTTTTTGATATGTTAAATGTAAATAAGAATTAATTGTAAAAGGAGTTTTACAAGATTTAATTAAAATTGTTTAGTTAAATAATGGCTTGATTCTTATAATTATGAATTATTTGAAATATTTAAATGATAAATGCAAATTAGGGTTTATAAAACTTAAGTCATTTGATAAGCCAAATGGGTTAATGGTTGGGCTAGGATTAGATCCTAATTGGGCTAGACCTAGGTTTAGTTGAATGAACTCTAAAAATAATTTTAATCAAAAGTTGATTAAGGATTATCTTTTCCTAGTTTCTAATAGTTAGAAGCTTGAGTCCATTCATCTAAATGGATCTAATCTGGCTCAGTGGCTAACCTAACTCAATTTTTCTAATCTAATGATGACGGTAAACCAATTTGGTGTCTAAGGTAAGCAGCCTTATGGTCCTTGGCTTTGAGGGTACCCTTTCCTGGCCAGTTCTTGTAATTGGTGTCTAAGGAAAGTGGTTAATGCCGTAACTCATGCCTCGACCGCACTTACCTGGCCAAATTGGCTAACCTGATTTGATTTAGGAAGGATTATTGAGTTAGATCAACCCATGCCATTTAAGGTTATCAGTCTGACTGATTTAGGTGCCCATGAACCTAACCATAAACCCTTCTAAGATTTAGTGGGAGTTTATGGATCAAGGTTCATGAATTTTTTATATATGTCACAAATTTTAAAATCCTCTAAATTATTAGGTCCTTAAAAGGGCCTAGTTAAGGAGTTCAAAGTCTTTGCCTCCCATTAAGTGGGTTTGTAATATGTCCATTAGTTGGGTATGCATCGGCAGTTCCATAGAACGGGTGTATATCACGCTATTGGGATTACTCTCCCTAATATGAAGGTTGAGTGTGACCTTCTCAACAGTGATCAGGTGAGCCGTACCCTAGACGGCTTGGTCATTTGTTGGTTGGAAACACTCAATTCGGCATGTTAATGGTTGGACCTAACCGAGAGCCTGTAATAGAGGCCCCTAGGTCGATTACAGTGCATCTTGGGGCAAAATAGTTACTAGAAATTGCTAAGGGTAGCAATTGGTTAAAAGAACCTACCTTTAGACACGTATGGGTGAGCCGTACCCTAGACGGGCTTGTACGTGGTCTATTGGATTCTAGTACCCACTTTGAATTTTGACTTCACGGAATTGGAGGTAGAGGCTCCTATTCTGAAAAGTTAGTGGGAGAACCTTTTTGACTAAAGTCCAAGTCTTTAGGGTTTTGAAAATTACATAAACTAATTTTGGTCATATTTTTCTTTCAGATGTCCACCAGTCTGTCGCTCCGTCCATTATTGGACAATGAAAAATGACTGGACCCAACTTCGATAGCTGGTATCGAAGATTGAGGATAGTCCTTGAGCATGAACGGATCTTGTACGTTCTGACGGATCAGGCACCTGTAGTTCCCGCTGCCAATACTCGGGGACCGGTTAGAGACACTTACCAGAAGTGGATCTCTGATCGGACCACTGTCCGATGTATTATGCTGGCTGCGATGAACGATGAGTTCAGTCGCAGGTTTGAGGAGGCCCAGCCTGAGGATATCCTTCAAAGGTTGAAGGAGTCTTTTGGGACTCCTGATGATGCTGAGAGATACCGTATCTCCAGCGCCATCTATAACACGCGTATGCGTGAAGGTGCTTCTGTGACTGATCATGTTATGAACATGATCGAGTTGTTCGAGCGCCTGGGCAAGCTCGGCTGTCCCCTTCACGAACAGCTGGGAAAAGATGCGATCCTGAACTCCCTGCCACCCTCCTACGTGTCCTTTCTCGATCATTGGAGATTGAATAGGCCGGTAGTAAACTATCATGAGATGTTAGGTTTACTGCAAGCCTATGAAAGGACCACCAGCTCAACAAAGGGCTGGTGAATTATGTAGGTGGTTCGTCGGCAGGTGCTCCTCGACCCTTTAAGAAAAAGAAAGAAAAAAGAAGAGCAAGAAGCTACAGTCTGCTCCTGGTCCAAGTCAGACCAAGAAGAAGTTAGACCAGAGCAAGGCAGAGTGCTTCTTTTGCAAGAAGCAGGGTCATTGGAAGAGGAATTGTCCTCTTTACATCGCTTCACTTGACCGAACAGGCCAAAGAAGAAGAAGCAGCAAGCTGTTGCTGCACCAGGTATATATATGATATATCCTAACTTTACTCTTTGTGATACTACTAGCTGGGTATTAGATACCGGAAGTCCTATTCATATCTGTAATTCTTTACAGGGACTTCGTTAGTAGAAGATTCGAAGATGGCGAGAAGTACCTGAACGTAGGAATGGAAATGCTGTTCCAGTTCTGGCGTTGGGTGTTCTGGAGTTGTCTTATGAGTCTTGTAATGTCACTCTAAGTGACTGTCATTATAGTCCTTCTTTCATGCTTATGTTATTCTGTAGGCCTTCTGGCCAATGAAAATTTTGAATTTTCAATAAAGAAAAACGTTTGTTCTATCATTTTGAATGGTAAGACTATCATGAATGGAAGCTTAGTTAATGGCATATATTACTATCACAGCCTGTTATTGTAATGAGTACAAGTTCTAGTAATGCCCTAGAATAGATGATGTCAATGAAGCCTATCTTTGGCACTGTAGGCTAGGTCACATCAATAAAAATAGGATTAACAAGTTAATAGGAGATGGCCTCCTAGATGTCAGTGATTGTGAATCACTGCCAACTTGTGAATCTTGTCTTATTGGAAAGATGACCAAATCACCTTTTAAAGGAAAAGGTGAGCGAGCCTCAGATATCCTAGGTCTTGTACATACTGATGTATGTGGACCTATGTCTATCTGTGCTAGAGGAGGTTTAGATATTTCATTACTTTTACAGACGACCTTTCGAGGTTTGGTTATGTCTACCCATGAGACATAAGTCTGATCGTTTGAAATGTTCAAACGATATCGTAATGAAGTTGAAAAACAAACCAGAAAGGAAATCAAAATACTTCGATCAGATCGAGGTGGTGAATACCTTTCAGATGAGTTTGACATATCTTGAGGAGAATGGGATTCTCTCTCAATGGACTCCTCCTATGACACCTCAGTTAAATGGAGTGTCTGAAAGGAGAAATCGGACCTTGTTGGACATGGTCCGATCTATGATGGGGTTTGCTACTTTGCCTATGTTTTTCTGGGGATATGCATTGGAGACTGCATGTCAACTTCTAATAATGTTCCTAGTAAATCCGTTGACAAAACTCCATATGAAATATGGACAGGACGTAAGCCAACCCTTCACGTTTTCGTGTCTGGGGGTGTCCGGTTATGTCATGCATTTGGAAATAGATAAACTAGGGCCAAGGTCTGAAAAAAAAATTTTTGTTGGTTATCCAAAAGAACCAAAGGATACTACTTTTACTTGCCTGATGAACAAAAGGTGTTCGTCAGACTTAGAGCTATCTTTTAGAAAAGGATTCCTTATTGAAGGAACTGTAGCTTCTAAGATAGAACTTGATGAAGTTCTACAAGTAGAAGAACTGGGCACACACAGGCTGGTATTGAACCTGATTTGTAGATCAAATCCTGAGCCTATTGTGCAATCATTAAGGAGATCCGATAGAGTATCGGTCCACCGGATAGATATTTGGATATCTAATCCAGGATGGCGATCTGTTGAACTCGATGAGAACAACGAGGATCCGATCACCTATATGGATGCAATGCAAAGGTCTGATTCTGAGTTATGGCTTGGAGCCATGAAATCCGAAATGGAGTCCATGGAAATCAACCATGTATGGACATTGGTTGATGCACCTGAAGGGATAAAACCCATTGGTGCAAATGGATCTTCAAAAGGAAAAGAGGCGCAGACGGGAAGGTAGAGACCTATAAAGCCCGTCTGGTTGCCAAGGGTATCGTCAACGTTATGGTATTGACTATGACGAGACATTTTCTCCTGTGGCAAATGCTGAAATCCATTCGGATTATGCTAGCTTTAGCTGCACATTTGGACTATGAGATCTGGCAAATGGATGTCCGAACAGCCTTCCTAAATGGAGAGCTGGAGGAGGAAGTGTATATGAAACAACCTGAAGGGTTCACTTCCATAGACGAGTCAAAAGTGTGTAGACTTCAGAAGTCTATCTATGGGCTAAGCAGCATCTCGACGTTGGAACATGCGGTTTGATAAAGTGTATCAAATGTATGGCTTCGTGAGGAACGAAGAAGAAGAACCTTGCATATATAAATGGGCCAATGGTTCTGTAGT
>CM038045.1:81946858-81996858 GCA_021397845.1 Areca catechu
TGAAGGAAGATTTTTTTTTTTTTTTTTTTGCCTACACTAAGCAAAGAATAGGAACAGGTAGATATTTTAAAACAATGTTAAAATTAATTGCGGAAAAACCTGTCCCAAAACCAGGATCAAAAAAATATATTTGCATAGAGAACATTAAAGTGCATGGCATATATTTCTTTTTCATAATTTTTAGACATGTATAAATGCATATAAAAATTAATAAAGAACTTATTCCAGGCTGGAATAAGGGAGGAATGGGGTGGAATAGCTATTCCCGCTATTCCACCCTTCTTCAACCTCGGTTCAGAAATTCCTTACCGTGGAGCAATGTTCAGACGCCGACTACAGAGCGCACAGGCCTCCAAACTTCGAGCTTCAAGGTCCGCTGGAATGTGCTCTTGACCGGCTACAAGGAACTGAAGACCAATCGCCAAAACTCCGGCGTTTGCCACCTCAAATCAGGGCTCAAAAGGCTTCACGGCCACGGTTGCAGCAGGGAGAATAAGCTTCAAACTTGGATTTCTTTGCACTGGAGCGAAGAACTGCTCCCAGGATCTCAGGCGAAATCCCTCTAGAGGGGATACACGCCGTGGGAACTTCTGATCGGAGCTCCGGCGTCGCTAGCCGCCGGATCCCAAGCTTTCACGGTTTTTGGAAAACTCCGAGATCTCTCTAATGGCTACGAATGAAGGCTTCCAAAAGGTCTCTCTGGATCCGTATCGTAGAGGAGAGCAAGCTGCTACTTTTTGGTATGAAGGGATGAAGGATTTAAAAGGATAAAAATGGGATTTGAAACGCCCTGCTACGGTTTCAAAAAACCAAAAGTCTCAGGCGTTCCAAAACGATAAAGACGATGGTTCAAAAGGCGAACCGGCAAATGACCAAAAAGCCCTTCGGTCCAAGGTCCAAAGCAGGGTCAATTCGGTTCAGGTCAAAACCCAGTCAAACGAAGTCCAAAACGAACGAAACGGGACTCAAAACGAAGCTAAGAACGAACCCTATCTTTCTACAGTCCAACCTCACTGATTTGAGTTGAAATCGATTTGCAACCGATTAAAACAAAATCAATTAGACTTAGAAACATTCATCAAACCATTTGATGAACATGGGTTCAATCCTAGTCAGCCAGGAACACATTCCTGGTCGATCCAGAGAAGACCTGATCAACCCAAGACCGGGTCAATCAGAGAAAACTCAACCAAAAACCGTGACAAAACACCGAAACGATTCCCAATCGAATCGGTTCCTGATCAGATAGAAATCCTCTATGGCGTGTGACCTCATAGGTTCGAACCTAAACGGTAGTACTGGAACACTTCCAGTACCAGCACAAGATACCACCTAGCAATGGGTCTCGGCGTCCGGATAGGTCGAAGATGCGAGAGCAATCCATCGAACCTCTGGCATATGGTTACCGCATAATTCATCCCTTTGACCTCCAATGCTCAGGATGACCTAGGGTTGAACTGCCAACCCCAGCTATGTCAATCCACTACGTGTCTCAATCTCGCATGTCCAGTGACTCTTCACTGGGACCACCCCGGCCGAGGATTTGCTAAATTGAGACACAGCGAGACATTCAATCCAAACCATTTGGACAGGTCAATTCCATCTTGGTCCACTACTGCTCCACAAGTACTTGCCTGTACCCAGAAACCTTCCGTCACCGGATTAAAAATCCGGTAGTCCGGCACCAAAGCACAGGGAGTTGCTTGCAAGCTACCAAAGTGACCTCAGGTCAGAGGGACACTTATGCCCATATCCATTCGCGAGCGATCCTTAGGCAGATAAGGTGCTACGCGGAGTCACGTCTAATGAGATATCAAATATCCCACTTGCAGATCACATCAGTGTCACCACACTCCTTTGGTCAAGAGGACAACCAAACAATGTGAACCACAACAGCCTATGCTTGATATGTTGCTATCCAGGTACAACATATCATTTGGCTGAGAACCCTGTTTAAGGACCACTCGATATATCCTCTCTATATCGATGTAATAGTAGTCCTAAGGATATCATCACTAAAGAATTCATTATAGGAAGATGTAAAGTGATGAGAAGCCAGAATAACTTTTATTCATTATAAAAATTACATAACAATTAGCTCAACCATCTACAACCTAGATGATTGGCTTTGGGATACAATTCCCAACAAACTCCCACTTAGACTAAAGCCAATCATAACAGTATCGAATACCCATCTTCCATTTATAACTGTCGAATTCTTTAATTCCGATGGCTTTGGTAAAGGGGTCGGCCGGATTTTCCTTTCCATCGATCTTCTGAAGGTCGATGTCACCTCGTTCCACGATCTCTCGTACAAGGTGAAAGCGCCGCAGAATATGCTTGGTGCGCTGATGTGCCTTCGGTTCTTTGGCTTGAGCAATCGCCCCTGAGCTGTCACAATGCAGAGGAATAGAATGCTCCAGGGAAGGTGCCACTCCCAGCTCGCCTATGAACTTCCGCAACCAGACAGCCTCTTTTGCTGCATCAGATGCGGCAATATACTCTGCTTCACAAACCGAGTCTGCAACAGTATGCTGCTTGGAACTTTTCCAGCAGATAGCTCCACCATTCAGGATAAAAACAAATCCTGACACACTCTTGCTGTCATCATGATCTGACATAAAACTGGAGTCAGTATACCCCTCTAGTTTTAGGTCAGAATCTCCATAGAGTAGCCATTGATCTTTAGTATTTCGCAAATACTTAAGGATGGTCTTTACCACCTTCCAATGTGCTTCTCCTGGGTTAGATTGGTATCTACTCACTACCCCTAGTGAGTATGCCACATCAGGTCTAGTACACAACATAGCATACATAATAGAACCCACTGCCGAAGCATATGGTATTCTACTCATACGCTCTCTTTCCTCAGGGGTTGTCGCACAATCCTTTTTGGAAAGAGTAATTCCATGGCCTATCGGGAGATAGCCTTTCTTGGAATTTTCCATGCTAAACCTTTTTAACACGGTGTCAATGTATGTCGATTGGGACAATCCCAGAAGCCTCTTTGATCTATCTCTATAGATTTTCATACCTAATATGAATGAGGCTTCTCCCATATCCTTCATGGAGAATTGTGATGAAAGCCAAACTTTTATTCCCTGTAATGCAGGAACGTCATTCCCGATTAAGAGAATATCGTCCACATACAATACAAGAAATACAACTACAGAACCATTAGCCCATTTATATATGCAAGGTTCTTCTCCGTTCCTAACGAAGCCATACGATTTGATACACTTATCAAACCGCATGTTCCAACTCCGAGATGCTTGCTTTAGCCCATAGATAGACTTCTGAAGTCTACACACTTTTGACTCGTCTATGGAAGTGAACCCTTCAGGTTGTGTCATATACACTTCCTCCTCCAGCTCTCCATTTAGGAAGGCTGTTCGGACATCCATTTGCCAGATCTCATAGTCAAAATGTGCAGCTAAAGCTAGCATAATCCGAATGGATTTCAGCATTGCCACAGGAGAAAATGTCTCGTCATAGTCAATACCATAACGTTGACGATACCCTTGGCAACCAGACGGGCTTTATAGGTCTCTACCTTCCCGTCTGCGCCTCTTTTCTTTTGAAGATCCATTTGCACCCAATGGGTTTTATCCCTTCAGGTGCATCAACCAATGTCCATACATGGTTGATTTCCATGGACTCCATTTCGGATTTCATGGCTCCAAGCCATAACTCAGAATCAGACCTTTGCATTGCATCCATATAGGTGATCGGATCCTCGTTGTTCTCATCGAGTTCAACAGGATCGCCATCCTGGATTAGATATCCAAAATATCTATCCGGTGGACGCGATACTCTATCGGATCTCCTTAATGATTGCACAATAGGCTCAGGATTTGATCTTATCAAATCAGGTTCAATACCAGCCTGTGTGTGCCCAGGTTCTTCTACTTGTAGAACTTCATCAAGTTCTATCTTAGAAGCTACAGTTCCTTCAATAAGGAACTCCTTTTCTAAAAAGATAGCTCTAAGTCTGACGAACACCTTTTGTTCATCAGGCAAGTAAAAGTAGTATCCTTTGGATTCTTTTGGATAACCAACAAAAAAACATTTTTCAGACCTTGGCCCTAGTTTATCTGTTTCCAAACGCATGACATAAGCCGGACACCCCCAGACACGAAAATGTGAAAGGGTTGGCTTACGTCCTGTCCATATTTCATATGGAGTTTTGTCAACGGATTTACTAGGAACATTATTAAGAAGTTGACATGCAGTCTCCAATGCATATCCCCAGAAAAACATAGGCAAAGTAGCAAACCCCATCATAGATCGAACCATGTCCAACAAGGTCCGATTTCTCCTTTCAGACACTCCATTTAACTGAGGTGTCATAGGAGGAGTCCATTGAGAGAGAATCCCATTCTCCTCAAGATATGTCAAAAACTCACCTGAAAGGTATTCACCACCTCGATCTGATCGAAGTATTTTGATTTCCTTTCTGGTTTGTTTTTCAACTTCATTACGATATCGTTTGAACATTTCAAACGAATCAGACTTATGTCTCATAAGATAGACATAACCAAACCTCGAAAGGTCGTCTGTAAAAGTAATGAAATATCTAAAACCTCCTCTAGCACAGATAGACATAGGTCCACATACATCAGTATGTACAAGACCTAGGATATCCGAGGCTCGCTCACCTTTTCCTTTAAAAGGTGATTTGGTCATCTTTCCAATAAGACAAGATTCACAAGTTGGCAGTGATTCACAATCACTGACATCTAGGAGGCCATCTCCTATTAACTTGTTAATCCTATTTTTATTGATGTGACCTAGCCTACAGTGCCAAAGATAGGCTTCATTGACATCATCTATTCTAGGGCGTTTACTAGAACTTGTACTCATTACAATAACAGGCTGTGATAGTAAATATATGCCATTAACTAAGCTTCCATTCATGATAGTCTTACCATTCAAAATGATAGAACAAACGTTTTTCTTTATTGAAAATTCAAAATTTTCATTGGCCAGAAGGCCTACAGAAATAACATTAAGCATGAAAGAAGGACTATAATGACAGTCACTTAGAGTGACATTACAAGACTCATAAGACAACTCCAGAACACCCAACGCCAGAACTGGAACAGCATTTCCATTCCCTACGTTCAGGTACCTCTCGCCATCTTCGAATCTTCTACTAACTCGAAGTCCCTGTAAAGAATTACAGATATGAATAGGACTTCCGGTATCTAATACCCAGCTAGTAGTATCACAAATAGTAAAGTTAGGATATATCATATATATACCTGGTGCAGCAACAGCTTGCTGCTTCTTCTTCTTCGGCCTGTTCGGGTCAAGTGAAGCGATGTAAAGAGGACAATTCCTCTTCCAATGACCCTGCTTCTTGCAAAAGAAGCACTCTGCCTTGCTCTGGTCTAACTTCTTCTTGGTCTGACTTGGACCAGGAGCAGACTGTACCTTCTTGCTCTTCTTTTTTTTTTTTCTTAAAGGGTCGAGGAGCACCTGCCGAGGAACCTCCTACATAATTCACCAGCCCTTTGTTGAGCTGGTGGTCCTTTTCATAGGCTTGCAGTAAACCTAACATCTCATGATAGTTTACTACCGGCCTATTCAATCTCCAGTGATCGAGAAAGGACACGTAGGATGGAGGCAGGGAGTTCAGGATCGCATCTTTCCCCAACTGTTCATGAAGGGGACAGCCGAGCTTGCCCAGGCGCTCGAACAACTCGATCATGTTCATAACATGATCAGTCACAGAAGCACCTTCACGCATACGCGTGTTATAGATGGCGCTGGAGATACGGTATCTCTCAGCGTCATCAGGTGTGCCAAAAGACTCCTTCAACCTTTGAAGGATATCCTCAGGCTGGGCCTCCTCAAACCTGCGACGAACTCATCGTTCATCGCAGCCAGCATAATACATCGGACAGTGGTCCGATCAGAGATCCACTTCTGGTAAGTGTCTCTAACCGGTCCCCGAGTATTGGCAGCGGGAACTACAGGTGCCGGATCTGTCAGAACGTACAAGATCCGTTCATGCTCAAGGACTATCCTCAATCTTCGATACCAGCTATCGAAGTTGGGTCCAATCAATTTTTCATTGTCCAACAATGGACGGAGCGACAGATTGGTTGACATCTGAAAGAAAAATATGACCAAAATTAGTTTATGTGATTTTCAAAACCCTAAAGACTTGGACTTTAGTCAAAAAGGTTCTCCCACTAACTTTTCAGAATAGGAGCCTCTACCTCCAATTCCGTGAAGTCATAATTCAAAGTGGGTACTAGAATCCAATAGACCACGTACAAGCCCGTCTAGGGTACGGCTCACCCATACGTGTCTAAAGGTAGGTTCTTATAACCAATTGCTGCCCTTAGCAATTTCTAGTAATCTATTTTGCCCCAAGATGCACTGTAATCGACCTAGGGGCCTCCTATTACAGGCTCTCGGTTAGGTCCAACCATTAACATGCCGAATTCAGTGTTTCCAACCAACAAATGACCAAGCCCGTCTAGGGTACGGCTCACCTGATCACTGTTGAGAAGGTCACACTGAACCTTCATATTAGGGAGAGTAATCCCAATAGCGTGATATACACCCGTTCTATGGAACTGCCGATGCATACCCAACTAATGGACACATTACAAACCCACTTAATGGGAGGCAAAGACTTTGTTAACTCCTTAACTAGGTCTTTTTAAGGACCTAATAATTTAGAGGATTTTAAAATTTGTGACATAAAAAAAAAAATCATGAACCTTGATCCATAAACTCCCACTAAATCTTAGAAGGGTTTATGGTTAGGTTCATGGGCACCTAAATCAGTCAGACTGATAACCTTAAATGGCATGGGTTGATCTAACTCAATTATCTTTTCTAATGCAAATCAGGTTAGCCAATTTGGCCAGGTAAGTGCGGTCGAGGCATGAGTTACGGCATTAACCACTTTCCTTAGACACCAATTACAAGAACTGGCCAGGAAAGGGTACCCTCAAAGCCAAGGACCATAAGGCTGCTTACCTTAGACACCAAATTGATTTACCGTCATCAATTAGATTAGAAAATTTGAGTTAGGTTAGCCTCTGAGCCAGATTAGATCCATTTAGATGAATGGACACAAGCTTCTAACTAATTAGAAACTAGGAAAAGATAATCCTTAATCAACTTTTGATTAAAATTATTTTTAGAGTTCATTCAACTAAACCTAGGTCTAACCCAATTAGGATCTAATCCTAGCCCAACCATTTAACCCAATTGGCTTATCAAATGACTTAAGGTTTTATAAACCCTAATTTGCATTTATCATTTAATTATTTCAGATAATTCATAATTATAAGAAATCAAGCCAATTATTTAATTAAAACAATTTTAATTAAATCTTGTAAAACTCCTTTTACAATTAATTCTTATTTACATTTAACATATCAAAAAATAAAAATAATACATGCCATCATTAATTCTTAATTAAAACAATTTTAATTAAAAATTAAATAATTCAACTAATTACCAAATTAGTTAATTAAACAATTTTAATTAACTAAAAACATGCAAATATAATTTTAAATTGAACCTGGCTCTGATACCATTTGAAGGAAGATTTTTTTTTTTTTTTGTGTGCCTACACTAAGCAAAGAATAGGAACAGGTAGATATTTTAAAACAATTTTAAATTAATTGCGGAAAAACCTGTCCCAAAACCAGGATCAAAAAAAATATATTTGCATAGAGAACATTAAAATGCATGGCATATATTTCTTTTTCATAATTTTTAGACATGTATAAATGCATATAAAAATTAATAAAGAACTTATTCCAGGCTGGAATAAGGGAGGAATGGGGTGGAATAGCTATTCCCGCTATTCCACCCTTCTTCAACCTCGGTTCAGAAATTCCTTACCGTGGAGCAATGTTCAGACGCCGACTGCAGAGCGCACAGGCCTCCAAACTTCGAGCTTCAAGGTCCGCTGGAATGTGCTCTTGACCGGCTACAAGGAACTGAAGACCAATCGCCAAAACTCCGGCGTTTGCCACCTCAAATCAGGGCTCAAAAGGCTTCACGGCCACGGTTGCAGCAGGGAGAATAAAGCTTCAAACTTGGATTTCTTTGCACTGGAGCGAAGAACTGCTCCCAGGATCTCAGGCGAAATCCCTCTAGAGGGGATACACGCCGTGGGAACTTCTGATCGGAGCTCCGGCGTCGCTAGCCGCCGGATCCCAAGCTTTCACGGTTTTTGGAAAAACTCCGAGATCTCTCTAATGGCTACGAATGAAGGATTCCAAAAGGTCTCTCTGGATCCGTATCGTAAGGAGAGCAAGCTGCTACTTTTGGTATGAAGGGATGAAGGATTTAAAAGGAAAAAAATGGGATTTGAAACGCCCTGCTACGGTTTCAAAAAACCAAAAGTCTCAGGCGTTCCAAAACGATAAAGACGATGGTTCAAAAGGCGAACCGGCAAATGACCAAAAAGCCCTTCGGTCCAAGGTCCAAAGCAGGGTCAATTCGGTTCAGGTCAAAACCCAGTCAAACGAAGTCCAAAACGAACGAAACTGGACTCAAAACGAAGCTAAGAACGAACCCTATCTTTCTACAGTCCAACCTCACTGATTTGAGTTGAAATCGATTTGCAACCGATTAAAACAAAATCAATTAGACTTAGAAACATTCATCAAACCATTTGATGAACATGGGTTCAATCCTAGTCAGCCAGGAACACATTCCTGGTCGATCCAGAGAAGACCTGATCAACCCAAGACCGGGTCAATCAGAAGAAAACTCAACCAAAAACCGTGACAAAACACCGAAACGATTCCCAATCGAATCGGTTCCTGATCAGATAGAAATCCTCTGTGGCGTGTGACCTCATAGGTTCGAACCTAAACGGTAGTACTGGAACACTTCCAGTACCAGCACAAGATACCACCTAGCAATGGGTCTCGGCGTCCGGATAGGTCGAAGATGCGAGAGCAATCCATCGAACCTCTGGCATATGGTTACCGCATAATTCATCCCTTTGACCTCCAATGCTCAGGATGACCTAGGGTTGAACTGCCAACCCCAGCTATGTCAATCCACTACGTGTCTCAATCTCGCATGTCCAGTGACTCTTCACTGGGACCACCCCGGCCGAGGATTTGCTAAATTGAGACAGCGAGACATTCAATCCAAACCATTTGGACAGGTCAATTCCATCTTGGTCCACTACTGCTCCACAAGTACTTGCCTGTACCCAGAAACCTTCCGTCACCGGATTAAAAATCCGGGTAGTCCGGCACCAAAGCACAGGGAGTTGCTTGCAAGCTACCAAAGTGACCTCAGGTCAGAGGGACACTTATGCCCATATCCATTCGCGAGCGATCCTTAGGCAGATAAGGTGCTACGCGGAGTCACGTCTAATGAGATATCAAATATCCCACTTGCAGATCACATCAGTGTCACCACACTCCTTTGGTCAAGAGGACAACCAAACAATGTGAACCACAACAGCCTATGCTTGATATGTTGCTATCCAGGTACAACATATCATTTGGCTGAGAACCCTGTTTAAGGACCACTCGATATATCCTCTCTATATCGATGTAATAGTAGTCCTAAGGATATCATCACTAAAGAATTCATTATAGGAAGATGTAAAGTGATGAGAAGCCAGAATAACTTTTATTCATTATAAAAATTACATAACAATTAGCTCAACCATCTACAACCTAGATGATTGGCTTTGGGATACAATTCCCAACAAACTCCCACTTAGACTAAAGCCAATCAGAACAGTATCGAATACCCATCTTCCATTTATAACTGTCGAATTCTTTAATTCGATGGCTTTGGTAAAGGGGTCGGCCGGATTTTCCTTTCCATCGATCTTCTGAAGGTCGATGTCACCTCGTTCCACGATCTCTCGTACAAGGTGAAAGCGCCGCAGAATATGCTTGGTGCGCTGATGTGCCTTCGGTTCTTTGGCTTGAGCAATCGCCCCTGAGCTGTCACAATGCAGAGGAATAGAATGCTCCAGGGAAGGTGCCACTCCCAGCTCGCCTATGAACTTCCGCAACCAGACAGCCTCTTTTGCTGCATCAGATGCGGCAATATACTCTGCTTCACAAACCGAGTCTGCAACAGTATGCTGCTTGGAACTTTTCCAGCAGATAGCTCCACCATTCAGGATAAAAACAAATCCTGACACACTCTTGCTGTCATCATGATCTGACATAAAACTGGAGTCAGTATACCCCTCTAGTTTTAGGTCAGAATCTCCATAGAGTAGCCATTGATCTTTAGTATTTCGCAAATACTTAAGGATGGTCTTTACCACCTTCCAATGTGCTTCTCCTGGGTTAGATTGGTATCTACTCACTACCCCTAGTGAGTATGCCACATCAGGTCTAGTACACAACATAGCATACATAATAGAACCCACTGCCGAAGCATATGGTATTCTACTCATACGCTCTCTTTCCTCAGGGGTTGTCGCACAATCCTTTTTGGAAAGAGTAATTCCATGGCCTATCGGGAGATAGCCTTTCTTGGAATTTTCCATGCTAAACCTTTTTAACACGGTGTCAATGTATGTCGATTGGGACAATCCCAGAAGCCTCTTTGATCTATCTCTATAGATTTTCATACCTAATATGAATGAGGCTTCTCCCATATCCTTCATGGAGAATTGTGATGAAAGCCAAACTTTTATTCCCTGTAATGCAGGAACGTCATTCCCGATTAAGAGAATATCGTCCACATACAATACAAGAAATACAACTACAGAACCATTAGCCCATTTATATATGCAAGGTTCTTCTCCGTTCCTAACGAAGCCATACGATTTGATACACTTATCAAACCGCATGTTCCAACTCCGAGATGCTTGCTTTAGCCCATAGATAGACTTCTGAAGTCTACACACTTTTGACTCGTCTATGGAAGTGAACCCTTCAGGTTGTGTCATATACACTTCCTCCTCCAGCTCTCCATTTAGGAAGGCTGTTCGGACATCCATTTGCCAGATCTCATAGTCAAAATGTGCAGCTAAAGCTAGCATAATCCGAATGGATTTCAGCATTGCCACAGGAGAAAATGTCTCGTCATAGTCAATACCATAACGTTGACGATACCCCTTGGCAACCAGACGGGCTTTATAGGTCTCTACCTTCCCGTCTGCGCCTCTTTTCCTTTTGAAGATCCATTTGCACCCAATGGGTTTTATCCCTTCAGGTGCATCAACCAATGTCCATACATGGTTGATTTCCATGGACTCCATTTCGGATTTCATGGCTCCAAGCCATAACTCAGAATCAGACCTTTGCATTGCATCCATATAGGTGATCGGATCCTCGTTGTTCTCATCGAGTTCAACAGGATCGCCATCCTGGATTAGATATCCAAAATATCTATCCGGTGGACGCGATACTCTATCGGATCTCCTTAATGATTGCACAATAGGCTCAGGATTTGATCTTATCAAATCAGGTTCAATACCAGCCTGTGTGTGCCCAGGTTCTTCTACTTGTAGAACTTCATCAAGTTCTATCTTAGAAGCTACAGTTCCTTCAATAAGGAACTCCTTTTCTAAAAAGATAGCTCTAAGTCTGACGAACACCTTTTGTTCATCAGGCAAGTAAAAGTAGTATCCTTTGGATTCTTTTGGATAACCAACAAAAAAACATTTTTCAGACCTTGGCCCTAGTTTATCTGTTTCCAAACGCATGACATAAGCCGGACACCCCCAGACACGAAAATGTGAAAGGGTTGGCTTACGTCCTGTCCATATTTCATATGGAGTTTTGTCAACGGATTTACTAGGAACATTATTAAGAAGTTGACATGCAGTCTCCAATGCATATCCCCAGAAAAACATAGGCAAAGTAGCAAACCCCATCATAGATCGAACCATGTCCAACAAGGTCCGATTTCTCCTTTCAGACACTCCATTTAACTGAGGTGTCATAGGAGGAGTCCATTGAGAGAGAATCCCATTCTCCTCAAGATATGTCAAAAACTCACCTGAAAGGTATTCACCACCTCGATCTGATCGAAGTATTTTGATTTCCTTTCTGGTTTGTTTTTCAACTTCATTACGATATCGTTTGAACATTTCAAACGAATCAGACTTATGTCTCATAAGATAGACATAACCAAACCTCGAAAGGTCGTCTGTAAAAGTAATGAAATATCTAAAACCTCCTCTAGCACAGATAGACATAGGTCCACATACATCAGTATGTACAAGACCTAGGATATCCGAGGCTCGCTCACCTTTTCCTTTAAAAGGTGATTTGGTCATCTTTCCAATAAGACAAGATTCACAAGTTGGCAGTGATTCACAATCACTGACATCTAGGAGGCCATCTCCTATTAACTTGTTAATCCTATTTTTATTGATGTGACCTAGCCTACAGTGCCAAAGATAGGCTTCATTGACATCATCTATTCTAGGGCGTTTACTAGAACTTGTACTCATTACAATAACAGGCTGTGATAGTAAATATATGCCATTAACTAAGCTTCCATTCATGATAGTCTTACCATTCAAAATGATAGAACAAACGTTTTTCTTTATTGAAAATTCAAAATTTTCATTGGCCAGAAGGCCTACAGAAATAACATTAAGCATGAAAGAAGGACTATAATGACAGTCACTTAGAGTGACATTACAAGACTCATAAGACAACTCCAGAACACCCAACGCCAGAACTGGAACAGCATTTCCATTCCCTACGTTCAGGTACCTCTCGCCATCTTCGAATCTTCTACTAACTCGAAGTCCCTGTAAAGAATTACAGATATGAATAGGACTTCCGGTATCTAATACCCAGCTAGTAGTATCACAAATAGTAAAGTTAGGATATATCATATATATACCTGGTGCAGCAACAGCTTGCTGCTTCTTCTTCTTCGGCCTGTTCGGGTCAAGTGAAGCGATGTAAAGAGGACAATTCCTCTTCCAATGACCCTGCTTCTTGCAAAAGAAGCACTCTGCCTTGCTCTGGTCTAACTTCTTCTTGGTCTGACTTGGACCAGGAGCAGACTGTACCTTCTTGCTCTTCTTCTTCTTTTTTTCTTAAAGGGTCGAGGAGCACCTGCCGAGGAACCTCCTACATAATTCACCAGCCCTTTGTTGAGCTGGTGGTCCTTTTCATAGGCTTGCAGTAAACCTAACATCTCATGATAGTTTACTACCGGCCTATTCAATCTCCAGTGATCGAGAAAGGACACGTAGGATGGAGGCAGGGAGTTCAGGATCGCATCTTTCCCCAACTGTTCATGAAGGGGACAGCCGAGCTTGCCCAGGCGCTCGAACAACTCGATCATGTTCATAACATGATCAGTCACAGAAGCACCTTCACGCATACGCGTGTTATAGATGGCGCTGGAGATACGGTATCTCTCAGCGTCATCAGGTGTGCCAAAAGACTCCTTCAACCTTTGAAGGATATCCTCAGGCTGGGCCTCCTCAAACCTGCGACCGAACTCATCGTTCATCGCAGCCAGCATAATACATCGGACAGTGGTCCGATCAGAGATCCACTTCTGGTAAGTGTCTCTAACCGGTCCCCGAGTATTGGCAGCGGGAACTACAGGTGCCGGATCTGTCAGAACGTACAAGATCCGTTCATGCTCAAGGACTATCCTCAATCTTCGATACCAGCTATCGAAGTTGGGTCCAATCAATTTTTCATTGTCCAACAATGGACGGAGCGACAGATTGGTTGACATCTGAAAGAAAAATATGACCAAAATTAGTTTATGTGATTTTCAAAACCCTAAAGACTTGGACTTTAGTCAAAAAGGTTCTCCCACTAACTTTTCAGAATAGGAGCCTCTACCTCCAATTCCGTGAAGTCATAATTCAAAGTGGGTACTAGAATCCAATAGACCACGTACAAGCCCGTCTAGGGTACGGCTCACCCATACGTGTCTAAAGGTAGGTTCTTATAACCAATTGCTGCCCTTAGCAATTTCTAGTAATCTATTTTGCCCCAAGATGCACTGTAATCGACCTAGGGGCCTCCTATTACAGGCTCTCGGTTAGGTCCAACCATTAACATGCCGAATTCAGTGTTTCCAACCAACAAATGACCAAGCCCGTCTAGGGTACGGCTCACCTGATCACTGTTGAGAAGGTCACACTGAACCTTCATATTAGGGAGAGTAATCCCAATAGCGTGATATACACCCGTTCTATGGAACTGCCGATGCATACCCAACTAATGGACACATTACAAACCCACTTAATGGGAGGCAAAGACTTTGTTAACTCCTTAACTAGGTCTTTTTAAGGACCTAATAATTTAGAGGATTTTAAAATTTGTGACATAAAAAAAAAAATCATGAACCTTGATCCATAAACTCCCACTCCCACTAAATCTTAGAAGGGTTTATGGTTAGGTTCATGGGCACCTAAATCAGTCAGACTGATAACCTTAAATGGCATGGGTTGATCTAACTCAATTATCTTTTCTAATGCAAATCAGGTTAGCCAATTTGGCCAGGTAAGTGCGGTCGAGGCATGAGTTACGGCATTAACCACTTTCCTTAGACACCAATTACAAGAACTGGCCAGGAAAGGGTACCCTCAAAGCCAAGGACCATAAGGCTGCTTACCTTAGACACCAAATTGATTTACCGTCATCAATTAGATTAGAAAATTTGAGTTAGGTTAGCCTCTGAGCCAGATTAGATCCATTTAGATGAATGGACACAAGCTTCTAACTAATTAGAAACTAGGAAAAGATAATCCTTAATCAACTTTTGATTAAAATTATTTTTAGAGTTCATTCAACTAAACCTAGGTCTAACCCAATTAGGATCTAATCCTAGCCCAACCATTTAACCCAATTGGCTTATCAAATGACTTAAGGTTTTATAAACCCTAATTTGCATTTATCATTTAATTATTTCAGATAATTCATAATTATAAGAAATCAAGCCAATTATTTAATTAAAACAATTTTAATTAAATCTTGTAAAACTCCTTTTACAATTAATTCTTATTTACATTTAACATATCAAAAAATAAAAATAATACATGCCATCATTAATTCTTAATTAAAACAATTTTAATTAAAAATTAAATAATTCAACTAATTACCAAATTAGTTAATTAAATAATTTTAATTAACTAAAAACATGCAAATATAATTTTAAATTGAACCTGGCTCTGATACCATTTGAAGGAAGATTTTTTTTTTTTTTTTTGTGTGCCTACACTAAGCAAAGAATAGGAACAGGTAGATATTTTAAAACAATTTAAAATTAATTGCGGAAAAACCTGTCCCAAAACCAGGATCAAAAAAAATATATTTGCATAGAGAACATTAAAATGCATGGCATATATTTTTTTTCATAATTTTTAGACATGTATAAATGCATATAAAAATTAATAAAGAACTTATTCCAGGCTGGAATAAGGGAGGAATGGGGTGGAATAGCTATTCCCGCTATTCCACCCTTCTTCAACCTCGGTTCAGAAATTCCTTACCGTGGAGCAATGTTCAGACGCCGACTGCAGAGCGCACAGGCCTCCAAACTTCGAGCTTCAAGGTCCGCTGGAATGTGCTCTTGACCGGCTACAAGGAATGAAGACCAATCGCCAAAACTCCGGCGTTTGCCACCTCAAATCAGGGCTCAAAAGGCTTCACGGCCACGGTTGCAGCAGGGAGAATAAAGCTTCAAACTTGGATTTCTTTGCACTGGAGCGAAGAACTGCTCCCAGGATCTCAGGCGAAATCCCTCTAGAGGGGATACACGCCGTGGAAACTTCTGATCGGAGCTCCGGCGTCGCTAGCCGCCGGATCCCAAGCTTTCACGGTTTTTGGAAAAACTCCGAGATCTCTCTAATGGCTACGAATGAAGGCTTCCAAAAGGTCTCTCTGGATCCGTATCGTAGAGGAGAGCAAGCTGCTACTTTTTGGTATGAAGGGATGAAGGATTTAAAAGGAAAAAAATAGGATTTGAAACGCCCTGCTACGGTTTCAAAAAACCAAAAGTCTCAGGCGTTCCAAAACGATAAAGACGATGGTTCAAAAGGCGAACCGGCAAATGACCAAAAAGCCCTTCGGTCCAAGGTCCAAAGCAGGGTCAATTCGGTTCAGGTCAAAACCCAGTCAAACGAAGTCCAAAATGAACGAAACTGGACTCAAAACGAAGCTAAGAACGAACCCTATCTTTCTACAGTCCAACCTCACTGATTTGAGTTGAAATCGATTTGCAACCGATTAAAACAAAATCAATTAGACTTAGAAACATTCATCAAACCATTTGATGAACATGGGTTCAATCCTAGTCAGCCAGGAACACATTCCTGGTCGATCCAGAGAAGACCTGATCAACCCAAGACCGGGTCAATCAGAAGAAAACTCAACCAAAAACCGTGACAAAACACCGAAATGATTCCCAATCGAATCGGTTCCTGATCAGATAGAAATCCTCTGTGGCGTGTGACCTCATAGGTTCGAACCTAAACGGTAGTACTGGAACACTTCCAGTACCAGCACAAGATACCACCTAGCAATGGGTCTCGGCGTCCGGATAGGTCGAAGATGCGAGAGCAATCCATCGAACCTCTGGCATATGGTTACCGCATAATTCATCCCTTTGACCTCCAATGCTCAGGATGACCTAGGGTTGAACTGCCAACCCCAGCTATGTCAATCCACTACGTGTCTCAATCTCGCATGTCCAGTGACTCTTCACTGGGACCACCCCGGCCGAGGATTTGCTAAATTGAGACACAGCGAGACATTCAATCCAAACCATTTGGACAGGTCAATTCCATCTTGGTCCACTACTGCTCCACAAGTACTTGCCTGTACCCAGAAACCTTCCGTCACCGGATTAAAAATCCGGGTAGTCCGGCACCAAAGCACAGGGAGTTGCTTGCAAGCTACCAAAGTGACCTCAGGTCAGAGGGACACTTATGCCCATATCCATTCGCGAGCGATCCTTAGGCAGATAAGGTGCTACGCGGAGTCACGTCTAATGAGATATCAAATATCCCACTTGCAGATCACATCAGTGTCACCACACTCCTTTGGTCAAGAGGACAACCAAACAATGTGAACCACAACAGCCTATGCTTGATATGTTGCTATCCAGGTACAACATATCATTTGGCTGAGAACCCTGTTTAAGGACCACTCGATATATCCTCTCTATATCGATGTAATAGTAGTCCTAAGGATATCATCACTAAAGAATTCATTATAGGAAGATGTAAAGTGATGAGAAGCCAGAATAACTTTTATTCATTATAAAAATTACATAACAATTAGCTCAACCATCTACAACCTAGATGATTGGCTTTGGGATACAATTCCCAACAAACTCCCACTTAGACTAAAGCCAATCATAACAGTATCGAATACCCATCTTCCATTTATAACTGTCGAATTCTTTAATTCCGATGGCTTTGGTAAAGGGGTCGGCCGGATTTTCCTTTCCATCGATCTTCTGAAGGTCGATGTCACCTCATTCCATGATCTCTCGTACAAGGTGAAAGCATCGCAGAATATGCTTGGTGCGCTGATGTGCCTTCGGTTCTTTGGCTTGAGCAATCGACCCTGAGCTGTCACAATGCAGAGGAATAGAATGCTCCAAGGAAGGTGCCACTCCCAGCTCGCCTATGAACTTCCGCAACCAGACAGCCTCTTTTGCTGCATCAGATGCGGCAATATACTCTGCTTCACAAACCGAGTCTGCAACAGTATGCTGCTTGGAACTTTTCCAGCAGATAGCTCCACCATTCAGGATAAAAACAAATCCTGACACACTCTTGCTGTCATCATGATCTGACATAAAACTGGAGTCAGTATACCCCTCTAGTTTTAGGTCAGAATCTCCATAGAGTAGCCATTGATCTTTAGTATTTCGCAAATACTTAAGGATGGTCTTTACCACCTTCCAATGTGCTTCTCCTGGGTTAGATTGGTATCTACTCACTACCCCTAGTGAGTATGCCACATCAGGTCTAGTACACAACATAGCATACATAATAGAACCCACTGCCGAAGCATATGGTATTCTACTCATATGCTCTCTTTCCTCAGGGGTTGTCGCACAATCCTTTTTGGAAAGAGTAATTCCATGGCCTATCGGGAGATAGCCTTTCTTGGAATTTTCCATGCTAAACCTTTTTAACACGGTGTCAATGTATGTCGATTGGGACAATCCCAGAAGCCTCTTTGATCTATCTCTATAATTTTCATACCTAATATGAATGAGGCTTCTCCCATATCCTTCATGGAGAATTGTGATGAAAGCCAAACTTTTATTCCCTGTAATGCAGGAACGTCATTCCCGATTAAGAGAATATCGTCCACATACAATACAAGAAATACAACTACAGAACCATTAGCCCATTTATATATGCAAGGTTCTTCTCCGTTCCTAACGAAGCCATACGATTTGATACACTTATCAAACCGCATGTTCCAACTCCGAGATGCTTGCTTTAGCCCATAGATAGACTTCTGAAGTCTACACACTTTTGACTCGTCTATGGAAGTGAACCCTTCAGGTTGTGTCATATACACTTCCTCCTCCAGCTCTCCTTTTAGGAAGGCTGTTCGGACATCCATTTGCCAGATCTCATAGTCAAAATGTGCAGCTAAAGCTAGCATAATCCGAATGGATTTCAGCATTGCCACAGGAGAAAATGTCTCGTCATAGTCAATACCATAACGTTGACGATACCCCTTGGCAACCAGACGGGCTTTATAGGTCTCTACCTTCCCGTCTGCGCCTCTTTTCCTTTTGAAGATCCATTTGCACCCAATGGGTTTTATCCCTTCAGGTGCATCAACCAATGTCCATACATGGTTGATTTCCATGGACTCCATTTCGGATTTCATGGCTCCAAGCCATAACTCAGAATCAGACCTTTGCATTGCATCCATATAGGTGATCGAATCCTCGTTGTTCTCATCGAGTTCAACAGGATCGCCATCCTGGATTAGATATCCAAAATATCTATCCGGTGGACGCGATACTCTATCGGATCTCCTTAATGATTGCACAATAGGCTCAGGATTTGATCTTATCAAATCAGGTTCAATACCAGCCTGTGTGTGCCCAGGTTCTTCTACTTGTAGAACTTCATCAAGTTCTATCTTAGAAGCTACAGTTCCTTCAATAAGGAACTCCTTTTCTAAAAAGATAGCTCTAAGTCTGACGAACACCTTTTGTTCATCAGGCAAGTAAAAGTAGTATCCTTTGGATTCTTTTGGATAACCAACAAAAAAACATTTTTCAGACCTTGGCCCTAGTTTATCTGTTTCCAAACGCATGACATAAGCCGGACACCCCCAGACATTAAAATGTGAAAGGGTTGGCTTACGTCCTGTCCATATTTCATATGGAGTTTTGTCAACGGATTTACTAGGAACATTATTAAGAAGTTGACATGCAGTCTCCAATGCATATCCCCAGAAAAACATAGGCAAAGTAGCAAACCCCATCATAGATCGAACCATGTCCAACAAGGTCCGATTTCTCCTTTCAGACACTCCATTTAACTGAGGTGTCATAGGAGGAGTCCATTGAGAGAGAATCCCATTCTCCTCAAGATATGTCAAAAACTCACCTGAAAGGTATTCACCACCTCGATCTGATCGAAGTATTTTGATTTCCTTTCTGGTTTGTTTTTCAACTTCATTACGATATCGTTTGAACATTTCAAACGAATCAGACTTATGTCTCATAAGATAGACATAACCAAACCTCGAAAGGTCGTCTGTAAAAGTAATGAAATATCTAAAACCTCCTCTAGCACAGATAGACATAGGTCCACATACATCAGTATGTACAAGACCTAGGATATCCGAGGCTCGCTCACCTTTTCCTTTAAAAGGTGATTTGGTCATCTTTCCAATAAGACAAGATTCACAAGTTGGCAGTGATTCACAATCACTGACATCTAGGAGGCCATCTCCTATTAACTTGTTAATCCTATTTTTATTGATGTGACCTAGCCTACAGTGCCAAAGATAGGCTTCATTGACATCATCTATTCTAGGGCGTTTACTAGAACTTGTACTCATTACAATAACAGGCTGTGATAGTAAATATATGCCATTAACTAAGATTCCATTCATGATAGTCTTACCATTCAAAATGATAGAACAAACGTTTTTCTTTATTGAAAATTCAAAATTTTCATTGGCCAGAAGGCCTACAGAAATAACATTAAGCATGAAAGAAGGACTATAATGACAGTCACTTAGAGTGACATTACAAGACTCATAAGACAACTCCAGAACACCCAACGCCAGAACTGGAACAGCATTTCCATTCCCTACGTTCAGGTACCTCTCGCCATCTTCGAATCTTCTACTAACTCGAAGTCCCTGTAAAGAATTACAGATATGAATAGGACTTCCGGTATCTAATACCCAGCTAGTAGTATCACAAAGAGTAAAGTTAGGATATATCATATATATACCTGGTGCAGCAACAGCTTGCTGCTTCTTCTTCTTCGGCCTGTTCGGGTCAAGGGAAGCGATGTAAAGAGGACAATTCCTCTTCCAATGACCCTACTTCTTGCAAAAGAAGCACTCTGCCTTGCTCTGGTCTAACTTCTTCTTGGTCTGACTTGGACCAGGAGCAGACTGTACCTTCTTGCTCTTCTTCTTTTTTTTCTTAAAGGGTCGAGGAGCACCTGCCGAGGAACCTCCTACATAATTCACCAGCCCTTTGTTGAGCTGGTGGTCCTTTTCATAGGCTTGCAGTAAACCTAACATCTCATGATAGTTTACTACCGGCCTATTCAATCTCCAGTGATCGAGAAAGGACACGTAGGATGGAGGCAGGGAGTTCAGGATCGCATCATTCCCCAACTGTTCATGAAGGGGACACCCGAGCTTGCCCAGGAGCTCGAACAACTCGATCATGTTCATAACATGATCAGTCACAGAAGCACCTTCACGCATACGCGTGTTATAGATGGCGCTGGAGATACGGTATCTCTCAGCGTCATCAGGTGTGCCAAAAGACTCCTTCAACCTTTGAAGGATATCCTCAGGCTGGGCCTCCTCAAACCTGCGACCGAACTCATCGTTCATCGCAGCCAGCATAATACATCGGACAGTGGTCCGATCAGAGATCCACTTCTGGTAAGTGTCTCTAACCGGTCCCCGAGTATTGGCAGCGGGAACTACAGGTGCCGGATTGTCAGAACGTACAAGATCCGTTCATGCTCAAGGACTATCCTCAATCTTCGATACCAGCTATCGAAGTTGGGTCCAATCAATTTTTCATTGTCCAACAATGGACGGAGCGACAGATTGGTTGACATCTGAAAGAAAAATATGACCAAAATTAGTTTATGTGATTTTCAAAACCCTAAAGACTTGGACTTTAGTCAAAAAGGTTCTCCCACTAACTTTTCAGAATAGGAGCCTCTACCTCCAATTCCGTGAAGTCATAATTCAAAGTGGGTACTAGAATCCAATAGACCACGTACAAGCCCGTCTAGGGTACGGCTCACCCATACGTGTCTAAAGGTAGGTTCTTGTTGCCCAGATATGGTGCCCAAGAGGGGGGTGAATTGGGTATTTAAATAATTTAAGGCAATATATATGTGCTATCAGGTTTTAAGGTGAAGAGTGATAGTGCTTTAATAATTGTGCAACGGAAGCAATGAAATAAAATGACAATTAATGAGCTAAAGAAGCTAAAGAGCAAACCAATGCAAACACACAAGAAATATAGTGGTTCGGTGCACCCAGCACCTACATCCACTCCCCAAGTTCCACTTGGGAATTTCCACTATAATCTTTGGATTACAGCCGACTTGTTTTACCAGGCTCACAAGTCAAAACCTTACACACTTGTTTTGGCTTCGGGCTAACAAGCAACCCTAGTTGGTTTTATCAATTGGCTCACCAACAAACCTCACTCACTTGTTTTGGCTTCGGGCTTACAAGCAACCCTAGTTGGTTTTATCAATTGGCTCACCAACAAACCTCACTCTAGTTTCAAATTCCCTTGAAACTAGCAAAAGACAAAAGAGTATGAATACAATGAATTAAAAACTAAACAAACTCCTTTTGAGCAATAATAAATTCGTTGAAGCTCTTGATGGAGACTCTTCAAGCCTTTTCCCTTGGAATCTTTGGACCTCACTAAATGCCAAACACTTGAATGTTGGATTCCTTAAAGATGGAAGACTTTTTGGCTAGGGAATCTCTTGGTTTTCTCACTCTTTTTGCTTGGAAGTGATTGAAGGCTTTGTACTTTGAATCAACACTTTTCACTTTGTCTCCTTGTCTTTTTGAAGTTTGGTGGAGGTTAAATACCTCATTCATGCTGAAACAACTCCACAAGACCGTTAGATTCAAAAATATGGCCGTTTATGGCCGTTAGAAATCAAATCAGAAGTTCAGAAAAACTAGCCGTTATGCCATGAGTCGACCTCATGAGTCGACCTCTGGATCAAGTGTCGACCTCATGAGTCGACCTCCAATATATTTTAGGCAAAAGTTCAGAGTACCATAGTTCTGCCCATTTGAATTCTCAGGCTATGAGTCGACCTCTGGTGTCGACCTCTGGACAGGTGTTGACCTCTGGTGGTCGACCTCTGAAGCGTGCCACTGAGACTTTGCCGTGCCGGCCATGCTGAACTTTCCTTTTCTTCATGAGTCGACCTCTGGTGGTCGACCTTTGACAAGGTGTCGACCTCTGGTGGTCGACCTCTGATCTGAATTTTTCTGAAACTCTTTGAGATGTGCGTGCCATGCTTGAGTTTCTTTAAGCCTTTGTTTCTTTTGTCAAATATTTCTTAACAAGAAGGTCCAATTTGAGTATTTTGATCTTGTCCAAGGTAGAAGAGCTCATTTTCAAATCAGGTAAACTTAGTTTCATCATTGTCCTTATGATACTCTTTTTGAATAACCTAAGTCCTGAAACTTTATCTTGAGATTAAACGTTAGTCCAAACATATACTCAACCTTTTGTTAATCATCAAAACTAAGGAGTCAAAGCCAACAATCTCCCCCTTTTTGATGATGACAAAACCTTGAGTATATATGCAATTAAGTCCAAGAGCAAAATATAGCAATAATAAAAATTTTCAAAGTATCCTTTCATGCAAGAGTGTATCATAAAAATTTTGTGAAAATATTCTCAAGAGTCAAAAAGATTTTACTTTTCATTTATTTCTTTCTTTTTGTGAAAACATTCTCATAAGTCAAAAAAGAAAGATAAAAATCCTATAAACTTTTCTACTCATAAGACGGAGTCTCATAAATACATATATACTTTTCTACTCCCCCTTTTTGTCAAGAATCAAAAAGTCATTTTTGTAGTGAAAGATATACTTATGTTGAATTACAATAAAGTATAAAATATATGCTCCCCCTCAATTTGTGCATACAACAAAATATTCTAACTTGAGGGTTTAAGAAGTTAAATGTTAAGAGCTGGTATCAGATAAAATGGCACAATATAGATAAAAGCAAATGTATTCAGTTACAGAATTGCTTACAAAATAGGCACAAAACACTGATACATCAGATCATACAAAAGCAAACTATGAGGCTACTCCTCATCAGAAGGTATGTCAAAAGATACAGGAGCCATGATCCTAGATGAGGATTTTGGAGTCCTATGAGAGGAACTCCGAGTCCTCAGAGAGGGACCAGACCTAGGGGTAGTCCTACGAGATCTATAAGTCCTAGGTAAGGGCTCCACAGAAGTCGAGACAGAGGCAGTAGCTGAAGGAGTGGATGGATCAGCATGCTGAGTAGACTGAGCTGGAGTCTGCCTGCTGACTAGCTCATAAGCTGTGGGATCATCGATGTCTGTCTCTGTATGCTCATCTATGTCATCCGGAATCCCAGTGATAGTCTCAAATAGTGACTCTCTAGGCTCAACATCAACTGGCACAGCTGTGGCTGGAGGATCTGAACTCTGAAAATCAGTGGAAGGAAGATCAGCTGAAGGGGAATCTCTGGAATCGGTTCTGCAGGTGGAACATCAGATCTACCTGCTCCAGGCTGATCTCCATCACTGTCACTGTATCCACTAGAGTCATCAGCGTCATCATCACCATCATCATCATCATCATCATCATGTGGAGGAGATACTGTCGGATCTGCAGTCCCTGATGGTAGTGCTAATCTCAATAAGCTGAGGATCTGTCTGAATCCTGTATCCATACTAGCTGAGAGAGCACTAATGCGTGTGTCTGTGTGTATCCGCAGATCATGAATCTCCTGCCGTACACCAGTGATCTCTGTCCGGACCTCTGAAATCTGATCAGTCACTCGCTGCTCGAAGTCCGATATCCTCACTGAAGTCCTCCGTGGTGTCGCAGTGATAGTAGGTGCCGGAGCTGATGAAGGTGGTGGCGTGAATGGCTCAGGCTCCGCAGTCTCTGTCTCCGGTGCTGGGCGAGGAGGTGTACCATGATCAGTAGGCCCTGAAGGCCCTGCCTCAGCAGCTCGGATCTCATCCTCCTCATCTGGCTCCTGGCCAGACTCTCGTCGTACCCATCGATCACTGATCAGTCGAAATCCCATCCTATGTAGGGATTTCTCTCCATAAGTATCTGTGTGCTGTAGCTGGCTGAAGGGTATGCCGTCGAATGAGACACCATGCTCTCTGAATATCTGAGTCAGTCCCATACTGTACGGCTGAACGAGTCTCCTGTGAGAAGCTGCCTCACCCATCTGCTGAAGCATGATCCTGGGGAGGTTGATGGGAGTCCGCTGGCTCAGGGACACCATCAACACCAGCTCACGCTCAGTGATAAAATCAAATCTCCCGCTCTTCGGAATCAAGATACGGGCGATGATGTGATGCAGCACTCTCATCTCCAGTGAAAGCTGGTTAGCGGACACTGTGGAAATGCCGCTAACATCCTCACGCTCTAGGATACACCTGAAGGCGTGCACTCTGTCGCTGATCGTAGTGGCAGCAGTGCCATGAAGTGGAATCCTCCAGGTGCGACTGATGACCTCAGGTGTCACTGGAATCTCGATCCCTCGAACTGTGGCAGACCATCCAATGCCATCAGTGGCCATGGATCCATAAAACTCTCTGATGAGGTCTGGGTAGTATCTCTCGGACATGGTACAAAAATGAACCAGACCTGCATCTCTCAGTACATCTCCAATGAAGAAGTGATGCTGATCCCAGAATGGAATATCTACGCGCCTCCCATAAGCAATGTTCTTCCGGACTAGGCTGGCTGGCACTGGTGCAGGTGCCTCTGGGGTCGGCTCACGCTCATGTCTGACTTTCCTTCGCCGTTCAGTACTACCCTGCCCCTGTTCCAATCTCCTTTTCCTTACTGCCTGGTGTTTTCTCGGACCCATGTGTAGGGATGAGGGGTAACTTAGGGAGAAATGCAAAGAGGTAAGGCAGAGAGATATTCACTAATTGGAAAGGAAAGGAGAATGTGAAATAGTGAGATAGGGTTTGAGAGATTGGTGCAAATCGAGAGTGAATGAGGAAAAGGTAAGAAACGGACGAAAGAAATATGTGTTTTCAATTGAAAAACAACCGAGATTTGAGGGTTGAAGGATTCGAGGGCTTTCGGTTGTCCAAAATCAAGAAAACGGTCAAAAAGAGAGTTGATTCCAAGAAAAGTAAGAGAGGAGGTGAGGATTTCCCAAAAAGATCGAGGAGAGGGGTGGAAATCCACTATTTGGAGGTTTAGGGAAGTTGTAGGGGGACCACACGAAGGAGAAGAAAGGAAAAAATGGGAGAAAAGGGCTTGCGGACGGGTTTTAAAAACGCAGATTTTCGTTCAAGTGTCGACCTCTGAGAATTTTCAGGGGTCGACCTCAAGTGTCGACCTCCAAAGCTTAAGTGTCGACCTCAAGTGTCGACCTCTAAAAATCTCAAGTGTCGACCTCCAACAATAAATCTTCCAAAATAAAATTCTGTAAAATTTTAAAAAAAAATTGACAAAATTTAGAAAAATGACCTTTAAACATATTTGAGAATTTATAAATCATTTTTGAGGAATTTTGATGAAAAAAGAAGAGTTTCAAGCAAAAGGATCAATGACTCCCAGTTCTCTTCTAATCATACAAAATCTATCTTCATTCAATGGTTTTGTGAATACATCAGCTAATTGATAATCAGTACATATAAACTCTAACAACACATTACAGTTTTGAACGTGATCTCTTATGAAGTGATGTCTTATTTCAATATGTTTGCTTCTTGAATGTTGAACAGGATTTTTCGTTAAATTGATTGCACTAGTATTATCACATCTTATGGGTGTCTTAGTTAGTTTGATGCCAAAGTCCTCGAGTTGTTGTTTGATCCATAAAATCTGAGCACAGCAGCTTCCAGCTGCTATATATTCGGCTTCTGCCGTAGATAGAGCAACCGAATTCTGTTTCTTACTGCTCCATGAAATCAAATTAACTCCTAGGAATTGACAAGTTCCACTAGTACTTTTTCGATCAAGTTTACACCCAGCAAAATCAGCATCAGAATATGCAATTAATTCATATGATGACTCTCTAGAGTACCAAAGACCAATTTCGATAGACCCAGATAAGTATCTAAGTATACGTTTTACAGCTAAGAGATGTGATTCTTTAGGAGCAGACTGAAAACGTGCACACATACAAACACTAAACATTATATCTGGTCTACTGGCAGTTAGATATAGCAATGAACCAATCATGCCTCTATATAATTTTTGGTCTACTGATTTACCACATTCATCTTTGTCTAATTTACATGAAGAGCTCATAGGGGTACCTATTGGTTTTGTGGTCTCCATCCCAAACTTTTTCAAGATTTCCCTTGTGTACTTGGCTTGATTGATGGAGATCCCCTCTTTGGTTTGCTTAATTTGGAGTCCGAGGAAGAAGTTGAGTTCTCCCATCATGCTCATCTCGAACTCACTCTGCATTAACTTCGCAAATTCTTGACAAAGACATTCGTTAGTAGCACCAAAAATAATATCATCTACATATATTTGTACTACTAAGAGATCATCATTTTTCTTTTTCAAAAACAATGTATTATCTACATTACCTCTAGAAAAATCATTTTTCATCAAAAATGAACTTAATCTATCATACCAAGCTCTAGGAGCTTGCTTTAAACCATACAATGCTTTATGCAATTTAAAGACATGATTAGGAAATTCATGATTTTCAAAACCAGGAGGTTGTTCAACATAAACTTCCTCTTCAATAAATCCATTTAAAAAGGCACTCTTTACATCCATTTGAAATAACTTGAAATCCATAAAACAAGCAAAAGCAAGTAAAAGTCTAATTGCTTCTAGCCTAGCAACAGGAGCAAAGGTTTCATCGAAGTCGATTCCTTCTTCCTGGTTGTAGCCTTTAGCAACAAGTCTAGCTTTGTTCCTAATTACAATACCATGTTCATCAAGTTTATTTCTAAAAACCCATTTTGTGCCAATTACAGAAACATTAAGGGGTCTTTCAGTTAAAGTCCAAACATTATTTCTTTTAAATTGATTTAATTCATCTTGCATAGCATTAATCCAATTACAATCTTTTTCAGCTTCTTCTATTGACTTAGGCTCTATCTGAGATACAAAAGCTAAATAATCACAAACATTTCTAATAGAAGAGCGTGTACTTACCCCCTTTGATGGATCACCTATTATTAGCTCTTTAGGGTGTCCATGTGCATACCTCCATTCTTTAGGTAAAGGTTTTGGTGAAGTTGCATTGATTTCTTGAATTTGATCTTGACTTTCTTGATCATCATCTCCTTTGGGCTCATCTTCATTGATTGTCAATTGTTCAAGTTTCTTTGTACCTGTTTCAACATCAATAGAATCTTCTTTTCTAGAAGATTTTTCGTTAGATTCATCAAATACTACATGAATTGATTCTTCAACCAGAAGTGTTCTTCTGTTGAAGACCCTGTATGCCTTGCTAGAAGTAGAGTATCCTAAAAAGATACCTTCATCTGACTTGGCATCAAATTTACTGATATTGTCTTTGCCATTGTTTAATATGAAACAGCGGCAACCAAACACACGAAAATACTTGAGATTAGGTTTTCGATTTTTCCAAAGCTCATATGGTGTTTTCTTCAAAATAGGTCGAATTAAAACACGATTTAAAATGTAACAGGAAGTATTAATGGCTTCTGCCCAAAAATATCTAGGTAAATCGTTTTCGCAAAGCATTGTGCGTGCCATTTCTTCAAGTGTCCTATTCTTTCTTTCTACCACCCCATTTTGTTGAGGTGTCCTAGGTACAGAGAAATTATGACTAATACCATTTTCATTACAAAAAGCTTCAAAATCATGATTTTCAAATTCAGTTCCATGATCACTACGCAAAGAAACAATAGTGAGATCTTTTTCGTTTGAAACCTTTTTATGAAATTTAACAAAAGCTGAAAATGTTTCATCTTTATGAGCTAAAAACATTACCCAAGTAAATCGTGAGTAATCATCTACAATTACTAGCCCATATTTTTTACCTCCCAAACTAGTTGTTCTGGTTGGTCCAAAGAGGTCCATATGCAATAATTCAAGGGGTCTAGTAGTAGATACTACTCCTTTAGGTTTGAAAGTAGATTTAGTTTGTTTTCCAAATTGACATGCAGCACAAATTTTATCTTTTTCAAAAGTGAGTTTTGGCAATTCTTTTACAAGATTCTTTTTGCTTAATTTTGAAATCAACTGCATACTAGCATGCCCTAGCCTACGGTGCCAAAGCCAACTAGTTTCACTTGCCTTGGCTTCCTTAGCCACTAGACATTGACCACTTTCCATGGCTAGATCATCAAGATCAACCATGTAAATGTTTCCATGTCTAAGACCAGTGAACTTGATGCCATCAACATCTAGACTAGATACCATGCACAAAGATGATTCAAAAATTACTTTAAAACCTTTATCACAAAACTGACTAATGCTAAAAAGATTATGCTTCAAGCCATCAACAAATAATACATTATCTACATAAGCATTAGGGGTGATATGGATTTTACCAATTCCGACGATTTTGCCTTTTCCATTATCACCAAAAGTGACATTTCCACCATCAATTGCAGCTAGTGATGAGAATTGCTTCACATCCCCAGTCATGTGCCTTGAGCAACCACTATCCAGATACCACATTCTTCTTTTATTTTTGGTTGCAAGGCACACCTGCAAAAAAAATGATCAAGTTGAAACTTTAGGTACCCAAGTCATCTTGGGTCCTTTAGGGTTAGTCAAGTTGGTTCCTTTTGGAACCCAAATCTTTCTTAAGGTATTTGATTTTCTTCTGTTACAAACATATGATTTATGACCTACTTTACCACATGCATAGCAGGTAATATTAGAAGATGCAGGTATGAAAAAGTTTTTGTAAAGTTTTTGCTGATTGTGTGGTTTAAATCCAAGTCCAGCTTTATTAAACACTGCATGTTGGCTATTTAAGAGCATATTTAGTTTTTCTGAGCTAAAGGTAAACTTTTCTACAAAAGGTTTTACTCTTTCTAACTCTTCCTTGTAATTCTTATTTTGAAGCAATAGTTCTTTGTTTTGTTTTTCAATGTTCTCATTAGTTTTAAGACTTCTATTATTTTTCAAAGAATTATTTTCTTTAACAAGATTATCTTTGTCATTTGTCAAAGTCTTTACATGTTCTTTTAATTTCTTGTTTTCTTGAGTTAAATTTTCAATTTCACTTGAAAACTTTTCTGAATCTTTTGTAAGTTCAAAGTTTTGCTTTCTTAATTTCTTATTTTTTAATTTTAATTTTTCATATTCCATTACTAAGTCATCAAAAGCATCATGCAATTCATTGAAAGTAAATTCAGTTTCAGGTTCAGAATTTACCTCATTATCTTCATTGGCCATGAAACATAGGTTGGCGACTACCTGCTGCTCTTCTTCACTGCTGGAGTCCTCACTCTCACTCCAGGTAGCCATCATGGCCTTCTTTCTCAACATCCTTCTACTCTTTTTAAGCAAAGGGCAATCCGTTTTGTAATGTCCAGACTTCTTGCACTCGAAGCAGATGGGTGGATCCCTTTCTTTCTCTTTCTCCTTCTCCTTGTTGTGATCACCTTTTTGTGGCCTTTTCTTGTAGAAGCCCTTCTTCTTTCTCATGAATCTTTTAAATTTTCTTGTAATTAGGGCTGTCTCATCATCATCATCTTCTTCCTCAGATTCATTACTTGACTCTTCTTTTGTAGTGGACTTGAAGGCTATGGCTTTCTTTTTCTTGTCATTGTCCACTGTTTTCTGCTTTAGTGAAAGCTCGTAGGTCATCAGTGATCCAAGAAGCTGCTCGAGAGGTAGAGTGTTGACATCCTTGGCTTCTTCTATGGCTGTAACTTTCGCATCCCATGAAGCCGGAAGAGACCTGAGAAGTTTGTTAACCAGTTCACCATTAGATATAATTTTTTCCAAACTCCTCATACCATTTACTATATTGGTAAATCTAGTATACATTTCACTTATGCTTTCAGTTGGTTCCATCCTGAACATCTCATACGTATGAATGAGCATGTTCACCTTAGTGGTCTTCACTTGGTGTGTACCCTCATGGGTAACCTCAAGTGTATCCCAAATTTCTTTGGCGGAAATACAATTTGATATTCTGTTGAATTCACTAGGATCAAGTGCACAGAATAACAAATTCATCGCCTTAGCATTTAACTCGGCTTGTTTGATGTCATTGTCATCCCATTCTTCTTCAGATTTTGGGGTGATAATGCCATTAACCAAGTGAGTGGGCTGATGAGGCCCTTTAGTGATTACTCTCCAAATATGATAATCTACAGCTTGTAAATAAATACGCATACGAGTTTTCCAATAAGTGTAGTTTGTGCCATTAAAGAAAGGAGGACGATTTGATGCTTGTCCTTCAACTATACCCATTCCAATTGGAGCGGCCATGATCTTTCACTCAAGATCGTTGGACCTACAAGAGAGTACCGGTGCTCTGATACCACTTGTTGCCCAGATATGGTGCCCAAGAGGGGGGGTGAATTGGGTATTTAAATAATTTAAGGCAATATATATGTGCTATCAGGTTTTAAGGTGAAGAGTGATAGTGCTTTAATAATTGTGCAACGGAAGCAACGAAATAAAATGACAATTAATGAGCTAAAGAAGCTAAAGAGCAAACCAATGCAAACACACAAGAAATATAGTGGTTCGGTGCACCCAGCACCTACATCCACTCCCCAAGTTCCACTTGGGAATTTCCACTATAATCTTTGGATTACAGCCGACTTGTTTTACCAGGCTCACAAGTCAAAACCTTACACACTTGTTTTGGCTTCGGGCTAACAAGCAACCCTAGTTGGTTTTATCAATTGGCTCACCAACAAACCTCACTCACTTGTTTTGGCTTCGGGCTTACAAGCAACCCTAGTTGGTTTTATCAATTGGCTCACCAACAAACCTCACTCTAGTTTCAAATTCCCTTGAAACTAGCAAAAGACAAAAGAGTATGAATACAATGAATTAAAAACTAAACAAACTCCTTTTGAGCAATAATAAATTCGTTGAAGCTCTTGATGGAGACTCTTCAAGCCTTTTCCCTTGGAATCTTTGGACCTCACTAAATGCCAAACACTTGAATGTTGGATTCCTTAAAGATGGAAGACTTTTTGGCTAGGGAATCTCTTGGTTTTCTCACTCTTTTTGCTTGGAAGTGATTGAAGGCTTTGTACTTTGAATCAACACTTTTCACATTGTCTCCTTGTCTTTTTTGAAGTTTGGTGGAGGTTAAATACCTCATTCATGCTGAAACAACTCCACAAGACCGTTAGATTCAAAAATATGGCCGTTTATGGCCGTTAGAAATCAAATCAGAAGTTCAGAAAAACTAGCCGTTATGCCATGAGTCGACCTCATGAGTCGACCTCTGGATCAAGTGTCGACCTCATGAGTCGACCTCCAATATATTTTAGGCAAAAGTTCAGAGTACCATAGTTCTGCCCATTTGAATTCTCAGGCTATGAGTCGACCTCTGGTGTCGACCTCTGGACAGGTGTTGACCTCTGGTGGTCGACCTCTGAAGCGTGCCACTGAGACTTTGCCGTGCCGGCCATGCTGAACTTTCCTTTTCTTCATGAGTCGACCTCTGGTGGTCGACCTTTGACAAGGTGTCGACCTCTGGTGGTCGACCTCTGATCTGAATTTTTCTGAAACTCTTTGAGATGTGCGTGCCATGCTTGAGTTTCTTTAAGCCTTTGTTTCTTTTGTCAAATATTTCTTAACAAGAAGGTCCAATTTGAGTATTTTGATCTTGTCCAAGGTAGAAGAGCTCATTTTCAAATCAGGTAAACTTAGTTTCATCATTGTCCTTATGATACTCTTTTTGAATAACCTAAGTCCTGAAACTTTATCTTGAGATTAAACGTTAGTCCAAACATATACTCAACCTTTTGTTAATCATCAAAACTAAGGAGTCAAAGCCAACAGTTCTTATAACCAATTGCTGCCCTTAGCAATTTCTAGTAATCTATTTTGCCCCAAGATGCATTGTAATCGACCTAGGGGCCTCCTATTACAGGCTCTCGGTTAGGTCCAACCATTAACATGCCGAATTCAGTGTTTCCAACCAACAAATGACCAAGCCCGTCTAGGGTATGGCTCACCTGATCACTGTTGGGAAGGTCACACTGAACCTTCATATTAGGGAGAGTAATCCCAATAGCGTGATATACACCCGTTCTATGGAACTGCCGATGCATACCCAACTAATGGACACATTACAAACCTACTTAATGGGAGGCAAAGACTTTGTTAACTCCTTAACTAGGTCTTTTTAAGGACCTACTAATTTAGAGGATTTTAAAATTTGTGACATAAAAAAAAAAATCATGAACCTTGATCCATAAACTCCCACTAAATCTTAGAAGGGTTTATGGTTAGGTTCATGGGCACCTAAATCAGTCAGACTGATAACCTTAAATGGCATGGGTTGATCTAACTCAATTATCTTTTCTAATGCAAATCAGGTTAGCCAATTTGGCCAGGTAAGTGCGGTCGAGGCATGAGTTACGGCATTAACCACTTTCCTTAGACACCAGTTACAAGAACTGGCCAGGAAAGGGTACCCTCAAAGCCAAGGACCATAAGGCTGCTTACCTTGGACACCAAATTGATTTACCGTCATCAATTAGATTAGAAAATTTGAGTTAGGTTAGCCTCTGAGCCAGATTAGATCCATTTAGATGAATGGACACAAGCTTCTAACTAATTAGAAACTAGGAAAAGATAATCCTTAATCAACTTTTGATTAAAATTATTTTTAGAGTTCATTCAACTAAACCTAGGTCTAACCCAATTAGGATCTAATCCTAGCCCAACCATTTAACCCAATTGGCTTATCAAATGACTTAAGGTTTTATAAACCCTAATTTGCATTTATCATTTAATTATTTCAGATAATTCATAATTATAAGAAATCAAGCCAATTATTTAATTAAAACAATTTTAATTAAATCTTGTAAAACTCCTTTTACAATTAATTCTTATTTACATTTAACATATCAAAAAATAAAAATAATACATGCCATCATTAATTCTTAATTAAAACAATTTTAATTAAAAATTAAATAATTCAACTAATTACCAAATTAGTTAATTAAACAATTTTAATTAACTAAAAACATGCAAATATAATTTTAAATTGAACCTGGCTTTGATACCATTTGAAGGAAGATTTTTTTTTTTTTTTTTGTGTGCCTACACTAAGCAAAGAATAGGAACAGGTAGATATTTTAAAACAATGTTAAAATTAATTGCGGAAAAACCTGTCCCAAAACCAGGATCAAAAAAAATATATTTGCATAGAGAACATTAAAATGCATGGCATATATTTCTTTTTCATAATTTTTAGACATGTATAAATGCATATAAAAATTAATAAAGAACTTATTCCAGGCTGGAATAAGGGTGGAATGGGGTGGAATAGCTATTCCCGCTATTCCACCCTTCTTCAACCTCGGTTCAGAAATTCCTTACCGTGGAGCAATGTTCAGACGCCGACTGCAGAGCGCACAGGCCTCCAAACTTCGAGCTTCAAGGTCCGCTGGAATGTGCTCTTGACCGGCTACAAGGAACTGAAGACCAATCGCCAAAACTCCGGCGTTTGCCACCTCAAATCAGGGCTCAAAAGGGCTTCACGGCCACGGTTGCAGCAGGGAGAATAAAGCTTCAAACTTGGATTTCTTTGCACTGGAGCGAAGAACTGCTCCCAGGATCTCAGGCGAAATCCCTCTAGAGGGGATACACGCCGTGGGAACTTCTGATCGGAGCTCCGGCGTCGCTAGCCGCCGGATCCCAAGCTTTCACGGTTTTTGGAAAAACTCCGAGATCTCTCTAATGGCTACGAATGAAGGCTTCCAAAAGGTCTCTCTGGATCCGTATCGTAGAGGAGAGCAAGCTGCTACTTTTTGGTATGAAGGGATGAAGGATTTAAAAGGAAAAAAATGGGATTTGAAACGCCCTGCTACGGTTTCAAAAAACCAAAAGTCTCAGGCGTTCCAAAACGATAAAGACGATGGTTCAAAAGGCGAACCGGCAAATGACCAAAAAGCCCTTCGGTCCAAGGTCCAAAGCAGGGTCAATTCGGTTCAGGTCAAAACCCAGTCAAACGAAGTCCAAAACGAACGAAACGGGACTCAAAACGAAGCTAAGAACGAACCCTATCTTTCTACAGTCCAACCTCACTGATTTGAGTTGAAATCGATTTGCAACCGATTAAAACAAAATCAATTAGACTTAGAAACATTCATCAAACCATTTGATGAACATGGGTTCAATCCTAGTCAGCCAGGAACACATTCCTGGTCGATCCAGAGAAGACCTGATCAACCCAAGACCGGGTCAATCAGAAGAAAACTCAACCAAAAACCGTGACAAAACACCGAAATGATTCCCAATCGAATCGATTCCTGATCAGATAGAAATCCTCTGTGGCGTGTGACCTCATAGGTTCGAACCTAAACGGTAGTACTGGAACACTTCCAGTACCAGCACAAGATACCACCTAGCAATGGGTCTCGGCGTCCGGATAGGTCGAAGATGCGAGAGCAATCCATCGAACCTCTGGCATATGGTTACCGCACAATTCATCCCTTTGACCTCCAATGCTCAGGATGACCTAGGGTTGAACTGCCAACCCCAGCTATGTCAATCCACTACGTGTCTCAATCTCGCATGTCCAGTGACTCTTCACTGGGACCACCCCGGCCGAGGATTTGCTAAATTGAGACACAGCGAGACATTCAATCCAAACCATTTGGACAGGTCAATTCCATCTTGGTCCACTACTGCTCCACAAGTACTTGCCTGTACCCAGAAACCTTCCGTCACCGGATTAAAAATCCGGGTAGTCCGGCACCAAAGCACAGGGAGTTGCTTGCAAGCTACCAAAGTGACCTCAGGTCAGAGGGACACTTATGCCCATATCCATTCGCGAGCGATCCTTAGGCAGATAAGGTGCTACGCGGAGTCACGTCTAATGAGATATCAAATATCCCACTTGCAGATCACATCAGTGTCACCACACTCCTTTGGTCAAGAGGACAACCAAACAATGTGAACCACAACAGCCTATGCTTGATATGTTGCTATCCAGGTACAACATATCATTTGGCTGAGAACCCTGTTTAAGGACCACTCGATATATCCTCTCTATATCGATGTAATAGTAGTCCTAAGGATATCATCACTAAAGAATTCATTATAGGAAGATGTAAAGTGATGAGAAGCCAGAATAACTTTTATTCATTATAAAAATTACATAACAATTAGCTCAACCATCTACAACCTAGATGATTGGCTTTGGGATACAATTCCCAACAAACTCCCACTTAGACTAAAGCCAATCATAACAGTATCGAATACCCATCTTCCATTTATAACTGTCGAATTCTTTAATTCCGATGGCTTTGGTAAAGGGGTCGGCCGGATTTTCCTTTCCATCGATCTTCTGAAGGTCGATGTCACCTCGTTCCAAGATCTCTCGTACAAGGTGAAAGCGTCGCAGAATATGCTTGGTGCGCTGATGTGCCTTCGATTCTTTGGCTTGAGCAATCGCCCCTGAGCTGTCACAATGCAGAGGAATAGAATGCTCCAGGGAAGGTGCCACTCCCAGCTCGCCTATGAACTTTCGCAACCAGACAGCCTCTTTTGCTGCATCAGATGCGGCAATATACTCTGCTTCACAAACCGAGTCTGCAACAGTATGCTGCTTGGAACTTTTCCAGCAGATAGCTCCACCATTCAGGATAAAAATAAATCCTGACACACTCTTGCTGTCATCATGATCTGACATAAAACTGGAGTCAGTATACCCCTCTAGTTTTAGGTCAGAATCTCCATAGAGTAGCCATTGATCTTTAGTATTTCGCAAATACTTAAGGATGGTCTTTACCACCTTCCAATGTGCTTCTCCTGGGTTAGATTGGTATCTACTCACTACCCCTAGTGAGTATGCCACATCAGGTCTAGTACACAACATAGCATACATAATAGAACCCACTGCCGAAGCATATGGTATTCTACTCATACGCTCTCTTTCCTCAGGGGTTGTCGCACAATCCTTTTTGGAAAGAGTAATTCCATGGCCTATCGGGAGATAGCCTTTCTTGGAATTTTCCATGCTAAACCTTTTTAACACGGTGTCAATGTATGTCGATTGGGACAATCCCAGAAGCCTCTTTGATCTATCTCTATAGATTTTCATACCTAATATGAATGAGGCTTCTCCCATATCCTTCATGGAGAATTGTGATGAAAGCCAAACTTTTATTCCCTGTAATGCAGGAACATCATTCCCGATTAAGAGAATATCGTCCACATACAATATAAGAAATACAACTACAGAACCATTAGCCCATTTATATATGCAAGGTTCTTCTCCGTTCCTAACGAAGCCATACGATTTGATACACTTATCAAACCGCATGTTCCAACTCCGAGATGCTTGCTTTAGCCCATAGATAGACTTCTGAAGTCTACACACTTTTGACTCGTCTATGGAAGTGAACCCTTCAGGTTGTGTCATATACACTTCCTCCTCCAGCTCTCCATTTAGGAAGGCTGTTCGGACATCCATTTGCCAGATCTCATAGTCAAAATGTGCAGCTAAAGCTAGCATAATCTGAATGGATTTCAGCATTGCCACAGGAGAAAATGTCTCGTCATAGTCAATACCATAACGTTGACGATACCCCTTGGCAACCAGACGGGCTTTATAGGTCTCTACCTTCCCGTCTGCGCCTCTTTTCCTTTTGAAGATCCATTTGCACCCAATGGGTTTTATCCCTTCAGGTGCATCAACCAATGTCCATACATGGTTGATTTCCATGGACTCCATTTCAGATTTCATGGCTCCAAGCCATAACTCAGAATCAGACCTTTGCATTGCATCCATATAGGTGATCGGATTCTCGTTGTTCTCATCGAGTTCAACAGGATCGCCATCCTGGATTAGATATCCAAAATATCTATCCGGTGGACGCGATACTCTATCGGATCTCCTTAATGATTGCACAATAGGCTCAGGATTTGATCTTATCAAATCAGGTTCAATACCAGCCTGTGTGCCCAGGTTCTTCTACTTGTAGAACTTCATCAAGTTCTATCTTAGAAGCTACAGTTCCTTCAATAAGGAACTCCTTTTCTAAAAAGATAGCTCTAAGTCTGACGAACACCTTTTGTTCATCAGGCAAGTAAAAGTAGTATCCTTTGGATTCTTTTGGATAACCAACAAAAAAACACTTTTCAGACCTTGGCCCTAGTTTATCTGTTTCCAAACGCATGACATAAGCCGGACACCCCCAGACACGAAAATGTGAAAGGGTTGGCTTACGTCCTGTCCATATTTCATATGGAGTTTTGTCAATGGATTTACTAGGAACATTATTAAGAAGTTGACATGCAGTCTCCAATGCATATCCCCAGAAAAATATAGGCAAAGTAGCAAACCCCATCATAGATCGAACCATGTCCAACAAGGTCCGATTTCTCCTTTCAGACACTCCATTTAACTGAGGTGTCATAGGAGGAGTCCATTGAGAGAGAATCCCATTCTCCTCAAGATATGTCAAAAACTCACCTGAAAGGTATTCACCACCTCGATCTGATCGAAGTATTTTGATTTCCTTTCTGGTTTGTTTTTCAACTTCATTACGATATCGTTTGAACATTTCAAACGAATCAGACTTATGTCTCATAAGATAGACATAACCAAACCTCGAAAGGTCGTCTGTAAAAGTAATGAAATATCTAAAACCTCCTCTAGCACAGATAGACATAGGTCCACATACATCAGTATGTACAAGATCTAGGATATCCGAGGCTCGCACACCTTTTCCTTTAAAAGGTGATTTGGTCATCTTTCCAATAAGACAAGATTCACAAGTTGGCAGTGATTCACAATCACTGACATCTAGGAGGCCATCTCCTATTAACTTGTTAATCCTATTTTTATTGATGTGACCTAGCCTACAGTGCCAAAGATAGGCTTCATTGACATCATCTATTCTAGGGCGTTTACTAGAACTTGTACTCATTACAATAACAGGCTGTGATAGTAAATATATGCCATTAACTAAGCTTCCATTCATGATAGTCTTACCATTCAAAATGATAGAACAAACGTTTTTCTTTATTGAAAATTCAAAATTTTCATTGGCCAGAAGGCCTACAGAAATAACATTAAGCATGAAAGAAGGACTATAATGACAGTCACTTAGAGTGACATTACAAGACTCATAAGACAACTCCAGAACACCCAACGCCAGAACTGGAACAGCATTTCCATTCCCTACGTTCAGGTATCTCTCGCCATCTTCGAAACTTCTACTAACTCGAAGTCCCTGTAAAGAATTACAGATATGAATAGGACTTCCGGTATCTAATACCCAGCTAGTAGTATCACAAAGAGTAAAGTTAGGATATATCATATATATACCTGGTGCAGCAACAGCTTGCTGCTTCTTCTTCTTCGGCCTGTTCGGGTCAAGGGAAGCGATGTAAAGAGGACAATTCCTCTTCCAATGACCCTGCTTCTTGCAAAAGAAGCACTCTGCCTTGCTCTGGTCTAACTTCTTCTTGGTCTGACTTGGACCAGGAGCAGACTGTACCTTCTTGCTCTTCTTCTTCTTTTTTTTCTTAAAGGGTCGAGGAGCACCTGCCGAGGAACCTCCTACATAATTCACCAGCCCTTTGTTGAGCTGGTGGTCCTTTTCATAGGCTTGCAATAAACCTAACATCTCATGATAGTTTACTACCGGCCTATTCAATCTCCAGTGATCGAGAAAGGACACGTAGGATGGAGGCAGGGAGTTCAGGATCGCATCATTCCCCAACTATTCATGAAGGGGACACCCGAGCTTGCCCAGGCGCTCGAACAACTCGATCATGTTCATAACATGATCAGTCACAGAAGCACCTTCACGCATACGCGTGTTATAGATGGCGCTGGAGATACGGTATCTCTCAGCGTCATCAGGTGTGCCAAAAGACTCCTTCAACCTTTGAAGGATATCCTCAGGCTGGGCCTCCTCAAACCTGCGACCGAACTCATCGTTCATCGCAGCCAGCATAATACATCGGACAGTGGTCCGATCAGAGATCCACTTCTGGTAAGTGTCTCTAACCGGTCCCCGAGTATTGGCAGCGGGAACTACAGGTGCCGGATCTGTCAGAACGTACAAGATCCGTTCATGCTCAAGGACTATCCTCAATCTTCGATACCAGCTATCGAAGTTGGGTCCAATCAATTTTTCATTGTCCAACAATGGACGGAGCGTCAGATTGGTTGACATCTGAAAGAAAAATATGACCAAAATTAGTTTATGTGATTTTCAAAACCCTAAAGACTTGGACTTTAGTCAAAAAGGTTCTCCCACTAACTTTTCAGAATAGGAGCCTCTACCTCCAATTCCGTGAAGTCATAATTCAAAGTGGGTACTAGAATCCAATAGACCACGTACAAGCCCGTCTAGGGTACGGCTCACCCATACGTGTCTAAAGGTAGGTTCTTATAACCAATTGCTGCCCTTAGCAATTTCTAGTAATCTATTTTGCCCCAAGATGCATTGTAATCGACCTAGGGGCCTCCTATTACAGGCTCTCGGTTAGGTCCAACTATTAACATGCCGAATTCAGTGTTTCCAACCAACAAATGACCAAGCCCGTCTAGGGTACGGCTCACCTGATCACTGTTGAGAAGGTCACACCGAACCTTCATATTAGGGAGAGTAATCCCAATAGCGTGATATACACCCGTTCTATGGAACTGCCGATGCATACCCAACTAATGGACACATTACAAACCCACTTAATGGGAGGCAAAGACTTTGTTAACTCCTTAACTAGGTCTTTTTAAGGACCTACTAATTTAGAGGATTTTAAAATTTGTGACATAAAAAAAAAAATCATGAACCTTGATCCATAAACTCCCACTCCCACTAAATCTTAGAAGGGTTTATGGTTAGGTTCATGGGCACCTAAATCAGTCAGACTGATAACCTTAAATGGCATGGGTTGATCTAACTCAATTATCTTTTCTAATGCAAATCAGGTTAGCCAATTTGGCCAGGTAAGTACGGTCGAGGCATGAGTTACGGCATTAACCACTTTCCTTAGACACCAGTTACAAGAACTGGCCAGGAAAGGGTACCCTCAAAGCCAAGGACCATAAGGCTACTTACCTTGGACACCAAATTGATTTACCGTCATCAATTAGATTAGAAAATTTGAGTTAGGTTAGCCTCTGAGCCAGATTAGATCCATTTAGATGAATGGACACAAGCTTCTAACTAATTAGAAACTAGGAAAAGATAATCCTTAATCAACTTTTGATTAAAATTATTTTTAGAGTTCATTCAACTAAACCTAGGTCTAACCCAATTAGGATCTAATCCTAGCCCAACCATTTAACCCAATTGGCTTATCAAATGACTTAAGGTTTTATAAACCCTAATTTGCATTTATCATTTAATTATTTCAGATAATTCATAATTATAAGAAATCAAGCCAATTATTTAATTAAAACAATTTTAATTAAATCTTGTAAAACTCCTTTTACAATTAATTCTTATTTACATTTAACATATCAAAAAATAAAAATAATACATGCCATCATTAATTCTTAATTAAAACAATTTTAATTAAAAATTAAATAATTCAACTAATTACCAAATTAGTTAATTAAATAATTTTAATTAACTAAAAACATGCAAATATAATTTTAAATTGAACCTGGCTCTGATACCATTTGAAGGAAGATTTTTTTTTTTTTTTTTTGTGTGCCTACACTAAGCAAAGAATAGGAACAGGTAGATATTTTAAAACAATGTTAAAATTAATTGCGGAAAAACCTGTCCCAAAACCAGGATAAAAAAAAATATATTTGCATAGAGAACATTAAAATGTATGGCATATATTTCTTTTTCATAATTTTTAGACATGTATAAATGCATATAAAAATTAATAAAGAACTTATTCCAGGCTGGAATAAGGGAGGAATGGGGTGGAATAGCTATTCCCGCTATTCCACCCTTCTTCAACCTCGGTTCAGAAATTCCTTACCGTGGAGCAATGTTCAGACGCTGACTGCAGAGCGCACAGGCCTCCAAACTTCGATCTTCAAGGTCCGCTGGAATGTGCTCTTGACCGGCTACAAGGAACTGAAGACCAATCGCCAAAACTCCGGCATTTGCCACCTCAAATCAGGGCTCAAAAGGGCTTCACGGCCACGGTTGCAGCAGGGAGAATAAAGCTTCAAACTTGGATTTCTTTGCACTGGAGCGAAGAACTGCTCCCAGGATCTCAGGCGAAATCCCTCTAGAGGGGATACACGCCGTGGAAACTTCTGATCGGAGCTCCGGCGTCGCTAGCCACCGGATCCCAAGCTTTCACGATTTTTGGAAAAACTCCGAGATCTCTCTAATGGCTACGAATGAAGGCTTCCAAAAGGTCTCTCTGGATCCGTATCGTAGAGGAGAGCAAGCTGCTACTTTTTGGTATGAAGGGATGAAGGATTTAAAAGGAAAAAAATGGGATTTGAAACGCCCTGCTACGGTTTCAAAAAACCAAAAGTCTCAGGCGTTCCAAAACGATAAAGACGATGGTTCAAAAGGCGAACCGGCAAATGACCAAAAAGCCCTTCGGTCCAAGGTCCAAAGCAGGGTCAATTCGGTTCAGGTCAAAACCGAGTCAAACGAAGTCCAAAATGAACGAAACGGGACTCAAAACGAAGTTAAGAACGAACCCTATCTTTCTACAGTCAAACCTCACTGATTTGAGTTGAAATCGATTTGCAACCGATTAAAACAAAATCAATTAGACTTAGAAACATTCATCAAACCATTTGATGAACATGGGTTCAATCCTAGTCAGCCAGGAACACATTCCTGGTCGATCCAGAGAAGACCTGATCAACCCAAGACCGGGTCAATCAGAAGAAAACTCAACCAAAAACCGTGACAAAACACCGAAATGATTCCCAATCGAATCGGTTCCTGATCAGATAGAAATCCTCTGTGGCGTGTGACCTCATAGGTTCGAACCTAAACGGTAGTACTGGAACACTTCCAGTACCAGTACAAGATACCACCTAGCAATGGGTCTCGGCGTCCGGATAGGTCGAAGATGCGAGAGCAATCCATCGAACCTCTGGCATATGGTTACCGCACAATTCATCCCTTTGACCTCCAATGCTCAGGATGACCTAGGGTTGAACTGCCAACCCCAGCTATGTCAATCCACTACGTGTCTCAATCTCGCATGTCCAGTGACTCTTCACTGGGACCACCCCGGCCGAGGATTTGCTAAATTGAGACACAGCGAGACATTCAATCCAAACCATTTGGACAGGTCAATTCCATCTTGGTCCACTACTGCTCCACAAGTACTTGCCTGTACCCAGAAACCTTCCGTCACCGGATTAAAAATCCGGGTAGTCCGGCACCAAAGCACAGGGAGTTGCTTGCAAGCTACCAAAGTGACCTCAGGTCAGAGGGACACTTATGCCCATATCCATTCGCGAGCGATCCTTAGGCAGATAAGGTGCTACGCGGAGTCACGTCTAATGAGATATCAAATATCCCACTTGCAGATCACATCAGTGTCACCACACTCCTTTGGTCAAGAGGACAACCAAACAATGTGAACCACAACAGCCTATGCTTGATATGTTGCTATCCAGGTACAACATATCATTTGGCTGAGAACCCTGTTTAAGGACCACTCGATATATCCTCTCTATATCGATGTAATAGTAGTCCTAAGGATATCATCACTAAAGAATTCATTATAGGAAGATGTAAAGTGATGAGAAGCCAGAATAACTTTTATTCATTATAAAAATTACATAACAATTAGCTCAACCATCTACAACCTAGATGATTGGCTTTGGGATACAATTCCCAACAAACTCCCACTTAGACTAAAGCCAATCATAACAGTATCGAATACCCATCTTCCATTTATAACTGTCGAATTCTTTAATTTCGATGGCTTTGGTAAAGGGGTCGGCCGGATTTTCCTTTCCATCGATCTTCTGAAGGTCGATGTCACCTCGTTCCACGATCTCTCGTACAAGGTGAAAGCGTCGCAGAATATGCTTGGTGCGCTGATGTGCCTTCGATTCTTTGGCTTGAGCAATCGCCCCTGAGCTGTCACAATGCAGAGGAATAGAATGCTCCAGGGAAGGTGCCACTCCCAGCTCGCCTATGAACTTTCGCAACCAGACAGCCTCTTTTGCTGCATCAGATGCGGCAATATACTCTGCTTCACAAACCGAGTCTGCAACAGTATGCTGCTTGGAACTTTTCCAGCAGATAGCTCCACCATTCTGGATAAAAACAAATCCTGACACACTCTTGCTGTCATCATGATCTGACATAAAACTGGAGTCAGTATACCCCTCTAGTTTTAGGTCAGAATCTCCATAGAGTAGCCATTGATCTTTAGTATTTCGCAAATACTTAAGGATGGTCTTTACCACCTTCCAATGTGCTTCTCCTGGGTTAGATTGGTATCTACTCACTACCCCTAGTGAGTATGCCACATCAGGTCTAGTACACAACATAGCATACATAATAGAACCCACTGCCGAAGCATATGGTATTCTACTCATACGCTCTCTTTCCTCAGGGGTTGTCGCACAATCCTTTTTGGAAAGAGTAATTCCATGGCCTATCGGGAGATAGCCTTTCTTGGAATTTTCCATGCTAAACCTTTTTAACACGGTGTCAATGTATGTCGATTGGGACAATCCCAGAAGCCTCTTTGATCTATCTCTATAGATTTTCATACCTAATATGAATGAGGCTTCTCCCATATCCTTCATGGAGAATTGTGATGAAAGCCAAACTTTTATTCCCTGTAATGCAGGAACGTCATTCCCGATTAAGAGAATATCGTCCACATACAATATAAGAAATACAACTACAGAACCATTAGCCCATTTATATATGCAAGGTTCTTCTCCGTTCCTAACGAAGCCATATGATTTGATACACTTATCAAACCGCATGTTCTAACTCCGAGATGCTTGCTTTAGCCCATAGATAGACTTCTGAAGTCTACACACTTTTGACTCGTCTATGGAAGTGAACCCTTCAGGTTGTGTCATATACACTTCCTCCTCCAGCTCTCCATTTAGGAAGGCTGTTCGGACATCCATTTGCCAGATCTCATAGTCAAAATGTGCAGCTAAAGCTAGCATAATCCGAATGGATTTCAGCATTGCCACAGGAGAAAATGTCTCGTCATAGTCAATACCATAACGTTGACGATACCCTTTGGCAACCAGACGGGCTTTATAGGTCTCTACCTTCCCGTCTGCGCCTCTTTTCCTTTTGAAGATCCATTTGCACCCAATGGGTTTTATCCCTTCAGGTGCATCAACCAATGTCCATACATGGTTGATTTCCATGGACTCCATTTCGGATTTCATGGCTCCAAGCCATAACTCAGAATCAGACCTTTGCATTGCATCCATATAGGTGATCAGATCCTCGTTGTTCTCATCGAGTTCAACAAGATCGCCATCCTGGATTAGATATCCAAAATATCTATCCGGTGGATGCGATACTCTATCGGATCTCCTTAATGATTGCACAATAGGCTCAGGATTTGATCTTATCAAATCAGGTTCAATACCAGCCTGTGTGCCCAGGTTCTTCTACTTGTAGAACTTCATCAAGTTCTATCTTAGAAGCTACAGTTCCTTCAATAAGGAACTCCTTTTCTAAAAAGATAGCTCTAAGTCTGACGAACACCTTTTGTTCATCAGGCAAGTAAAAGTAGTATCCTTTGGATTCTTTTGGATAACCAACAAAAAAACACTTTTCAGACCTTGGCCCTAGTTTATCTGTTTCCAAACGCATGACATAAGCCGGACACCCCCAGACACGAAAATGTGAAAGGGTTGGCTTACGTCCTGTCCATATTTCATATGGAGTTTTGTCAATGGATTTACTAGGAACATTATTAAGAAGTTGACATGCAGTCTCCAATGCATATCCCCAGAAAAACATAGGCAAAGTAGCAAACCCCATCATAGATCGAACCATGTCCAACAAGGTCCGATTTCTCCTTTCAGACACTCCATTTAACTGAGGTGTCATAGGAGGAGTCCATTGAGAGAGAATCCCATTCTCCTCAAGATATGTCAAAAACTCACCTGAAAGGTATTCACCACCTCGATCTGATCGAAGTATTTTGATTTCCTTTCTGGTTTGTTTTTCAACTTCATTACGATATCGTTTGAACATTTCAAACGAATCAGACTTATGTCTCATAAGATAGACATAACCAAACCTCGAAAGGTCGTCTGTAAAAGTAATGAAATATCTAAAACCTCCTCTAGCACAGATAGACATAGGTCCACATACATCAGTATGTACAAGATCTAGGATATCCGAGGCTCGCTCACCTTTTCCTTTAAAAGGTGATTTGGTCATCTTTCCAATAAGACAAGATTCACAAGTTGGCAGTGATTCACAATCACTGACATCTAGGAGGCCATCTCCTATTAACTTGTTAATCCTATTTTTATTGATGTGACCTAGCCTACAGTGCCAAAGATAGGCTTCATTGACATCATCTATTCTAGGGCGTTTACTAGAACTTGTACTCATTACAATAACAGGCTGTGATAGTAAATATATGCCATTAACTAAGCTTCCATTCATGATAGTCTTACCATTCAAAATGATAGAACAAACATTTTTCTTTATTGAAAATTCAAAATTTTCATTGGCCAGAAGGCCTACAGAAATAACATTAAGCATGAAAGAAGGACTATAATGACAGTCACTTAGAGTGACATTACAAGACTCATAAGACAACTCCAGAACACCCAACGCCAGAACTGGAACAGCATTTCCATTCCCTACGTTCAGGTACCTCTCGCCATCTTCGAAACTTCTACTAACTCGAAGTCCCTGTAAAGAATTACAGATATGAATAGGACTTCCAGTATCTAATACCCAGCTAGTAGTATCACAAAGAGTAAAGTTAGGATATATCATATATATACCTGGTGCAGCAACAGCTTGCTGCTTCTTCTTCTTCGGCCTGTTCGGGTCAAGGGAAGCGATGTAAAGAGGACAATTCCTCTTCCAATGACCCTGCTTCTTGCAAAAGAAGCACTCTGCCTTGCTCTGGTCTAACTTCTTCTTGGTCTGACTTGGACCAGGAGCAGACTGTACCTTCTTGCTCTTCTTCTTCTTTTTTTTCTTAAAGGGTCGAGGAGCACCTGCCGAGGAACCTCCTACATAATTCACCAGCCCTTTGTTGAGCTGGTGGTCCTTTTCATAGGCTTGCAGTAAACCTAACATCTCATGATAGTTTACTACCGGCCTATTCAATCTCCAGTGATCGAGAAAGGACACGTAGGATGGAGGCAGGGAGTTCAGGATCGCATCATTCCCCAACTGTTCATGAAGGGGACACCCGAGCTTGCCCAGGCGCTCGAACAACTCGATCATGTTCATAACATGATCAGTCACAGAAGCACCTTCACGCATACGCGTGTTATAGATGGCGCTGGAGATACGGTATCTCTCAGCGTCATCAGGTGTGCTAAAAGACTCCTTCAACCTTTGAAGGATATCCTCAGGCTGGGCCTCCTCAAACCTGCGACCGAACTCATCGTTCATCGCAGCCAGCATAATACATCGGACAGTGGTCCGATCAGAGATCCACTTCTGGTAAGTGTCTCTAACCGGTCCCCGAGTATTGGCAGCGGGAACTACAGGTGCCGGATCTGTCAGAACGTACAAGATCCGTTCATGCTCAAGGACTATCCTCAATCTTCGATACCAGCTATCGAAGTTGGGTCCAATCAATTTTTCATTGTCCAACAATGGACGGAGCGTCAGATTGGTTGACATCTGAAAGAAAAATATGACCAAAATTAGTTTATGTGATTTTCAAAACCCTAAAGACTTGGACTTTAGTCAAAAAGGTTCTCCCACTAACTTTTCAGAATAGGAGCCTCTACCTCCAATTCCGTGAAGTCATAATTCAAAGTGGGTACTAGAATCCAATAGACCACGTACAAGCCCGTCTAGGGTACGGCTCACCCATACGTGTCTAAAGGTAGGTTCTTATAACCAATTGCTGCCCTTAGCAATTTCTAGTAATCTATTTTGCCCCAAGATGCATTGTAATCGACCTAGGGGCCTCCTATTACAGGCTCTCGGTTAGGTCCAACTATTAACATGCCGAATTCAGTGTTTCCAACCAACAAATGACCAAGCCCGTCTAGGGTATGGCTCACCTGATCACTGTTGAGAAGGTCACACCGAACCTTCATATTAGGGAGAGTAATCCCAATAGCGTGATATACACCCGTTCTATGGAACTGCCGATGCATACCCAACTAATGGACACATTACAAACCCACTTAATGGGAGGCAAAGACTTTGTTAACTCCTTAACTAGGTCTTTTAAAGGACCTACTAATTTAGAGGATTTTAAAATTTGTGACATAAAAAAAAAATCATGAACCTTGATCCATAAACTCCCACTCCCACTAAATCTTAGAAGGGTTTATGGTTAGGTTCATGGGAACCTAAATCAGTCAGACTGATAACCTTAAATGGCATGGGTTGATCTAACTCAATTATCTTTTCTAATGCAAATCAGGTTAGCCAATTTGGCCAGGTAAGTACGGTCGAGGCATGAGTTACGGCATTAACCACTTTCCTTAGACACCAGTTACAAGAACTGGCCAGGAAAGGGTACCCTCAAAGCCAAGGACCATAAGACTACTTACCTTGGACACCAAATTGATTTACCGTCATCAATTAGATTAGAAAATTTGAGTTAGGTTAGCCTCTGAGCCAGATTAGATCCATTTAGATGAATGGACACAAGCTTCTAACTAATTAGAAACTAGGAAAAGATAATCCTTAATCAACTTTTGATTAAAATTATTTTTAGAGTTCATTCAACTAAACCTAGGTCTAACCCAATTAGGATCTAATCCTAGCCCAACCATTTAACCCAATTGGCTTATCAAATGACTTAAGGTTTTATAAACCCTAATTTGCATTTATCATTTAATTATTTCAGATAATTCATAATTATAAGAAATCAAGCCAATTATTTAATTAAAATAATTTTAATTAAATCTTGTAAAACTCCTTTTACAATTAATTCTTATTTACATTTAACATATCAAAAAATAAAAATAATACATGCCATCATTAATTCTTAATTAAAACAATTTTAATTAAAAATTAAATAATTCAACTAATTACCAAATTAGTTAATTAAATAATTTTAATTAACTAAAAATATGCAAATATAATTTTAAATTGAACCTGGCTCTGATACCATTTGAAGGAAGATTTTTTTTTTTTTTTTTTTTGTGCCTACACTAAGCAAAGAATAGGAACAGGTAGATATTTTAAAACAATGTTAAAATTAATTGCGGAAAAACCTATCCCAAAACCAGGATCAAAAAAAATATATTTGCATAGAGAACATTAAAATGTATGGCATATATTTCTTTTTCATAATTTTTAGACATGTATAAATGCATATAAAAATTAATAAAGAACTTATTCCAGGCTGGAATAAGGGAGGAATGGGGTGGAATAGCTATTCCCGCTATTCCACCCTTCTTCAACCTCGGTTCAGAAATTCCTTACCGTGGAGCAATGTTCAGACGCTGACTGCAGAGCGCACAGGCCTCCAAACTTCGATCTTCAAGGTCCGCTGGAATGTGCTCTTGACCGGCTACAAGGAACTGAAGACCAATCGCCAAAACTCCGGCATTTGCCACCTCAAATCAGGGCTCAAAAGGGCTTCACGGCCACGGTTGCAGCAGGGAGAATAAAGCTTCAAACTTGGATTTCTTTGCACTGGAGCGAAGAACTGCTCCCAGGATCTCAGGCGAAATCCCTCTAGAGGGGATACACGCCGTGGAAACTTCTGATCGGAGCTCCGGCGTCGCTAGCCACCGGATCCCAAGCTTTCACGATTTTTGGAAAAACTCCAAGATCTCTCTAATGGCTACGAATGAAGGCTTCCAAAAGGTCTCTCTGGATCCGTATCGTAGAGGAGAGCAAGCTGCTACTTTTTGGTATGAAGGGATGAAGGATTTAAAAGGAAAAAAATGGATTTGAAACGCCCTGCTACGGTTTCAAAAAACCAAAAGTCTCAGGCGTTCCAAAACGATAAAGACGATGGTTCAAAAGGCGAACCGGCAAATGACCAAAAAGCCCTTCGGTCCAAGGTCCAAAGCAGGGTCAATTCGGTTCAGGTCAAAACCCAGTCAAACGAAGTCCAAAATGAACGAAACGGGACTCAAAACGAAGCTAAGAACGAACCCTATCTTTCTACAGTCCAACCTCACTGATTTGAGTTGAATTCGATTTGCAACCGATTAAAACAAAATCAATTAGACTTAGAAACATTCATCAAACCATTTGATGAACATGGGTTCAAACCTAGTCAGCCAGGAACACATTCCTGGTCGATCCAGAGAAGACCTGATCAACCCAAGACCGGGTCAATCAGAAGAAAACTCAACCAAAAACCATGACAAAACCCCGAAACGATTCCCAATCGAATCGGT
>CM038045.1:82001858-82029358 GCA_021397845.1 Areca catechu
GACCTTGGTTTCGCGCGCGCGCGGCCGCATTTTTCGCCCGAGGGATCTGGACGGGGCCGATGGAGCGGGACCGGGAGGTCGACCGGACCATCGAAAACCGACCTTGGTTCTGCGCGCGTGCGGCCGCGATTTCGGCTGAGGGATACGGATGGAGGCGATGGAGCGGGACCGGGAGGTCGACCGAACCATCGCACACCGACCTTGGTTCCGCTCGCGCGCGGCCATGATTTTCGCCCGAGGGATCCGGACGGCGATGATGGAGCGGGACCGGGAGGTCGACCGGACCAAAGAGCGCACCGACCTTGGTTCCGCGCGCGCACGACCGGGTTTTTCGCTTGAGGGGTCCGGATGGCGATGATGGACCGGGAACGGGAGGTCGACCGGACCATCGAAAACCGACCTTGGTTACACTCGCGCGCGGCCGCGATTTCGCCCGAGGGATCCGGACGGAGGTGATGGAGCGGGACCGGGAGGTCGACCAGACCATCGCACACCGACCTTGGTTCCGCGTGCGCGCGGCCGCTATTTCGCCTGAAGGATCCGGACGGAGGCGATGGAGCATGACCGGGAGGTTGACCGGACCATCGCACACCGACATTGGTTCCGCGCGCGCGCGGCCACATTTTTTGCCCGAAGGATCCGGACGGGGCCGATGGAGCGGGACCGGGAGGTCGACCGGACCAAAGAGCGCACCGACCTTGGTTCCGCACGCGCGCGGCCGCGTTTTTCGCCCGAGGGATCCGGACGGCGATGATGGAGCGGGACCGGGAGGTCAACCGGACCATCGCTCACCGACCTTGGTTCCGCGCGCGCGCGGCCGCGATTTTGCCCGAAGGATCCGGACGGAGGTGATGGAGCGGGACCGGGAGGTCGACCGGACCATCGCACAACGACCTTGGTTCCGCGCGCGCGCGGCCGCATATTTCGCCCGAAGGATCCAGACGGGGCCGATGGAGCGGGACCGGGAGGTCGACCAGACCAAAGAGCGCACCGACCTTGGTTCCGCGCGCGCGCGGCCACGTTTTTCGCCCGAGGGATCCGGACGGCGATGATGGAGCGGGACCGGGAGGTCGACCGGACCATCGCACACCGACCTTGGTTCCGCGCACGCGCGGCCGCGATTTCACCCGAGGGATCCGGATGGCGATGATGGAGCGGGACCGGGAGGTCGACCGGACCATCGCACACCGACCTTGGTTCCGCGCGCGCGCGACTGCGATTTTGCCCGAGGGATCCGGACGGAGGCGATGGAGCGGGACCGGGAGGTCGACCGGACCAAAGAGCGCACCGACCTTGGTTCCGCGCGCGCGCGGCCGCGTTATTCGCCCGAGGGTTCCGGATGGCGACGGTGGAGCGGGATCGGGAGGTCGACCGGACCATCGCACACCGACCTTGGTTCCGCGCGCGCGCGGCCGCGATTTCGCCCGAAGGATCCGGACGGAGGCGATGGAGCGGGACCGGGAGGTCGACCGGACCATCGCACAACGACCTTGGTTCCGCGCGCGCGCGGCCGCATTTTTTGCCCGAAGGATCCGGACGGGGCCGTTGGAGCAGGACCGGGAGGTCGACCGGACCAAAGAGCGCACCAACCTTGGTTTCGCGCGCGCGTGACCGTGTTTTTCGCCTGAGGGATCCGGACGGCGACGATGGAGCGGGACCGGGAGGTCGACCGAACCATCGAAAACCGACATTGGTTCGGCGTGCGCGCGGCCGCGATTTCGCCCGAAGGATCCGGACGGAGGCGATGGAGCGGGACCGGGAGGTCAACCGGACCATCGCACACCGACCTTGGTTCCGCGCGCGCGCGGCCGCGATTTCGCCCGAAGGATCCGGACGGAGGCGATGGAGCGGGACCAGGAGGTCGACCGGACCATCGCACAACGACCTTGGTTCCGCGCGCGCGCGGCCACATTTTTCGCCCGAGGGATCCGGACGGCAACGATGGAGCAGGACCGGGAGGTCGACCGGACCAAAGAGCGCACCGACCTTGGTTCCGCGCGCGCGCGGCCGCGTTTTTCGCCCGAGGGATCCGGACGGCGATGATGGAGCGGGACTGATGCGGGATAGGGATTGGACTGGATCGCTGGCGAGCATGAAAGTCACCAGAGATTAGGATTTGCAAAGGAGGAGGAAAGAAGAGGGTTCAGGGTGATGCAGCACGAAAGCTCTGATACCAAAAATGATGCATAACAAAGAACAAAGAAGCGTATACGGAAGTAAATTTAAGATTAATTCTTTTTTTTTATTTTTTTTTTTTTTATATTTTAGAAATTGGCTTTGACTCAAAGTAAAGTTAAACTAAGTTGAAGGAAACTAGGTAAGGATTGAAAGCACAATTTAGAAAAACTAGGTTATCAGAGTAGTTCAGAAGTAACGGATCGCTGGGGGTTGAGAAACTCCCAGACCTAGGATTTCGCTCTGAACTTTCAACAGGACAGAAATAGAGAGGAGAGATGGGTTACCAACCAGACAGTGATCTTCACAGAATTTGGGTGGAAGAACTCTCTTGGGCAGATTGTTGGATCATCGGATTCGGCTATCTTCGCAATGGATCCTCCAATACTGGTCTCGTGGCTGGGTCGGCTTCTCCTGGACTCAAGATCTGGGAAGAAGAAAAATAAGTGATGGATTCAGAGACTCGGGAAAGGATTTACCAGTTCGAAGAACTTGAAGGCTGATGTCGCTGAGATCCGGATTCTCTTGAAGGCTGATTCGACTCCCTCTGGAAAGAGCTTTGGATCTGAAGTATCCGGACTGTAGCTGGATGCTGGTGGTCGGCCTGGACTTGGAGAAAGAGGCCGTGGGAGGTGGAATAGGCTAGGGTTTGGTGGATTGAAGTGGATGGTGGGCGGCTAGGGTTTTGGAGTAGAAGTGCCTAACCTAGGGTTTGGGTTTTGGAGATCTCACACCTCCTCAAGGTTCCTGGGGAACCCGGATTTACTCCCTCATGGAGCTCAACACCTGGATGCAAGTGCGGAAGAGAGAAAACATAGAGTTTGCTCACAAAAAAAAGTTGGTTTCATTCATCTTTTTTTCAAGAGTTACATAGAGTTGAATATATAGATATAACAAAGAAATAAAATTTCATACACTTCCCATGTGGGACTAATAGGACTAACCCACACTTTAGGCATCAAATTCTCTTCCCAAGACTCCTTCCATGAGTGGGCAGCCCAAAAACTCCAAGAAAACTTGAAAATCAGCTCCAAATGGCAGGTTATGGGGGTGTCTCCTAGTATCTCTCCATGAATCAAGGATTTTCTCTTCATGGTTTGGCTCTTTTGGACACCTCCTAGTCTTGCTCTACAAGTTTAGGCTTCTTCCTTTCATGGCTTTGGCACTTTAGGAAACTTTTGGGTGCCTCCTTGATTTTCTCCCCAAGACATGCTCTCTTCCCTTTTATAACTTGGGTTTTTATGGAACATTGTGGGGCACCTCCTTGATCCTCTCTTCAAGAAAAATTCTTGCCATCCTGGCTTGGGTTTATCTGGAAAGAAGTTGGCTCCTCATTGGATTGAGGTATCTTGATGGATTTCTCCCCCAAGTGGCGCATGAAAGAATGGACCTGCTTTCTTGTGGTGTGGGGACCAAGGCACACTGGATGGAGATGTGGCGCCTCCTGGACTCTGGCGTGTGGCTGGGAGTGTGGCACCCACTTGCTTGGTCCTGGGAGAAAATGTGGCACCTTGGAGAAGACCTAGACCACTACTAGGACTTGTATTGAGTCAACATGACTCAACAAAATTTAAATTGCAAGGAAATACAGACTCAAACTAAAATTGAGTTGACCAAGTCAACCCTTATTACAAAACCAGAAAATCCTAATTCTTCGGGCAATGTCAATCAGAGATCCAGATGGAGCCCTGAAGTCTTCTTCTGAGTCTGGTGCCCGCACCAATTCTCCCGGGGTGGGAGGAACTCGACCCTGTCGAGTATGGATCAAGCTGGCTCTGGTATCTCTCCAAGAGGTCTGGGTCCAATTCTTGTAATTCTTCTCGGGAGATCCAAGAGTTATCAGAATCTGGCCTTCCTTGCCAGCGGACCAGGTATCTTTGGTATCCTCGATTACGAGTAGAGATAACCTGATCATCGGGGATCTTTTCAATCTGCTCTTTCCTCACAGGCCAGTTTGTTGGTGGACGCACAGGGTTGGGTTCACTCTCAAGAGCAGGATTAGGCTCAAAAAGGCTCACTGGGAATCACAGCTGGCTCTCTATACTCTACTAGGTCTGTAATGTTGAAAGTGGAGCTAATGCCTAGTTCTGAAGGCAACTTGAGCACATAGGCATTGGACCCTACTCTCTTCACTACTCTAAATGGTCCAGATCCTCTAGCATGTAACTTTCTAATGGTTCCAGGAGAAAACCGCTCAGGCCTTAACCAAATCATTACATAGTCTCTCTCAACAAAAGTTTTGACTCACCTTTGAGAATCAGCCAACTTCTTATAAGTTTCATTACTTAAATTTATTTTGACATGAATTTCTTTATGCAAGTCCTTTACATGCTATGCAAGTGCATCAAGAGACTTGTGTGTGTGGACTAATAGTGAAATCAGATCAAGTGGTGTGTGAGGCTTGTATCCATGAACAATTTCAAAGGGACTCTAGCCTATAGACCTATTGATCGAAACATTATATGCAAATTTAGTCCTGGACAAAATACAAATCCCAATTCCTGGTGCTCTCAATCAAACCAAAATCTGAGTCAAAGCCTAGTAAAGGGTCAAGAAAAACTAAACTAGACTGACGACGCATTCCTAAAGAATGGACTTTATTCCAAAGGAACCCTAGGTCTAAACCTAACAAACTACGGCTCTCTAGGTTTGACCTTGGGTTGGAGGATGGCATGCAGAGCATGAAAACTTATTATGGATGCCTAGTAGGTGCCATAAGGTCTTCCAGAAGTAGGTGGCAAACCTAATAGGTTCTTAGGAGTCTTGCAACCTAGAGATCTCAGTAAAGTGTAATCCCATAGCTCTAAAAACATGAGAAGATTCAGGGAAGGGTAGGAAATAAGAATCAGAGTTTTGAGGTGGCTTTTCAGAAATAAGAAACAAACCTTGGTTATTCAGGATGACCTTAAAATGAGGACATTGTTCTATAGGTGCACTCATCCAAACCTCATGATTTGCTCTAGGAGGGTCTACAAGTGCAAGTTCTAGGGTAGGCTGGGTGCTCCTAGAAGGTGGAAGGTTATCAGGAAGGTCTTTGGAATGTTTATCTAAAAAGTCCTCTAAGCTACTGTCTTTTTCTTGTTCTTGGACCTTCTCAATGGGCAATTCTTGTAAACCCCTTCCTTCTTCACACTTCTCTACCAGATTTGACTCAGGGGTGTCTTCTTTGGATTCCTCAATGAGTTCAGGGGTATTCTCACTTAAACTTTCATTGGGTGTAATTTCTTCTTCCTGAACTTCCTCAAAAGGGTCTTCTCTTAGGGTTAGCTCCTGAATTCCTTGAGTGGCAGGGGTCCCCTCAATAACCCCATTAGGTAGGAGTTGGTTAATTAAATTATCGGGAGAGATATCCTCAAATTCTTCTTCTTCATATTCATCTATCAAACTTATGTCAGGCTCATATATTTCTTCCTCAATCTCACTGAAAGGTTCTAATCTATTCTCCTTTGATTCCTCTTTAAGTACGGCTCTGGTCGGGTCAACTAATTTTGGGATGACCATGCCTAACTCCTTCTCAGTGTTATCCTTCTGGTCAAGAGGTGACACAAGTGGGAATTGACAAGCAAGAGTCTGGTTCACTACGGGTGTTGGATCAATCGGAACTTGACTCAAGTTGGTAGAGGTTGGCTTTAAGTCCAAAGTACTTGATTGGTTATATCTTAAAGACCACTCATAGTCTTGGGCTTCTTGGTAGGCTCGGTCTAACTTATTGGTCTTTTCAAGGCATAGCTTCCTATAAATGTCTGGGTGTAACCCAACCCTAAACCTCGATGTGATCTGAGCTTCGGTCTCAATGGTATTGCATTTCTTGTCATACCACTGAAAGTCCTCAATATATTTAGACACAGGCTTATTACCTTGTTGCAATTGGTACCATTGATCTAAAAGTCTTTTCTCATAGGATCTACATAGGTACCTATCTCTCAACTTACTTCTCATATCTCTCCAAGTATATATTTCCTCTTTTCTTTGATAACACTCATGCTCAATAGCATACCAATGCGACCTAGCTTGTTTGGTGAACTTGGTTTTGGCCAACCTAACTTGTCCTAATTCCGATATGTTAGTGCACTCAAAATATCGATCCATTTGTTCTTCCCACTTAATATATGTCTCTTGTCTTCCATCAAAAGTGGGTGCATAAGGTTCGGTGTTCCTAACAGGTCCCTTTTCTGAGTCAACCAAGTATGGATATAGGCTCCTAGGGTTATGCTCGGGATCACGGTATAAGGTCCTCCTAGGCTCCTGGCATGGGTGAGGTTGGGGCCTATTAAATTTTGGATCAGGAGTCCAATTTTGATGTCTACGTTTCTCAAGTCCCTGGGCTCCGTCTCTAAACTGGGCAAAATCCTCATTCATATCTTGACTCAATTTGGTCATACTTTTGGTAAGAGTTCTAATCATGGCCTCTAAATCAGGTTGGGTTTGACTAGGTTGGTAGGGTACTTCATTCCGGGTGGACATGATGATGCAAGCAAGCACACCAAATGAGACTCGACTGAAACGACTACGGGCAAACTAGACCTAGAGCCTAAACTAGATGCCCAATCAGAGTGGCAAGCTAGCCTGTAGTAACTCGGGACTCAGCCAGGTAGGTGTAAGGGGAGTGTTAGGTCCCTAATTGCCAATCCTAGACACCAATCAGTGATTGGCCAGGTAGGCGGACCAGCACACAAGCCCTTCAGGATAGAATCCCTGAACCACCATTCTAGACACTGAGTACAAAGCACACACAGAGTAACTAGACAAACTGACTCAACATTAGCCTAGACCCAACTTGTTGGTGTCCCTAGCCCACTAGGGTAAATTAAGTCTAATAAATTTTAAAATTAGGCTTAGGATCGAATGAATGGGTGGTGGTTTTGGGCTAAGGAGAGGTTATCAACTCCTCCCCTTATCTTAGATGCTCAATTGTCCTTAAGATGAATTAGGAGATGATCACTCAAAAAAATTGAATTGCAGAAATAAAAAAATAGAATTGCTGTAATTTAACTCTCATAAATTTCACATAAACCAATAAATTACAGTAAAATTATGTAAAATATTTTCATTTATACTGGTTCCAGAAAAAAAAATCATATAATTTGGAATTACCTACAATGAGAAAAAATTCCTACAATAGGGCAGTTACAGACTGAAAACAGAATGCTTCCCCCGTTTACAAGTCCTGCTACGAAGTTGTAACCCAGCGGATCCCCTACACGCCCTAGGAACACCCCATGGAATGGGAAGAGGAGGCTTGCACCTCGCTTAGTTCCTAGGAACGGATGTCCTGGGGAGTCTACTTCGAGCAGACAAAGTAAAAAAGAGAGACACTCAAAACATGCAAGCAAGTCAGAAACCCTAGACAGGGCTCTGATACCAAACTTGATGCAGCACGAAAGCTCTGATACCAAAAATGGTGCATAACAAAGAACAAAGAAGCGTATGTGGAAGTAAATTTAAGATTAATTCTTTTATTTATTTATTTTTTTTTTTATATTTCAGAAATTGGCTTTGACTCAAAGTAAAGTTAAACTAAGTTGAAGGAAACTAGGTAAGGATTGAAAGAACAATTTAGAAAAACTAGGTTATCAGAGTAGTTCAGAAGTAACGGATCGCTGGGGGTTGAGAAACTCGCAGACCTAGAATTTCGCTCTGAACTTTCAACAGGACAGAAATAGAGAGGAGAGATGGGTTACCAACCAGACAGTGATCTTCACAGAATTTGGGTGGAAGAACTCTCTTGGGCAGATTGTTGGATCATCGGATTCGGCTATCTTCGCAATGGATCCTCCAATACTGGTCTCGTGGCTGGGTCGGCTTCTCCTGGACTCAAGATCTGGGAAGAAGAAAAATAAGTGATGGATTCAGAGACTCGGGAAAGGATTTACCAGTTCGAAGAACTTGAAGGCTGATGTCGCTGAGATCCGGATTCTCTTGAAGGTTGATTCGACTCCCTCTGGAAAGAGCTTTGGATCTGAAGTATCCGGACTATAGCTGGATGCTGGTGGTCGGCCTGGACTTGGAGAAAGAGGCCGTGGGAGGTGGAATAGTCTAGGGTTTGGTGGATTGAAGTGGATGGTGGGCGGCTAGGGTTTTGGAGTAGAAGTGGCTAACCTAGGATTTGGGTTTTGAAGATCTCACACCTCCTCAAGGTTCCTGGGGAACCCGGATTTACTCCCTCACGGAGCTCAACACCTGGATGCAAGTGCGGAAGAGAGAAAACATAGAGTTTGCTCACAAAAAAAAGTTGGTTTCATTCATCTTTTTTTCAAGAGTTACATAGAGTTGAATATATAGACATAACAAAGAAATAAAATTTCATACACTTCCCATGTGGGACTAATAGGACTAACCCACACTTTAGGCATCAAATTCTCTTCCCAAGACTCCTTCCATGAGTGGGCAGCCCAAAAACTCCAAGAAAACTTGAAAATCAGCTCCAAATGGCAGGTTATGGGGGTGTCTCCTAGTATCTCTCCATGAATCAAGGATTTTACCTTCATGGTTTGGCTCTTTTGGACACCTCCTAGTCTTGCTCCACAAGTTTAGGCTTCTTCCTTTCATGGCTTTGGCACTTTAGGAAACTTTTGGGTGCCTCCTTGATTTTCTCCCCAAGACATGCTCTCTTCCCTTTTATAACTTGGGTTTTTATGGAACATTGTGGGGCACCTCCTTGATCCTCTCTTCAAGAAAAATTCTTGCCATCCTAGCTTGGGTTTATCTGGAAAGAAGTTGGCTCCTCCTTGGATTGAGGTATCTTGATGGATTTCTCCCCCAAGTGGCGCATGAAAGAAGGGACCTGCTTTCTTGTGGTGTGGGGACCAAGGCACACTGGATGGAGATGTGGCGCCTCCTGGACTCTGGCGTGTGGCTGGGAGTGTGGCGCCCACTTGCTTGGTCCTGGGAGAAAATGTGGCACCTTGGAGAAGACCTAGACCACTACTAGGACTTGTATTGAGTCAACATGACTCAACAAAATTTAAATTGCAAGGAAATACAGACTCAAACTAAAATTGAGTTGACCAAGTCAACCCTTATTACAAAACCAGAAAATCCTAATTCTTCGGGCAATGTCAATCAGAGATCCAGATGGAGCCCTGAAGTCTTCTTCTGAGTCTGGTGCCCGCACCACAGGGTTAAGAAAAAATACCGGGGTTCACATAGATTCCCCAAGAAGAACAAGCACATAGCAAAGGGGCTCACACAGATGCCCTAGAAGAACAAGCACATAGCAAAGGGGCTCACATAGATGCCCTGGGCTCACATAGATGCCCAAAACCAGGGATCACACAGAAATCCTGGGAAGATGGAGAAGGGATCATACAGATACCCTAGGAACACACAGATCCTTTACACAAAACAATAAAAATTTTATTCATCCATCCTCTTATTACAAAAGGTTGAGGGTGGTATTTATAGATTTTCCAACCCTCATTTGAATTTGAATACAAGATAGAAAGATAAGAACGAATCAAATTCAAATATAAGATAGGATAAGATAAGCCTATCCATATATCAATCCTAACCAACCAAATCCTAATTCAAATTTTAAACAAAAGATAAATCCTAAATAAATTTATTCCAAAAATGCTTCAAGATCTGTGCCACTCCAAGAATTATGCTTGCTTCAAGATCCGTGCTTGAGATGTCCCCATCATTCTCCTATGGTGGGGTGAACTCGACTCCATCGAATCAGGCTGAGCGAGGTTGATGGAACTGAAACCAATAAAAAAGGACTTCGATGCTGAGCGAGGTTGATGACGGTGGCGGCCATGGCGGAGGAATGCGGCTAGCCAACGGAGAGCACTGAGGTGATATGGTGGAGCATTCGATCTGAAGCTTGAGGGCGATGATGAATCAGGTGTTGGGGGTCGCCAGTTGTAGGTAGGGGAGATGTCGTTGATGGAGAGAAGAAGACGACCGCCGGTGGGCTCGGAGGTGATCTCTCCGGTGAGGTCGGCGGACCAGAGTCTTTCACGGAGCGGCTGGGAGCTGGGGTTGAGGATGGCTGGGGCGAGAATGGTCCGACGTCGATGTTGGGGAAGGATCCGTGGACAAGATTTGAAACAAGGAAGAAAGAGAACAGTGGGCCGGTGATGAAGCAGAAAAATCCTAATCCTTTAGCTCTGATACCATTTGATGCGGGACAGGGATTGGACTGGATCGCTGGCGAGCATGAAAGTCACCAAAGATTAGGATTTGCAAAGAAGGAGGAAAGAAGAGGGTGCAGGGTTAAGAAAAAATACCGGGGTTCACATAGATTCTCCAAGAAGAACAAGCACATAGCAAAAGGGCTCACACAGATGCCCTAGAAGAACAAGTACATAGCAAAGGGGCTCACATAGATGCCCTGGGCTCACACAGATGCCCAAAACCAAGGATCACACAGAAACCCTGGGAAGATGGAGAAGGGATCATACAGATACCCTAGGATCACACAGATCCTTTACACAGAACAATAAAAATTTTATTCATCCATCCTCTTATTACAAAAGGTTGAGGGTGGTATTTATAGATTTTCCAACCCTCATTTGAATTTGAATACAAGATAAAAAGATAAGAACGAATCAAATTCAAATATAAGATAGGATAAGATAAGCCTATCCATATATCAATCCTAACCAACCAAATCCTAATTCAAATTTTAAACAAAAGATAAATCCTAAATAAATTTATTCCAAAAATGCTTCAAGATCTGTGCCACTCCAAGAATTATGCTTGCTTCAAGATCCGTGCTTGAGATGTCCCCATCAGGGACCGGGAGGTCGACCGGACCATCGAAAACCGACCTTGGTTCCGCGCGCGCGCGGCCGCGATTTCGCCCGAAGGATCCGGACGGAGGCAATGGAGCGGGACCGGGAGGTCAACCGGACCATCGCACACCGACCTTGGTTCCGCGCGCGCGTGGCCGCGTTTTCGCCCGAAGGATCCGGACGGAGCCGATGGAGCGGGACCGGGAGGTCGACCGGAGCATCGCACACCGACCTAGGTTCCGCGCGCGCGCGGCCACGTTTTTGCCCGAAGGATCCGGATGGAGCCGATGGAGCGGGACCGAGAGGTCGACCGGACTGGAGGACACCGACCTTGGTTCCGCGCGCGCGCGACCGTGTTTTCGCCCGAAGGATACGGACGGAGCCAAAGGACCAGGACGTCAACCGGACCGGACGGCACCGACCATGGTTCCGCGCGCGCGCGGCCGCGATGATCCGGCACTCGGAAGGGGCGTAGAAGGGGCATCCCTAGGTGTTCCAAGGCACAAAAGCTAGCTTGCAAACACAAGGGACGACCAAGACTCGTGCCCAAATGTCGTTGGACCCGAGTCACGGACGGCCCAGCACGAGAGAGCACCCAGCGCACCCCGGACGCGAGTCCAGGATGTCCAGGATGTGTGCACCATGCGCGGGGCAAAAGGGCGGCCAGGACTCGGAACCACACAGCACAGGACGCGAGTCCCGGAGGGCACGACACGGGCGCGATCACAGAGCAGCCAGGACGCGAGTCCATGGAGACCTGGGCGTGCGCCGCGCGAGCAGAAAATCCAAAACAGATACTCGGGAGAGTACCCAAGGGTCGCGAGCAACGTTGCAGAAGCAGGGGAGGGCCTGGACGCGCGCCTGGATGCGCGCGGACGTGCATCCGGGGCGGCCAAGACCCGCGCCCCGCCCGCAAGGGGGCTTGCCAACCTACTACCCGCGCGGGGCATCCGGCCAAGGTACACCCCGGGGGTTCCTGGGTCGCGAGCAGCATTGCAAATTCGGGGGCATGCCCTGCGTCCTTGTGCGCCCCGCGTGACCCACGCCCGGCGCTGCCAGGACCCGCGCCCCGCGCCCGTGCGCGCGCCCGTTGCCCCGCGCCCGGTGCTAACAGGACCCGCGCCCGCCCGCGCCCGTGCGCGCGCCAGGTGCCCCGCGCCCGGCGCTGCCAGGACCCGCGCCCGTGCGCGCGCTCGGTGCCCCGCGCCCTGCACTGCCAGGACCCGCGCCCGCCCGCGCTCGTGCGTGCGCCCGGTGCCCCGCGCCCGGCGCTGCCAGGATGCGCGCCCGCCCGCGCTCGGCGCTGCCAGGACCCGCGCCCGCCCGCGCCCGCCTGTGCCAGGACACGCGCCCGCCCGCGCCCGTGTGCGGGCCCGTTGCACCGCGCCCGGCGCTGCCAGGACGCGCGCTCGCCCACGCCCGTGCGCACGCCCGGTGCCCCGCGCTAGGCGCTGCCAGGACGCGCGCCCGCCCGCGCCCGTGCGCACGCCCGGTGCCAAGTGCCCGTGCGCGCGCCCGGTGCCCCGCGCCCGGCGCTGCCAGGATGCGCGCCCGCCCGTGCCCGTGCGCGCGCCCGGTGCCCCGCGCCCGTCGCTGCCAGGACCCGTGTCCGTGCGCGCGCCCAGTGCCCCACGCCCGGCGCTGCCAGGACGCGCGCCCTTCCGCGCCCGTGCGCGCGCCCGGTGCCCCGCGCCCGTAGCTGCCAGGACCCGCGTCCGTGCGTGCGCCCGGCACTGCCAGGACCCGCACCCGCACGCGCCCGTGCGCGTGCCCGGTGCCCCGCGCCCGGCGCTGCCAAGACCCGCGCATGCCTGCGCCCGGGGACTCGAGCCCGGCGCTGCCAGGACCCGCGCACGCCCGCGCCCGTGCGCACGCCCGCGCCCGTGCGCGCGCCCTGGGACTCGAGCCCGGTGGTGCCAGGACCTGCGCACGCCCGTGCCCTTGCGCGCGCACGTGGACTCGAGCCCGGCGGTGCCGGGACTCGCGCACGCCCGTGCCATGACCCGGGCGCGCGCGCTGGGTTACCCGTGCACTCCCGTACCATGACCCGCGCACGCCCGTGCCATGACACGTGCGCGCGCGCGCCCGGTGACCTGTGCACTCCCGTGCCATGACCCGGACGCGCGCGCGCCCGGTGACCCGCGCACGCCCATGCCATGACCAGTGCATGCCTGCGCGCTGCCCCTTGCGCCCGGCAGCGCCGTGACCCGCGCACGCCCACGCTCTTGCACACGCCCGGGTCTTGCGCCCGCCGGTGCAATGACCCGTGCACGCCCGCGCCCGGCCCCTTGCGCCCGGCAGTGCCACGATCCGTGCACGCCCGGGGCCTTGCGCCCGCCGGTGCCATGACCCGCGCACGCCCGCTCCCTTGCGCGCGACCGTGGCCTTGCGCCCGGCGGTGCCGCAACCCGTGCATGCCCGTGCCCGGTGCCCGCGCCCGGCGGTGCCGTGACCCGCTCATGCCCGTGCCAAGACCCGCGCGCGCACCCGGTGCTATGCACCGGCCTGTGCCATGACCAGCGCACGCCGTGCCAGGACCGGCACGCGCCGTTCCCTCGTGCGAGCTCGGTGCATCGCACCCGCCCGTGCCGTGACCGGCGCACGCCCTTGGCACGACCCGCGCGTGCCTTGCGCCCGCCCGTGCCATGGCCCGCGCCCGGCTCCTCGCGCCCGGCAGCACCGTGACCCATGCAAGCCCGTGCCACGACCCGCGCGCGCACCGGTTGACACGCTCCAGGCGGCCCCGTGACCCGCGCGCGCCCGTGCCATGACCCGCGCGTGCGCGCCCGGCGGCGCCGTGCCCCGCGCGCGCTCCCGGTGACCCGCACACTCCCGTGCCGTGACCCGTTCCGGAAGCGCCGTGACCCGTGCACGCCAGTGCCGTGGCCCGCGCGCGCGCCCCGTGACCCGTGCAAGCCCGCGCCGCGACCCGTGCGCACGCCGGGCGTCCCGTGCACGACTGCTCCGTGGCCCGCGCACACCAGTGCCGTGACCCGTGCACGTTGCCTTGCGCCCGACGGTGCCGTGACCGCGCACGCCCGCGCCGTGGCACGCACCCGTTGACTTGCGCACGGTAGCTCCGTGACCCGCGCCCGCCCGTGCCGTGACCTGCGCCTGCGCGCGCCCGGTGACCTGCGCACGCCCGTGCCATGACCCCGCGCGTGCCCGAGCCCGCAGTGCCCTTGTGCATGCCCGGCGGTGGCATGACCCGCGCACGCCCGTGCCACGACCCGCGTGCACGCGCTCCCGTTGCCCTGCGCATGGCAGCGCCGTGACCCGCGCACGCCGTGCCATGACCCGCGCGCGCTCGAGCCCGCCATGCCCTTTTGCGTGCCTGGTGCCTCGCGCCCGACGGTGCCATGACCCACGCGTGCGCCCGTCGCCCTGCGCATGGCAGCGCCGTGACCCGCGCGCTTCCGTGCCATGGCCCACGCGCGAGCGCCCGGTGACCTGCGCGCGCCGTGCCACGACGCGCGCGCGCTAGTGCCACGACGCGCGCGCTAGTGCCACGACCCGCGCGCGCTAGTGCCACGACCCGCGCGCGCCCGAGCCCGCCGTGCCCTTGTGCACGTCCGGGGCCTCGCGCCCGACGGGACATGGCCTGCGCGTGCCCGGTGACTTGCGCTCGGCTGTGCCAAGGCCCGGGCACGCCCCTGCGACGACCCGCGCACGCCTGATGACCTGCACCTGGCGTTTCCGCGACCCGCGCGCCCGCGTGCGTCGCGCGGCCTGCCGTCCGCGCCCCTGCCGGGGTGGTGCGGGCACCAGACTCAGAAGAAGACTTTAGAGCTCCATCTGGATCTCTGATTAACCTTGCCCGAAGAATTAGGATTTTTTTTTTGGCTTGTAATAAGGGTTGACTAGATCAACTCAATTTTAGCTTGAGTCTATATTACCTGCATTTTATTTTGTTGAGTCATGTTGACTCAGTAGTGGACTAGGGTTTCAACCTGGGGTGTTACATTTTCTCCCAAGACCAAGCAAGTGGATACCACACTCCCAGCCACACTCCTAGCCACATGCCTGAGTCCAGGGGGCGCCATATCTACATCCAGCAACCTTTGGTCCCCACTCCACAGATAGCAGCATCCTTCTCTCATGCGCCAGATGAGGAGAAATCCACCAAGAGTCCACAAATCAAGGGGGCGGCCAAGACTTTCCCAAGAGAACCAAAGTAAAGATGGGAAGAAATTTTCTTGGAGAGAAATTCAAGGAGGCGCCCACTACCTACCAAAAAAACCAAAACAAAGATGGGAAGGACCTTGACTTAGGGAGGAAGAAAAGGAGGAGTCCAAAAGAGTTGATCCATGGAAGGAAAAAAATTCTCTTGAAGATCCAAACAACGAGGCGCCATCTACCTGCCTTTTATAACCCAAATCAAGCTTTTTTGGTACCTTGGCCGACCATGTGTATGATTTATCCTGATTTGTAGATCCCCTTCTTTAGTCCCACATGGGCAGATGTAAAACCCTACTCCCTTGTAAAGTCTTATAAATTAAACCCCTCTTGTAAGTTTAAATCAAAAAGATGAATGAAACCAACTTTTTTTCTATGAGCAAACTCTGTGTTTTCTCTCTTCCGCACTTGCATCCAGGTGTTGAGCTCCGTGAGGGAGTAAATCCGGGTTCCCCAGGAACCTTGAGGAGGTGTGAGATCTCCAAAACCCAAACCCTAGGTTAGCCACTCCACTCCCAAACCCTAGCCGCCCATCACCCTTCTCTTTCCACTAAGCCCTAGCATATTCCACCTCCCACGGCCTCTCTCCCCAAGTCCAGGCCGACCACCAGCATTCAGCTACAGTCCGGGTACTTCAGATCCAAAGCTCTTTCCAGTGGGAGTTGAATCAGCCTTCAAGAGAATCCGGATCTCAGCGACATCAACCTTCAAGTTCTTCGAACTGGTAAATCATTCCCTGAGTCTCTGAATCCCTCACTTGTTTTTCTTCTTCCCAGATCTTGAGTCCAGGAGAAGCCGACCAAACCACAAGACCAGTATTGAAGGATCCATTACGAAGATAGCCGAATCCGAGGATCCAACAATCTGCTCGAGAGAGTTCTTCCACACAAATTCTGAGAAGATCACTATCTAGTTGGTAAACCATCTCTCCTCTCTATTTCTATTCTGTTGAAAGTTCAGAGCGAAACCCTAGGTCTGGGAGTTTCTTAACCCCCAGCGATCCATTACTTCTGAACTACTCTGATAATTTAGTTTATTCTAAATTGTGCTTTCAATCCTTACCTAGTTTCCTTCAACTTAGTTTAGCTTTACTTTGAGTCAAAGCCAATTTCTGAAATATATATAAAAAAAAAAAGAAATTAATCCTAGATTTACTTCCGCATACGCTTCTTTGTTCTTTGTTCTGCATCATTTTTGGTATCAGAGCTTTTGTGCTGCATCATTTTTGGTATCAGAGCTTCCGTTCTGCATCAATTTTGGTATCAGAGCTTTCGTGCTACATCAATTTTGGTATCAGAGCCCTGTCTAGGGTTTCTGTTTTGATTGCTTGTTTGAGTCTCTCTCTTTTTACTTTGTCTGCTCGAAGTAGACTCCCCAGGACGTCCGGTCCTAGGAACGAAGCGAGGTGCAAACCTCCTCTTCCCATTCCACGGGGTGTTCCTAGGGCGTGTAGGGGATCCGTTGGGTTACAACTTCGTAGCAGGAATTGTAAACGGGAAAGTACTCTATTTTCAGCCCGTAATTGCCCTGTTGCAGGAATTATTTCTCACTGCAGGTAACTCCATTCATTTTGCTGAAACCAGTATAATTGAAACTAATTTTCATAATTTTCTCATGATTTATTGGTTTCCATGCGATTTCTGAGAATTAAATTACTGAAACTCTGATTTTGTGTTTTGCAATCCATTTATTTTTGAGTGTTCATCTCTTAATTCATCTTAAGGGCATTTGAGTATCTAAGATAAGGGGAGGAGTTGAAAACCTCTCCTTAGCCCAAAACCACCACCCCTTCATTCGAACCTAAGCCTTTAATCTAAAATTGATTAGACCTAATTTGCCCTAGTGGGCTAGGGACATCAACAAGTCGGGTCAAGGCTAGTGTTGAGTCAGTTTGTCTAGTTACTCTGTGTGTGCTTTGTACCTAGTGTCTAGAACGGTGGTTCAGGGACTACGTCCCGAAGGGCTTGTGTGCTGGTCCGCCTACCTGGCCAATCACTGATTGGTGTCTAGGATTGGCAATTAGGGACCTAACACTCCCCTTACACCTACCTGGCTGAGTCATGAGTTACTACAGGCTAGCTTGCCACTCTGATTGGGCATCTAGTTTGGGCTCTAGGTCTAGTTAGCCCGTAGTCATTCAGTTGAGTCTCATTTTGTGTGTTTGCTTGCATCATGTCTACCCGGAATGGAGTGCCCTACCAACCTGGTCAAACCCAACCTGATTTAGAGGCCATGGTTAGAGCTCTTACTGAGAGCATGAACAAGTTAAGCCAGGATTTGACTGCTACTGTTACCCAGTGTAAAGAACAAGTCCATGAGAATTTTACCCAGCTTAGGGATCAAGTCTAAGTCCTTGAGAAACGTAGACATCAAAATTGGATCCCTGATCCAAAATTTAATAGGCCCCAACCTCATCCATACCAGGAGCCTAGGAGGACCTTATACCGTGATCCCGAGCATAACCTTAGGAAGCCTAACCATGATATCTATAGTGTGGATCGTGTCTATGAGAGGTCCTTACAATATTCTAGACCAGTCACTCAACAACCCAAGTCTTCTAGATCAAACCATTTAGATCCACACCCATGCCCAAGTAAGGTCTCTACTAGCTTGAAACCCAGTGTGACCCAGGTTCCTATATCGCAAGAATGTTTGTTTTGTGGAGAAAGAGGCCATAAATCTAGTCAGTGCCCATGCATAGGACTGGCTTGTGCATAGCTAAGTGGTAAGAATCCTAAGGATGACATTAATGAGGGAGAACCCAAGCCTACCAATGACGAAGAAAAGTTAGGTATGACAAGCCTAGAATCAGTTGACCTGATTACCACTGACCCGAAACCCATTGAAGATGGCATCGAGGAAGTATATGATGCTGGCTTGAGTCTAGTTGATGAATATGAGGGGGAAGAACTTGAAGAATGTGACATCGATACTATTGGTTCCTTACCTGAGGAGACCTTGGAGAGCAACCAAGTGGTAGGACCTAGTTCAGAAATTCAAGAGATTTATGAGAATCAGGTTCCTTTAGTCAAATACCCCCAGGAAGAACTCATAGTGTTAGCCCGAGCTATCAGTTCGAACCCTCTAATGACAGTCATTCCCCAAGTACCAATTAAAGATCTTTGCACTGAACTGTTTAAGTTTGCCCACCCTATGGTAGATCCTCTCCTTAGGATGACTGAATCAAGCCTCTTACAATTGGACCTTGTCCCATGCCCAGCCACTAAGGTCTCTCCCATAATCTCAGTTGAACATCCTTGTCTTGAGCAGATTGATTCACCCAGTCCTATAGAAGTCCTCCTTATGATCCCAGACCCCTTCCTTCGCATGACTGACCTACCCTTCTATAGAGTATACCTTTCCGCACCCATATGTCAAATTTTAAGTCTTGAGGTCATCATCCATAGGCCCTTCCATGAATCATTCTTCAATCCAGTTCTTGAGAAAGTGGATCATTATTTGCTTAGAGAACAAACTTTAACTGTTGCAATCACATGTCCTAGGCTACTTCCTGAACCATCTCTTGATCCATTCCTGGGAGTAGCAAACTTTTCCTTTCGTAAGGATGATCAGTTGACACTCATAGATCACCATTCAAACCTTCAGGTCATCACCTTTAGCCAGCAGGTAATTCGAGACTCTACCTCATATTTCCTCCCTTTCTCTAGGACTTCCAATGCTTCTTACACCATCCAAGTATACTTTGTCGAAGTCTTTAGAGTGAACCACGTGTCAGAACCTATTAGGTTTGCCACCTACTTCTGGAAGACCTTATGGCACCTACTAGGCACCCATGATAAGTTTTCATGCTCTGCATGCCATCCTCCGACCCAAGGTCAAACCTAGAGAGCCGTAGTTTGTTAGGTTTAGACCTAGGGTTCCTTTGAATAAAGTCCATTCTGTAGGAATGCATCGTCAGTCGAGTTTAGGACATTGTCTCAGATTTTGGTTAAGTGAGAATACCAGGAGTTGGGATTTGTATTTACCCAGGGCTAAATTTGCATATAATGTTTCGATCAATAGGTCTATAGGCTAGAGTCCCTTTGAAATTATTCATGGATACAAGCCTCACACACCACTTGATCTGATTTCACTATTAGTCCACACACACAAGTCTCTTGATGCACTTGCATAGCATGTAAAAGACTTGCATAAAGAAATTCATGCCAAAATAAATTTAAGTAATGAAACTTATAAGAAGTTGGCTGATTCTCAAAGGCGAGTCAAAACTTTTGTTGAGGGAGACTATGTAATGATTAGGTTAAGGCTTGAACGGTTTCCTCTTGGAACCGTTAGAAAGTTACATGCTAGAGGAGCTGGACCATTTAGAGTGGTGAAGAGAGTAGGATCCAATGCCTATGTGCTCGAGTTACCTCCAGAACTAGGCATTAGCTCCACTTTCAACATTACAGACCTAGTAGAGTATAGGGAGCCAGCTGTGATTCCCAGTGAGGCTTTTGAACCTAATCCTGCTCTTGAGAGTGAACCTGACCCTGTGTGTCCACCAACAAACTGGCCTGTGAGGAAAGAGCAGATTGAAAAGATCCTGGATGATCAGGTTATCTCTACTCGTAATCGAGGATACCAAAGATACCTGGACCGCTGGCTAGGAAGGCTAGATTCTGATGACTCTTGGATCTCCCGAGAAGAATTACAAGAGTTGGACCCAGACCTCTTGGAGAGATACCAGAGCCAACTTGATCCATACTCGATAGGGTCGAGTTCCTCCCACCCTGGGAGAATTGGTGCGGGCACCAGACTCAGAAGAAGACTTCAGAGCTCCATCTGGATCTCTGATTAACCTTGCCCGAAGAATTAGGGTTTTTTTTTTGGCTTGTAATAAGGGTTGACTGGATCAACTCAATTTTAGCTTGAGTCTATATTACCTGCATTTTATTTTGTTGAGTCATGTTGACTCAGTAGTGGACTAGGATTTCAACCTAGGGTGTTACATTTTCTCCCAAGACCAAGCAAGTGGACACCACACTCCTAGCCACACTCCCAGCCATACGCCTGAGTCCAGGGGGCGCCATATCTACATCCAGCAGCCTTTGGTCCCCACTCCACAGATAGCCGCTTCCTTCTCTCATGCGCCAGATGAGGAGAAATCCACCAAGAGTCCACAAATCAAGGGGGCGGCCAAGAATTTCCCAAGAGAACCAAAGTAAAGATGGGAAGAAATTTTCTTGGAGAGAACTTCAAGGAGGCGCCCACTACCTGCCAAAAAAATCCAAAACAAAGATGGGAAGGACCTTGACTTAGGGAGGAAGAAAAGGAGGAGTCCAAATGAGTTGATCCATGGAAGGAAAAAAATTCTCTTGAAGATCCAAACAAGGAGGCGCCATCTACCTGCCTTTTATAACCCAAATCAATTTTTTTTGGTACCTTGACCGACCATATGTGTATGATTTATCCTGATTTGTAGATCCCCTTCTTTAGTCCCACATGGGAAGATGTAAAACCCTACTCCCTTGTAAAGTCTTATAAATTAAACCCCTCTTGTAAGTTTAAATCAAAAAGATGAATGAAACCAACTTTTTTTCTGTGAGCAAACTCTATGTTTTCTCTCTTCCGCACTTGCATCCAGGTGTTGAGCTCCGTGAGGGAGTAAATCCGGGTTCCCCAGGAATCTTGAGGAGGTGTGAGATCTCCAAAACCCAAACCCTATGTTAGCCACTCCACTCCCAAACCCTAGCCGCCCATCACCCTTCTCTTTCCACTAAGCCCTAGCATATTCCACCTCCCATGGCCTCTCTCCCCAAGTCCAGGCTGACCACCAGCATTCAGCTATAGTCCGGGTACTTCAGATCCAAAGCTCTTTCTAGTGGGAGTTGAATCAGCCTTCAAGAGAATCCGGATCTCAGCGACATCAACCTTAAAGTTCTTTGAACTGGTAAATCCTTCCCTGAGTCTCTGAATCCCTCACTTGTTTTTCTTCTTCCCAGATCTTGAGTCCAGGAGAAGCCGACCAAACCACAAGACCAGTATTGGAGGATCCATTGCGAAGATAGCCGAATCCGAGGATCCAACAATCTGCTCGAGAGAGTTCTTCCACCCAAATTCTAAGAAGATCACTGTCTAGTTGGTAAACCATCTCTCCTCTCTATTTCTATTCTGTTGAAAGTTCAGAGCGAAACCCTAGGTTTGGGAGTTTCTTAACCCCCAGTGATCCGTTACTTCTGAACTACTCTGATAATTTAGTTTTTTCTAAATTGTGCTTTCAATCCTTACCTAGTTTCCTTCAACTTAGTTTAGCTTTACTTTGAGTCAAAGCCAATTTCTGAAATATATATATATAAAAAAAAAGAAATTAATCCTAGATTTACTTCTGCATACACTTCTTTGTTCTTTGTTCTGCATCATTTTTGGTATCAGAGCTTTCGTGCTGCATCAATTTTGGTATTAGAGCCCTGTCTAGGGTTTCTGTTTTGATTGCTTGTTTGAGTCTCTCTCTTTTTACTTTGTCTGCTCGAAGTAGACTCCCCAGGACGTCCGGTCCTAGGAACGAAGCGAGGTGCAAACCTCCTCTTCCCATTCCACGGGGTGTTCCTAGGGCGTGTAGGGGATCCGTTGGGTTACAACTTCGTAGCAGGAATTGTAAACGGGGAAGTACTCTATTTTCAGCCCGTAATTGCCCTGTTGCAGGAATTATTTCTCACTGTAGGTAACTCCATTTATTTTGCTGAAACCAGTATAATTGAAACTAATTTTTATAATTTTCTCATGATTTATTGGTTTCCGTGCGATTTCTGAGAATTAAATTACTGCAACTCTGATTTTGTGTTTTGCAATCCATTTATTTTTGAGTGTTCATCTCTTAATTCATCTTAAGGGCATTTGAGCATCTAAGATAAGGGGAGGAGCTGAAAACCTCTCCTTAGCCCAAAACCACCACTCCTTCATTCGAACCTAAGCCTTTAATCTAAAATTGATTAGACCTAATTTGCCCTAGTGGGCTAGGGACATCAACAAGTCGGGTCAAGGCTAGTGTTGAGTCAGTTTGTCTAGTTACTCTGTGTGTGCTTTGTACTCAGTGTCTAGAACGGTGGTTCAGGGACTACGTCCCGAAGGGATTGTGTGCTGGTCCGCCTACCTGGCCAATCACTGATTGGTGTCTAGGATTGGCAATTAGGGACCTAACACTCCCCTTACACCTGCCTGGCTGAGTCATGAGTTACTACAGGCTAGCTTGCCACTCTGATTGGGCATCTAGTTTGGGCTCTAGGTCTAGTTAGCCCGTAGTCATTCAGTTGAGTCTCATTTTGTGTGTTTGCTTGCATCATGTCTACCCGGAATGGAGTGCCCTACCAACCTGGTCAAACCCAACCTGATTTAGAGGCCATGGTTAGAGCTCTTACTGAGAGCATGAACAAGTTAAGCCAGGATTTGACTACTACTGTTACCCAGTGTAAAGAACAAGTCCATGAGAATTTTACCCAGCTTAGGGTTCAAGTCCAAGTCCTTGAGAAACGTAGACATCAAAATTGGATCCCTGATCCAAAATTTAATAGGCCCCAACCTCATCCATACCAGGAGCCTAGGAGGACCTTATACCGTGATCCCGAGCATAACCTTAGGAAGCCTAACCATGATATCTATAGTGTGGATCGTGTCAATGAGAGGTCCTTACAATATTCTAGACCAGTCACTCAACAACCCAAGTCTTCTAGATCAAACCATTTAGATCCACACCCATGCCCAAGTAAGGTCTCTACTAGCTTGAAACCCAGTGTGACCCAGGTTTCTATATCGCAAGAATGTTTGTTTTGTGGAGAAAGAGGCCATAAATCTAGTCAGTGCCCATGCATAGGACTGGCTTATGCATAGCTAAGTGGTAAGAATCCTAAGGATGACATTAATGAGGGAGAACCCAAGCCTACCAATGAGGAAGAAAGGTTAGGTATGACAAGCCTAGAATCAGTTGACCCGATTACCACTGACCCGAAACCCATTGAAGATGGCATCGAGGAAGTATATGATGCTGGCTTGAGTCTAGTTGATGAATATGAGGGGGAAGAACTTGAAGAATGTGACATCGATACTATTGGTTCCTTACCTGAGGAGACCTTGGAGAGCAACCAAGTGGTAGGACCTAGTTCAGAAATTCAAGAGATTTGTGAGAATCAGGTTCCTTTAGTCAAATACCCCCAGGAAGAACTCATAGTGTTAGCCCGAGCTATCAGTTCGTACCCTCTAATGACAGTCATTCCCCAAGTACCAATTAAAGATCTTTGCACTGAACTGTTTAAGTTTGCCCACCCTATGGTAGATCCTCTCCTTAGGATGACTGAATCAAGCCTCTTACAATTGGACCTTGTCCCATGCCCAGCCACTAAGGTCTCTCCCGTAATCTCAGTTTAACATCCTTGTCTTGAGCGGATTGATTCACCCAGTCCTATAGAAGTCCTCCTTATGACCCCAGACCCCTTCCTTCGCATGACTGACCTACCCTTCTATAGAGTATACCTTTCCGCACCCATATGTCAAATTTTAAGTCTTGAGGTCATCATCCATAGGCCCTTCCATGAATCATTCTTCAATCCAGTTCTTGAGAAAGTGGATCATTATTTGCTTAGAGAACAAACTTTAACTTTGCAATCACATGTCCTAGGCTACTTCCCGAACCATCTCTTGATCCATTCCTGGGAGTAGCAAACTTTTCCTTTCGTAAGGATGATCAGTTGACACTCATAGATCACCATTCAAACCTTCAGGTCACCACCTTTAGCCAGCAGGTAATTCGAGACTCTACCTCATATTTCCTCCCTTTCTCTAGGACTTCCAATGCTTCTTACACCATCCAAGTATACTTTGTCGAAGTCTTTAGAGTGAACCACGTGTCAGAACCTATTAGGTTTGCCACCTACTTCTGGAAGACCTTATGGCACCTACTAGGCACCCATGATAAGTTTTCATGCTCCGCATGCCATCCTCCGACCCAAGGTCAAACCTAGAGAGCCGTAGTTTGTTAGGTTTAGACCTAGGGTTCCTTTGAATAAAGTCCATTCTTTAGGAATGCATCGTCAGTCGAGTTTAGGACATTGTCTCAGATTTTGGTTAAGTGAGAATACCAGGAGTTGGGATTTGTATTTACCCAGGGCTAAATTTGCATATAATGTTTCGATCAATAGGTCTATAGGCTAGAGTCCCTTTGAAATTGTTCATGGATACAAGCCTCACACACCACTTGATCTGATTTCACTATTAGTCCACACACACAAGTCTCTTGATGCACTTGCATAGCATGTAAAAGACTTGCATAAAGAAATTCATGCCAAAATAAATTTAAGTAATGAAACTTATAAGAAGTTGGCTGATTCTCAAAGGCGAGTCAAAACTTTTGTTGAGGGAGACTATGTAATGATTATGTTAAGGCCTGAACGGTTTCCTCCTGGAACCGTTAGAAAGTTACATGCTAGAGGAGCTGGACCATTTAGAGTGGTGAAGAGAGTAGGATCCAATGCCTATGTGCTCGAGTTACCTCCAGAACTAGGCATTAGCTCCACTTTCAACATTACAGACCTATTAGAGTATAGGGAGCCAGCTGTGATTCCCAGTGAGGCTTTTGAACCTAATCCTGCTCTTGAGAGTGAACCTGACCCTGTGTGTCCACCAACAAACTGGCCTGTGAGGAAAGAGCAGATTGAAAAGATCCTGGATGATCAGGTTATCTTTACTCGTAATCGAGGATACCAAAGATACCTGGTCCGCTGGCTAGGAAGGCTAGATTCTGATGACTCTTGGATCTCCCGAGAAGAATTACAAGAGTTGGACACAGACCTCTTGGAGAGATACTTGAGCCAACTTGATCCATACTCGACAGGGTCGAGTTCCTCCCACCCTGGGAGAATTGGTGCGGGCACCAGACTCAGAAGAAGACTTTAGAGCTCCATCTGGATCTCTGATTAACCTTGCCCGAAGAATTAGGGTTTTTTTTTGGCTTGTAATAAGGGTTGACTGGATCAACTCAATTTTAGCTTGAGTCTATATTACCTGCATTTTATTTTGTTGAGTCATGTTGACTCAGTAGTGGACTAGGGTTTCAACCTGGGGTGTTACATTTTCTCCCAAGACCAAGCAAGTGGACACCACACTCCCAGCCACACTCCCAGCCATACGCCTGAGTCCAGGGGATGCCATATCTACATCCAGCAGCTTTTGGTCCCCACTCCACAGATAGCAGCTTCCTTCTCTCATGCGCCAGATGAGGAGAAATCCACCAAGAGTCCACAAATAAAGGGGGCGGCCAAGACTTTCCCAAGATAACCAAAGTAAAGATGGGAAGAAATTTTCTTGGAGAGAACTTCAAGGAGGCGCCCACTACCTGCCAAAAAAATCCAAAACAAAGATGGGAAGGACATTGACTTAGGGAGGAAGAAAAGGAGGAGTCCAAAAGAGTTGATCCATGGAAGGAAAAAAATTCTCTTGAAGATCCAAACAAGGAGGCGCCATCTACCTGCCTTTTATAACCCAAATCAAATTTTTTTGGTACCTTGGCCGACCATATGTGTATGATTTATCCTGATTTGTAGATCCCCTTCTTTAGTCCCACATGGGAAGATGTAAAACCCTACTCCTTTGTAAAGTCTTATAAATTAAACCCCTCTTGTAAGTTTAAATCAAAAAGATGAATGAAACCAACTTTTTTTCTGTGAGCAAACTCTGTGTTTTCTCTCTTCCGCACTTGCATCCAAGTGTTGAGCTCCGTGAGGGAGTAAATCCGGGTTCCCCAGGAACCTTGAGGAGGTGTGAGATCTCCAAAACCCAAACCCTAGGTTAGCCACTCCACTCCCAAACCCTAGCCGCCCATCACCCTTCTCTTTCCACTAAGCCCTAGCATATTCCACCTCCCACGGCCTCTCTCCCCAAGTCTAGGCCGACCACCAGCATTCAGCTACAGTCCGGGTACTTCAGATCCAAAGCTCTTTCCAGTGGGAGTTGAATCAGCCTTCAAGAGAATCCGGATCTCAGCGACATCAACCTTCAAGTTCTTCGAACTGGTAAATCCTTCCCTGAGTCTCTGAATCCCTCAATTGTTTTTCTTCTTCCCAGATCTTGAGTCCAGGAGAAGCTGACCAAACCATAAGACCAGTATTGGAGGATCCATTGCGAAGATAGCCGAATCCGAGAATCCAACAATCTGCTCGAGAGAGTTCTTCCATCCAAATTCTGAGAAGATCACTGTCTAGTTGGTAAACCATCTCTCCTCTCTATTTCTATTCTGTTGAAAGTTCAGAGCGAAACCCTAGGTCTGGGAGTTTCTCAACCCCCAGCGATCCGTTACTTCTGAACTACTCTGATAATTTAGTTTCTTCTAAATTGTGCTTTCAATCCTTACCTAGTTTCCTTCAACTTAGTTTAGCTTTACTTTGAGTCAAAGCCAATTTCTGAAATATATATAAAAAAAAAAGAAATTAATCCTAGATTTACTTCCACATACGCTTCTTTGTTCTTTGTTCTGCATCATTTTTGGTATCAGAGCTTTCGTGCTGCATCATTTTTGGTATCAGAGCTTCCGTTCTGCATCAATTTTGGTATCAGAGCTTTCGTGCTGCATCAATTTTGGTATCAGAGCCCTGTCTAGGGTTTCTGTTTTGATTGCTTGTTTGAGTCTCTCTCTTTTTACTTTGTCTGCTTGAAGTAGACTCCCCAGGACGTCCGGTCCTAGGAATGAAGCGAGGTGCAAACCTCCTCTTCCCATTCCATGGGGTGTTCCTAGGGCATGTAGGGGATCCGTTGGGTTACAACTTCGTAGCAGGAATTGTAAACGGGGAAGTACTCTGTTTTCAGCCCATAATTGCACTGTTTCAGGAATTATTTCTCACTGCAAGTAACTCCAAATTTAGTGATTTTTATTTTTCTGAAACAAGTGTAATTGAATCTAATTTTCATAATTTTCTCATGATTTATTGGTTTTCGTGCAATTTCTGAGAATTAAATTATTGCAACTCTGATTTTGTGTTTTGCAATCCATTTATTTTTGAGTGTTCATCTCTTAATTCATCTTAAGGGCATTTGAGCATCTAAGATAAGGGGAGGAGTTGAAAACCTCTCCTTAGCCCAAAACCACCACCCCTTCATTCGAACCTAAGCCTTTATTCTAAAATTGATTAGACCTAATTTGCCCTAGTGGGCTAGGGACATCAACAAGTCGGGTCAAGGCTAGTGTTGAGTCAGCTTGTCTAGTTACTCTGTGTGTGCTTTGTACTCAGTGTCTAGAACGGTGGTTCAGGGACTACATCCCGAAGGGCTAGTGTGCTGGTCCGCCTACCTGGCCAATCACTGATTGGTGTCTAGGATTGGCAATTAGGGACCCATGTCTCAACGTGCACGGCACGGGCACCCGCCCGGAGCATCTTGGTTTCATCCAATGCGGCGAACCCGGCGCTCCTGGAGGGGCATCCGACCAAA